>OX438796.1:10970086-11570086 GCA_949316475.1 Hypomecis punctinalis
CAGTACCCACAGACATATAAGAGTTATATGTCTGTGGCAGTACCTTACTAGCACAGAGCTATTACAACTAGAGAGATAGCGCCGTTGTCGCTTGAGGCAATAGGTACGATGACTGGGTAAAAATATCTTTATTATAATTAGATAGATAGATAATTCTTTATTAGCTTAACCAAATACAATACAAACACATGAAAAATAAAAACATTAAAAATTAGTTATACTAAATGGCGGCCTTATCGCTTCAAGCGATTTCTTCCAGGCAACCATGAACGGACAGGAAATTTATTTATTTTTATTTATTTATTTTTGGTAAACAAACAGCTTTGTTTAAAAAAAGTTAGTTCGCTAGTATGACATAAATAAGCCTATTGATGTTTACACTAATAGTACATAGTAAAATAAAAAATAGATTTGTAACAATAATAAATATAAGAAATTAATTTTGTGGGAGCTATACCAATGTAGATAGTTGAAAGGGAAGAAACAAATATAAATGTTAAGAATTTGGAGATTGAAGTTAGTCATCACAGAAAAAAGTTGAGTATATTAAGTTTTTGAATGCATTTTGTCTTGCAGTAAATAAGTCTACATCTTTAGAATAACTATAATTAAAAGTGTTACATACTCTGATGAAGTAGGAATTTTGTTTGTAATTGGTCACACACGAATCAGCATGGAGCATGAGATGGTTTCGTCTTGAAATGCGAGTAGGTATCTGAAGTTTTATTTTAGACAGAAGATCGCTACAATCAATCTTATTCAGTACTATGTTATGGAGGTAAGTTAAATCAGCCACCTCACGCCTACATGACAGAGGAAGTAAATGATGGTGCTTACAACTTTCATAATAGTCTTTAATTTTTACTCTGTGCCTGAAATTAATGAAACGCAGAAACTTCTTCTGTAATTTCTCTATACTATCGATATAGAGCTCATAACGCGGATTCCAAATCTGTGAGGCATATTCTAATTGGCTTCGTACCAACGAACAGTAAAGAATCTTAAGCGATTTTAGAGTTTTGAAGTTTTTGGTTATGCGAAATATGAATCCTAAGGTCTTCATAGCTTTCGCAGTTATGCTCTCAACATGTTTGTCAAACAGGAGTTTTGAGTCCAGTATAACGCCGAGATCTCTGACATGATCAGTACGTTGCAGCGACTGCTGGTTTAGTTTGTAATTATAATGCAGAGCATGTCGAGATCTGGTAAATGTGATACAGTAGCATTTACTAATGTTTAAATCAAGTCTGTTGAGTAGGCAATATTTGTGCAATCGGTAAAGGTCCTGCTGAAGAAGTTCGCAGTCTAGCGGTGAGTTAATTTTCTTATATATTTTCATATCGTCAGCAAATAATAAGAACTTGGAATTTTGGAAGCACTGATTTATATCATTGATAAATAGTACAAATAGCAATGGTCCTAAAATGGAACCCTGCGGGACACCCGATGGTATAATGGAGAAGGGCGATTGTGAAGAAAACCCATTTAGAACCACAGTTTGACAGCGGCTCCCCACGTACGAAACGAACCACCGATGGAGATCGCCGCGAATCCCTGCCTTTAGTATTTTGTCCATTAAGATCACGTGATCAATTCTGTCGAATGCTTTACTATAATCTGTGTATATAGCATCAAATTGGCCACCAGACTCCATCCCACCGAAGAGATCATCCGTGAACGAAAGGAGATTGCTTACAGTTGACCTACCCCGAAGGAACCCATGTTGCTGCGGCAAGAATGTGTGTTTGAGAGCAGCATATATCTGGTTATGAATAATCTTTTCGATGACTTTTGCTAACACACAGAGTTTAGAAATAGGCCTGTAATTTGCAACGTCGCGCTTAGGACCTTTTTTATGGATGGGAGTAACTATAGCGGATTTCCAAATTTTTGGCATGACGCCTTCAGCAATAGAGCGCCTGAATAATAGACAGGTAGGATAGGACAGGCTAGCAGCACACTTCGATATCAAAACTGGGTGCAGGTCATCCGGCCCCGCAGACTTATTACAATCAAGAGATTTTAGTATTTTACAAATTTCATTTTCGTTAAATTCTACTGTACGAATCTCTGTACATGAGTACGACAGAAAAGGAGCATCAGTTGTGATTGAATTTGATGAGGCAGATGAAGGCAAGAAGGTGGAGTTAAAAAACTCTGCAAAGGCATTACATATTTCCTCACCCGAAGTAAGCTCACTATCATTATAGTTCATGGATGAAGGGTATGAGTTATGTTGCTTATTTGCTTGTACGTAAGACCAGAAAGCTTTGGGGTTCTTTTTAATGGAGTTTTCAGTAATCATTATGTAATTGTTGTAACATTCGATCTCCATTTGTTTAGCTCTCTTGCGTAGAACGCTAAAAGCAACATTATCAATTTTGTTATTATATGTTCTGAACTTTCTATGTAATTTGTTTTTTTCTCTAAGTACTTTTATCAACGCGGGAGAATACCAGACGGGAAAATGGCTTGAACGCACTCGTTTAGAAGGTATAAACTTATCTCGCAAACTAAGAAGAATCTCATTGAACGCATCGACCGCTTCGTCTACTGACCCACATGACAATAAAGACTTCCAATCGCAGCCGTCGAGTTCCTCACATATGGCCGAGTAATCCCCTTTTGAGTATTGAAATTTCAGCCTAGAACTAGGTTTAAGCGGAGGTAAAACGATGAGGTTCGGTTGAAAGATTAGAGCCGGGTGGTAAGAGTCCTCATCTACCAAAGGCTCGGTGCAATGAGAGAGTAGGATATCTCCATTAGAGAGAACTAAGTCGAGTAGTCCGCCGAGATGATTTTTAATACTATTAAACTGATTTAAGTCACACACATTCATTAGGTCTCTTACCACGCTGTGATTAGGATTGGAGCCAGAGAAAGACGGAGTAAGATACGAGTTCAACCCAGACGGGGACCACGATATATCGCTTGAATTAAAATCCCCGGCTATAATTATTCGATCGGACGGGTTATCAGTACATACTTCCTGAACTTTATCTGCAAAATTGGACAATTGTGAAGAAAAAGACAGTCCATTATTCTGTTGACATAAGTAAATACAGCCTATGTGAACGGTGACAGGAGGGATACCGCCATTCGCATCAAACCTGATAGACACCCAGATGTCCTCGGCAGTGGAATGCCAGGCCGGGCGCGCGCGCGCCGCAAGGTCACGGCGCACCCCGACGAGAACTCCACCGCCGCGGGATTGTGCAACCCTCGCATAATCTCTATCGCGGCGCCACACTGTGTACCTATCACTGAACAATTCCTCATTTTTTATGCCATCCAGCAACCATGTCTCAGTCAAAACTATTACGTCATAATTGTATAATTGAACACTTCTCTTAAACTGTGCCGTCTTCGTCCGCAAACCCCTAACGTTCTGGTAGTAAATATCAACAATCATGTATCACGGCCCGGCCAAAAAAGTTTGACCGGATCGCGACATAAATGCCAACAAATACCATCAACTTATTAAGTTTCGTTAGGCGCTTGCGAATCGAAGACAGCACAGTGAAGACAAGTGTAACTACTCTAAACATTTGCTCAATAAGATATAGATATACACAACGTACGAGTAACAGAGCATTCATTAGACTAGGCGCGCTGGTTGTGTGCTGGATCGTGTAATAGGTAGTTGGGCAAATATGAATGAGTAATAAAATGAATTGTTTTAATTCATGTGACGGTGAAACTAAATATGGAAGTACCCGCAGTAGTAGACGATTATTACATGCTATTTCTGAGTAAATATTATGACTTACCCTAGTAGTTAGTTTAGATAGATACAAATGTGTGTGACCGATTACGCAAACACTGAATGCAAATACCAGTGATTCAGACTTGTTTCTTAGTAAAATATTATTTAATAGAAATATAATTTGTATGTGTGAAATAATTAAAATGCCATTATAGTGAATGGAAAACAACAATCTCCTAATCAGAATGAGTATGTTTAGTATAATAGGAAAAATAGAAAATAGATAATTTTGAGATGATATTATTATTAATAGAATAGACCTACATTGGTATAGCGTACAATACGTGATAAAAATTATGAGTCACTTGATTTTCAAAAGATCTTCTTCACGGGTAATTGCAATTATTGGTGAGCTGTCGTTTTTCCTCGATAGAATTTTACAGTTTTGGACCCATACGTGTCTGTGATTGTTTTCCAGAGCTATTTTTTTCGTTTTGGTGAGAAGCTGTTTGTTTTCTTTAGTGAGGTGGTCATTGATGTAAACTTTGTTCGAGCATCCTGAGAAACCAAGATCCTCAGCGGCCAGACCCGGCTTGCGAGCTCTTGCCGAGGCCACCATGTTTTCTTTTAGGTATCTGCCGATGAGTCCCACTACGATTGGTTTAGGCACCGCCGACGATCGAATTCTCGTAACGAAATCGATTTCGCTCTTTACAATGGGCTGACCGATGACTTCTCCAATCTTGCGTACCACCTCAATGAGATTTTCGTTCTTTATCTGCGGGATTCCCTTTATCTCGATGTTGTTCAGCCTCATCATCTGGTCTTTAGAGGCGAGTTCGCAACGTAGCTTTGTTATTTCAGCTTGCAAGAGAGGGTAGTCTGCAGGAAGTACAGGTTTTTCCTCCAAAACTTGAAGTCTTTTCTCCACCTCTAATATTTTTGTAGAGTTTTTATGCACTTCTTCTTTCATGGATGACAGGGACTCGTCAATGTTTCGCAAATTTTCTTTCAGGCTAGAGATTTCCTGCACAATTGAGGGTAATTGTTCCAACCTCACGTTAATTCCGCGAATGCCGCTGCGCAATTCCTGCAGGACAGTGTCCAGGGTAGCAGCCGAGGCCGAGGCCGCGGGCGCGCAGGGCCTCACTGTGGAGGGCGCATGCATCTGTCCGCCCTTGCAGTTGCCGCACAGAACGGCAGCTTGTCTAGCTGCGCCGAGCTTCCGAAAGTTTGATTCCGTTATGTTTGCACACGTAAAACAATAGGTTAAAATGCATTTCGAGCATTTCACTCCATCGGAGAAGTCTTTGTTACACACTGGGCATAAGAACATTTTAATAATATTTATGTTTATGTTGACGGGCCGCGTAATAGACGATAGTTTGGATGGTAGGATAAGCGGTAGGCGAGCGACGTGTTACCGACACAAGCGCGCGGCGCGAACTGAAGCAACGAACTGAAATAGCACATTAACTAAAACAGCGGCCTTAACAAAAAAGATTTTAAAAAATAAACAATTAACACTTATAACAAACAAAAAATAAGCAATACTAACACCTTACCAATAAGTAAATATATATACCTACCTAGACACATAAACATACATGTATTACATAATACAAAAATAAACTTACTTATATAATTACATTCTATTAATACTTATACTTACTTAAATAAATAAATATATAAAGCGAGCAGAAACAATTATGTACCTAAGAAGACAGGTAATGCAATTTAACTCTTTGTTTGAAAACATTCAGTGATGGGGCGCGTCTGATATCCACCGGTAACTCATTCCATAATCTAACAGATTCCACAGTAAAAGATGAAGCGTAAAAGTTTGTCTTATGTTTAGGAAAGTCAAGTTTAAGATTCTCAGATGATTTTAAAAACCGGGTTAGAAAAGAACGCCGGAAAATAAAGCGTTCTTGAAGGTAGGAAGGAGAAGAAGGATTAAAGAGAGTATTGTAAAGAAAAGAAACGTTATGAGCATCCCGGCGACGACGAATAGGAAGCCACTTGAGTTTTGCGCGATAATTAGTCCGTGAGTTAGATTATCAAAACATATCGGACACGTATTTTTTCTTTCGTCAATGAAACAACAAATGACAAAGATAAACTTTATAAAAGTTTGGGAGTGGGGGTCGTGACGTCACTTCTCTTACAGCGCGGGTAGCAGGGAGAAAACCATTTTATCCACTTTAAAATGTCAGTTGTGATTGTCGATCAATACTTTATTTCCTCTTCGAGGAGATATAATGGTGGAAAGACTATTTGTCCCTCTGCCGTGCTACCCGTACAGGAGTCTATACATTTGTATGGCACTTGTGACGTCACGCGGAACTTTGACAGGCTATCTTCATCAATTTTTGTATAATTGACAAAAGAAAAAATACGTGTCTAATATTTTTTGAAAGTCTATCTGACGGACTTATTATACAGGGTTATTTCTAATCAATTAGTATCCTGTCAGTGGCTTATTCTGTACATCAAATCTAACAACTTTTTGTTCTATGACGTTTGTCAAAACTCAAAAAAAAATTTGTTGTTCCGTAGACGTTCACCCGCGACAAAATGTATGGTACAGCTGATTTTTTTTTTTTGAGTTTTGTCAAAAGTCGTAGAACAAAAGTTGTTAGTTTTGATGTACAGAACAATCCCCTAAAAGGATGCTAATTGATTAGAAATAACCCTGTACCTATAATTTAATAATATTTGTTATCACGCTTATTCTCAACCACAAAAATGTACGGACTAATTTGCTCAGCGCTGTCAAAACTGTCAAATATGAATTGGAATTTAACACTACTGAGAGAAAAACACGGCAACTGGCCACTCAATCTAGATATTTTTATGTCTCTTTCTAACTCATGCCATATTAAATCATTGCATCTCCTTCCTTATTTTCTCGATCGACCACGTTATCCCTTTGGTAACTCTGTGCTTACTAGATACACACACCCAACGTTATGTTAACACTAAGGGGCAGCTGGTTGCAGCCAGCCAGTGTGACCAGATTAACAGAGACGTCCACAAATGGTATTTACTATTCAGAGACAAATCTAACCAAGACGATATATTATGCATCGTTGAAAGCTTGCTTTTTAGGTAGACAGTTGAAATTTTCACAGATGATGTATTTCTGAAATGATATTAATTATATAGTGCATCTCACACTAGGTTAATCTCAAAGAGTTATTTGCAGAATTTTTTTCATAGATTTAGCAGTGCGTCACCTCCCGTCAATATTCAGAAGTTCTAATAACTTCAATTGAGTGATAACCTGTCTAATACGGGTATCACAGGTGGCGCCGACAACTCTATAAGTTGGTTAAAATTATAGGCATTTCACAAATTCGACGCGAGGCAGGACTGCGGATTAGCTCAGTCGGGAGAGCGTCGGGATAGTGATCCGAAGACGCAGGTTCGAGTCCTGCATTCGCGGCGAAGTTTTGAAATTTTTATCACAAAAATAACTCTATGATGTATTTTTGTTGCCGCTATAACAATAAATACTAAAAACAGAATAATAATAAATATTTAATAAATATTTATTCAAAAAAACCTTAGTACTAATAAACTTACACCTAAATCGAACAGAATACAGTTTGAAACTTAATGATTAAATAAGCAATCGGTGTACACTGGGGCCCACACTAGGGTAGCCTGTGTCGTGGGCTCCAGGCTCTTCCACAAGTAATAGTTTTAAAAACAATATGCAAGATATAGTTGTATAGCAATATGCAAGTTGGAATACACTGTAAGTATATGAAAAGTCCACTAAATCTAATCTATTAAACTATGCTATCTGAGTTAATCTTAAAATATTTGAGTTAAATTATTATTAGGTACTTTGGTACTTACTACAAACATACCAGCCAAAGACAATAATGAGTTATCAAGCGAAACCTACTACCACCCCAGTTACACCCACTTGCGAATGCGTTTGTGTAGTATATAACGCGAGCGTGTGAGTGCGAATAAGGTAGATCACCACTGCAAACGATGAAGATGTGTAGGTAATAGGTAAAATTAGCTAGGCTCGAGGTGTGCGTGTTATTCATCAATGCAACTGAGCTGCATGTGAGAGCTGGCTGCACATGAGTGCAGGTTTGGTGTTATGGTTACAAAGTATGAATAACGTCACTTCATTACGTTTGGCGCGTCGCAGCGAAGATGTGAAAGAATAGATGAGGTGCAGAGGTATAACTTCTAAATAATAGATAAAAAGATATAGTAAGAAGATAATAAATGTTGTACTAGTATTTGTTTATAAATGTATTTTTTTTTTTAACTAAATATTGTTGGTGGTAGGAAGTGATAATAATAAATAGGTATATGTATAATATAGGTATATATATATAATATGTAAAACTCTGGTTGCTTTGGTAAGAAGGGTCAAAGTATGAAGTCAGGTTAGTGAAGTTAATACCTATTATTGGTGTGATATTTGACAAAAGAGGGGCCTGGTTTCCGGACAATAAATGAAGAAGACAGTCACTGCCCTGATTTTATCACAAAACACGTGGTAATTGTAGAACAATTATGGTTATGTGACTCTTAAGATGCTCGAATGAAATATGTATAAAAGATTGTGAAAGTCTTGTTCAACAATACCGGAAGGGCAGGCCCCTAAATGTTATTTTTTTACTATAATAAAATAAATATTAAAAGGGGCTCCCATACAACAAAGGTAATTTTTTGCCCTTTTTTGCTCGATTTTAATAACGACAACAGGTAGGTAGACGCTTGAAATGGGGCGAAGGAGGTCCCAATATGGTACGGAATCCTTCCTTGCGCGTGTCCAACTCGCACTTGGCCAATTTATTATTATCATCATAATCATCGTCACGATCTACGGGAGCCTATACGCGAGTCTCGACACGCACTTGACAACTTATTTTTGACCGACGAAACGGAGGTATTCAGATCGACGCGTATATATAGGTATATCTTTTTATGTATTACCACGCATAACTTTTTACGTAGTAGTCCGATTTCTTTCGCAGAGACGACCAGGCCCAGTTTGCGCCTGGTCGTCTCTGCGACCGAACGTATCCAAGTCAATCCGCGTTCTTACCATACCGGACAATACCGGTTCAATCCATTAGTGATGTGCTAAATTGGTTATCGACAAGTTTGTCGATAAAATGGAGCAATACCTGAAAAAATCATCGTCGAATCCAAACTTGGTTAGCCAAGAGATGAGACAACTGGTATAGCAGATAACTGGCGCAAGCCGAAAAAATTTGCCAGCTCCACTTTGCCAGATGGCGCAATGCCAAAAGAAAAAGAAACTGAAACTAGTAATCGCTTCAGCAATCTTCCAGTAGATGACATAGCATCAGATACTTTTAAAAGGGCTACAAAGAAAAAGCAGATTAACCAAATTCCACCAATTTTGGTTGAACTCGTGGGCAACTGGAGTCACAGTAATATCAAGGATGTGGTCGAAAAATACGAAAAAAGTTTCCATTTGCAGTACAGAGGTCGCAACAGAGTCAAAGTACAATGTTACTCAGCAAAAGGACATCAAGCTGTCAAAGAAGGACTATCTAAAGAAAAAGTCGTATATCACACTTTCACCCGCAAGGATGAGAAACTACCAAAAGCCGTCATAAAAGGCCTACTCAGATTTTTTCAAGAAGCACTAGCTGCAGAACTCGACTCTTTGGGATTTCCTGGAGTGACCGTAACTGAGCTCAAGACAATGTACACTACCGAGTGTCCACCATTACTAGTTCAGCTGCCGATTGGAAGTGATATGGGCAAGTTCAAACAAATTAAATATTTGTTAAGCTGCGTAGTTGATATTCACAAGTACAAACCGAACAACAAAACAGGCACACAATGCTTTCGTTGCCAGGGTTTTGGGCACGCCTCAAAAAACTGCAATAGACCTGCTAGGTGTGTCAAGTGCGCCTTAGCGCATCCTACTTGGGAGTGTGTGAAAGAAGACAAGAAAGACCCAGCAGTTTGTTGTAATTGCCAGAAAAATCACCCTGCCAATTACTCACAATGCCCTGCAAGGCTTAAATATCTTGAAAGGATCCAAGCGAAGCGTGATAGCCTGAAAAAGATCGTTGCCCATAATGTCGAAGTTACTAAGCCATGCACCGACTTACCAAAAACTGATTGGGTCCAGATTCCTATCTCTAATAAGCGCTGGCCCCAGCTCCCTGGACTGGATTCAAACGCCGCCCAACTCTTTAAGAAACCAGTCAATGAAACTCCTGCATCAGTTACTGATCTACCTAAGGTGGCACAAGAGTTGTCCAATGAAACATTCGTCAAGGAAACGACAACACACGATCTAGCTACGGCTGAAATGTTGGATATCCTAAACACTCTCAAGTCTCTCAAGAAAGAATTCTCCAGCTGCAAAACTTTCATGGACAAAGTTATTCTAATCTTAACACATATGGGTCACTATGTCTAGTAGCTCCTCAGGTCTTCGAGTTCTTTACTGGAACGCAGATGGCGTACGCAACAAACAGCAGGAACTGAGCCTTTTGGTGAGTGAGCTAAGCATCGATGTAGTCGCAGTTTGTGAAACCAAACTAACTAGCCGTTCTAATTTTGATATTGCAGGTTACTCTTGTTATCGCAAGGACAAACGCACTAACGGTACTGGCCAGGGTGTCGCGATTTTGATTAGGTCTGATCTTGTACATAACACAGTCCCATCTCCATTAACTTCGAACCTTGAAGTTATAGGAGTCTCTCTTAAACTTTTCAATAGTGTTACGTTAATTTATGCGCTTTATCAATCACCTAATTTACCTCTCATACAAAATGACTTTAACTTACTGATGGAATCGGGAAGTACAGTTTTGGCGATGGGTGATGTTAACGCTAAACACCCTTACTGGTCTTCTGGACCTGTCAATGAACATGGCAACCGTCTGTATCAACATATGTTAAACGGAGACTACGTTATTCATGGACCTCAGGACGCTACTCTTATTCACTATTGCACCAAATTTAAGCCATCAACGCCCGATCTATTATTAAGTAAAAATATGCATAACTTAGATAATATAGTCACAGTTAAAGCTCTTACATCAAATCATTTACCTGTATTTGCTAATTTTACAGTATCTGTTCCACGCAAGCCTATAACTACATTTAACTACTCTAATGCAGATTGGGATCAATATCGTCATAACATGAACAGTCGTATTTGCCTCTCTACCAACACCTATAAAACTGTTGAAGAAATTGACACTGTTATCTCTCAATTTCAAGATGACATCATAGACAGTAGAAATATATGTGTTCCCACGAAATCACTCAAACCCTGGAACACGGCACTACCGCGACGCATAAAAAGAATGATTCAGCTAAAAAATCGTCTCCGTCGCTATGCTGCTTCAGAACCAGTTCTCTTAATACGCAAACAGCTAATTCAAAGAGTTCACAAACTACAATCAGATATCACGTCTGCTTTGAAATCCTATAACGATAGGAAATGGGACTCCAAACTCAAAAAAGTAGATAATCCTGGCACTGACTTATGGCGTGTGGTCAAACAGCTTCGTTCTGATTCTTCTTCTTCCATCCCTGCACTTAAAACTTGCGATGGCACACTTACAACTACTGAACAAGAGCAATGCGATGCTCTCGCTAATGCTTTCTTGGGAAACATGCTCCTGACATGCCACTGGAACAGCGATGAACAAGAAGCTGTGGCCTGCTCGATGAAAGTTTTAGATGATCCTAACGATGAAAATGACGTTATAATAACGGTGCGTCCCACCGAAGTAAAAAAGATTATCCGGAGATTGAAAATTCGTAAGGCTCCAGGGCCAGACCATATAACAAACTTGCTTGTGAAAAATTTACCTCAAAAAGGCATTGTCTTGCTAGCAAAAATATTTAACTCATGCTTGGCATTAGACTACTTCCCGTCAATTTGGAAAAAAGCTAAAATAATCCCTATACATAAACCCGGAAAAGACACGTCAGATCCAAAGTCATATCGCCCTATTAGTTTACTACCATGCCTGGGCAAAGTATTTGAAAAAATCATCTCCATTCGCTTGTTAAAATACACTAATAGTAAACTAATCAATGAGCAATTCGGCTTTCGAGCAGGACATTCCACCACCCAGCAGTTAGCTAGAGTTTCTGAAGCTGTGATGCATAACTTAAATCTAAAAAGGTCAACTGGAATGTTCTTGCTCGATATAGAAAAAGCTTTTGACACGGTGTGGCATGATGCGTTACTCCATAAAATGATCAAATCAGAAGTACCGCTAAAATTGGTAAGGATGAAGAGATCTTACCTCACTAACCGTCCCTTCCAAGTATGTATCAACAATTCGTCCTCTTCTCCAAAAATCATGCCCGCTGGCGTACCTCAGGGTTCCATTCTAGGCCCACAGTCTTTCTTGGATTACGTTAATGACATACCTGTGCAACCACGCACAAGTATAGCGTGTTTTGCGGATGATACAGCGTCATTTACGTCTTCCGATGATATTGATCTAATAATTGGCAGACTTCAACTATCCATAGAACTATTATCGTCATATTTTTTTAAATGGAAACTTAAAATCAACTCCTCTAAAACAGAAGCTATACTCTTCAGTAGACAACGTTCCCTACCTTCTCGTAATTTGATTATAGAAGGGTATCAAATTCCTTGGAGCCGCTCTGTGAAGTATCTTGGCCTTGTCCTTGATAATAAGTTAAATTGGTCGGAAAACTCTGACAAATTACGATTAAAAGGTACCAAAGCCATCAATGCGTTAAGTCCAATTCTGAACAGAAAATCCTGCCTGAGTAGTAAAACTAAATTAAAAATGTATTGCACCCTAATCCGGCCCTGTATAACGTACGCTTGTCCGGTCTGGAGCAACACTTGTCCTACTAACATCAACAAACTACAAGTTATCCAGAACAAGGCGGTGAAATATTCGTTTGATACACCTCTGTATACAAATCTTAGTAAGTTACACTCACGAATAGGTTTACCTAGTATATCCGAATATATTTACAAGTTGTCAAAAAGCTTTTACTTATATAAAAATCCCACGAACAACAATGAATTAATTCAAAATATCTGCAAATCTCGCAAACTTGACTCAAGATACATCGATAAATACAACCGATATAAACTGCCTCATCACTGGTTTCTCGACTGCGATGAATAGGTACAGTGTGTCGCGCAAGCGCGCGCCTCCGCCGGCCGCCGCCGCGCGCGCCACTATCGCCCTTATTATCCTGGGATATGCAGAGTAAAGTGGCGCGTGCGTCGCGGCGCGGGCGACGCGCGCTTGTGCCTCACTCTCGATATGCTTGGCTCGCTTACCGCAGGTTATTTTGCTGCTGTTGATGCACTAACCGCTGCTTATCCTAACTGCTTACCCTCATTTAAATATTTTTTCTTATGTAGTTTTGTTTAAATTCCTGATGTAAATGCAATTCTAGTTCTAAAGGCTGCATAAATAAGTACATAAGATGTTCTAAAAATTCGCCACTTTCCAATATAAATAAGTTTTGTTCAGATACCTGCTATTAGTTTATATAAGTTAATTGTTTTAACTTGCAAACGTATTTATTTATTGTTATTTCTTGTCACCTCTAGGATCCAATGTACACTAGAGATGAACATTTGTTAATTATTTGAAATTAAATAAAGATCTTTTAAAAACAAACAAACAACCTATATGTAGTATATCAGTCTCTGGCAGCCATATCACAAGCTTTGCTTAGTTTGGGGTCAGTTTGGCCGTGTGTAAGATGTCCCAAAAATATTTATTTATTTTTTTAAATACATTTAATAAGGAGATGAACAAATAAATTGTCATTTGATGATAAACAAAACGCAAGCTTATAACAGATCAGATTTATCAAAAAGTTTTATCCTATTAGTAGGTAAATGAAAAATATTCAAAGAAGTAAGGAAAAAAATTGGAAGAATATAAGTATAGGTACAAATAACCGATGAAAAATCATCCATAGCAGTTTTGTTATTAGGACGTAATCCCACCAGCAATTAGGTACATATTTGCTAGTAAGCTCGTTTGAAGCTTAAACAGATAACTTTTTTCATCAGAATGTTACTAAGTACCTCGTCCAGTTACGCGACATTGTTGTATGAATCCTGTTTCGTTATCTTCCCAGCTTTAGTTAGGTACAAAGTAAGTTCTCCAGCTTCCTAGAGCGGGTTCACTCTTTCCAGTAACTCACAGATTTAATGAGATGGGACATGTCACTTTCATTTAGCTAATTTTGTACTAAACGTTTCTAGCCACGCGTAACTAACAAAGTAGGAAATCTAAAATGCCTTGCGTTTTATTGCTCGACAATTATTGTCAATTCCAAAAAGTAGTCTATGCTGTCGTATGTAGCATGCAAGGTTATAATTGTCACATGCATACCTACATGTTTTTAGCATAGCTACATTAAAATTTGTGCATTGCTTGTTTCACTTTAGTTTTCGGTTGATGCACATCAGCTCTAGACTAATTTACTATCTTGATATTTTAGTGTACGTAGCGTTTTTATACTACTTATTATTCATTGCCTGAAACTTGTTCGTAAATCAACTGTAAGTAGGTACGGAATAAAAACTTAAAATAATTGATTTCACCTGTTGACCGAGGTCTACTTTAAAATACTATGCATAATGCCAATAATCACCATTATTATTTACCTAAAGGCACAATAAATCTTATAGACTCATACATATGCGCTCACATAACCCTGTACTTGGCAATGTATATATGTATGTATCGAAAACATACCTATCTTCAGGTTCAATCCCAGCTTGGGTAACAATACATCTCAATCTAGAATACAATTATGTGAATTTTATTTTGATTACTTAATGATAGACGATATAAGTTAACACGTAATAAATTTTCATTTCATTTCATCTCGCTCATATACGCGTCTCGCGGCCAATTATGAGAAAGCTACTCCAGATCTGCTACATATCTCTATGGTTACACTACTACGAGTTACAGACATGCCACACGGGCGTTGACGCCGCGTAATTGCACCGCGGCGTCACCGCGGCGACCAGTGTTGCCGGTAGCGATTTAGACATTAAATCTAGAGTATTCGAGTATTCTATGAATTTTTAGCGGGAAAAAAGGTTTTGACGAGAACCGTAATCAATCGTAGACAATCTTAAACTGAAGATGAGAAAAATCCCTCGTACGCGTTAGAAATCAGATCGTGTAATTTGTCACGACGAATGTCACAGCTTTCCAAGTGACAGCTGTTAAACTTCAAAGTGATTTATCTCGGTCAATATCAATTCTAGACTACTGTTGTTTTCATAAAAGTGATAGAACTCGACAAGATCTACATTTCGGATGACAGCTGTCAAACTTGAAAGTGATTTGTCTCGGTTATTATCGATTCTAGACTATTGCTCTTATCACAAAAGTAATAGAGCTCGACGAAATCTACATTTCGGATGACAGCTGTCAAACTTAAAAGTGATTTATCTCGGTAATTATCGATTATAGACCACGGCTGTATTCACAAAAGTGATAGAATTTGACGACATCTACATTCTGGATGAGAGGTGTCAAACTTAAAAGTGATTTATCTCGGTTATTATTGATTTTAGACCATTGATGACTTCACGAAAGTGATAGAGCTTAACGAGATCTACATTTCAGATGACAGCTGTCAAACGTAAAAGTGATTTATCTCGGTTATTATCAATTCTAGACTACTGTTCTCTTCACAAAAGTAATAGGGCTCGACGAGATCTATATTTCGGATGACAGCTGTCAAACTTAAAAGTGATTTATCTCGGTAATTATTGATTCTAGACTACTGCTCTCTTCACAAAAGTAATAGAGCTCGACGAGATCTATATTTTGGATGACAGCTGTCAAACTTAAAAGTGATTTATCTCGGTAATTATTGATTCTAGACTACTACTCTCTTCATAAAAGTAATAAAGCTCGACGAGATCTACATTTCGGATCACTTTGAAGTTTGACAGCTGTCATCCGTAATGTAGATTTCGTTGACCTCTATCACTTTTGTGAAGACAGCAGTAGTCTAGAATCGATAATAACCGAGATAAATCACGTTGAAGTTTGACAGCTGTCATCTCAAATGTAGATCTCATTGAGGTCTATCACTTTTGTGAAGACAGCAGTAGTCTAAAATCGATAATAACCGAGATACATCACGTTGAAGTTTGACAGCTGTCATCCGAAATGTAGATTTCGTTGACCTCTATCACTTTTGTGAAGACAGCAGTAGTCTAGAATCGATAATAACCGAGATAAATCACGTTGAAGTTTGACAGCTGTCATCTGAAATGTAGATCTCATTGAGCTCTATCACTTTTGTGAAGACAGCAGTAGTGTAGAATCGATAATGACAAAGATAAATCACTTTGAAAATTGACAGCTGTCACTTGAACAGCTGTTACTGTGACACTCGTGAAAAATCAAATTATTCCTCTAGTATATCTGTGATCAAACGAAAAACAAAAAATACACTTTCTGATTTATAATATTAGAAAGAGTTAGCGAGGACAAAGTTGGACCGCTGACGCTACACACGATCCAATTTCGCGGTTGGCTCACACAAAATCAGAATGTATAATGAGAGATTTTACTTATCTTCAGCTTAAGGTTGAACGGTTATCCCTAAAACCTTTTTTTCCGCTAACTGTCTAGATGTCATCAGTGTCTAAGGCAACACCGGGCGCCGCGGTGTCGCCGCGACGACGCTCAGCACCGCCGCGGTGCAGCGGCGGTGCTGAGCGTCGTCGCGGCGGTGACGCCGCGGTGCAATTACGCGGCGTCAACGCCCGTGTGGCATGTGCCCTGGCGATTTACACACTTGAACCGGGGGTGCTATTTATGACATGGACGAAACAAAATAATGCAGAGGCGAGCATGATACACGAACTACAACAAAATTCGAAAAACAATGAAAAATTCTTAAGAGGATCATAAATCGACCGGTGTTTTTGCGTTTTTTGTAGAATATCAAGGACATTCGCGGTACATATTATTTGATAAAATTTACCTTTCAGGAAAAAATAGTTATCATCCTTTAATTTGTAACAAACTGAGACGTATAAGCCAAAAGATTGAAGTGCTGATTACATGAAAAAAAATTCTAGAATTGGATAATATTTAGAGGGATATTAACAGCTTATTGTATTTGTATGACAAGTTGGCACCTCACAATCGTTTTATAGTCTAAATTTAATTTATAACGGTGACATTTGTTAGACAAGTTATTTATTTCTCAAACTACATCCAGCAATATTGTCATTGCTGACAATATTCCAAATTGCATGTATTCTATAGTGCTTAAATACACAAATCTCTGACCACTATTTTTCTTTGTTAAAAGGCGACAGCGTCTGTAGCAAGACTTTTAGTGAGCCAAAAAGCGTGCACTTGGCTTGGATTCCACTGTTTACATGCATCGCGTAACTTTATGTGGCTCTACTGGGGCCTTATTTATATTTGAATTGCTAAAGTGCGGTATGAAAAATGAAATGGGTGTTACGTGGTTTTGTATATTTTGTGATATGAAAAGGGGGACTTGGTTTTAATTTATGTTAGGTATGTCTGATGGAAATAGCTTGTTACTTTAGATAGGCAACTATTGCGTTAAGCGCAAAAACTATATTAAAGCGAAAAATAGAGGAAGTTTTTTAAATACTATGCTCGTAAATCAACAATGACAGATACTAAGCACAATATTTACGACTATTTAATTTTTTAACCGACGAATCGGAAGAGATTTACAAGTCAACATTTTTTTATGTTTGACCACGCATAACTTTGTGGATACAAAGCTGTCCGATTTTGAAGCAAGGTAGATCATACGTCAAAGTTAGTCTCATTTAAATTTTATCGAAAACGGCTGAACCATTCTTGATAAATCATCAATTATGTGAAAATTGCTACATCGATCCGTGCCAACTATTCGAAATAATTACTTGACTCAATACTCGTTCGTTTGTTAATTTTCTTCATAAGTCATAAGTCATAAGTCATTTATTGGTAAAATGTCAATTTACACGTCAACTGATATACATTCATTACAATTATGTAATCTTTGGATGTAATAGATTAACAATATAAAATTATTCAATTTCAATAATAATTAATAAATTAAATAATACAATGTCAGCAAAATTCAATCAAACTTCTTTTCTTCTACTTTCAATTATAAGTTTATTTTACCACACATTGCTTTGAGACTATACTTATCGCAAAATAAAAATCCCGTTTTGACATTTGTCTTCGCGATGTAATTAGTGATGTAACCGTACGAATCGGTACTCGATACTCAAGATAAATCGATTTAAATTTGCTTGAGTGTTTGATCGATTTGAATATGTATTGTAAAAGTCAATTTTCTTTCATTTAATATTTTGGTTAAAATAACATCAATCAGAAAAAAAATCGAGAAAAAGTGAATCTGCAGTCAATCTTTTTCTTTAGATGATGACCCAAAATTGTCAGTTGAGTTGTCAAATTTGAACCCTCTAGTTCCATCAGAAAGTTCAAATCTCTGATCATTTTACCTTTCTACCTCTTTGAATTTGGACAGCCGAGCGAGATTGCTCAATGCTAGTTGATGATACCCTTCGCAATTACGAAAGTTCGAGTATATGTGCATTTTGACGTGACAACGTCTTATAAATTGCTTTGCCGGGTGACACTTCAAGAAACTGCGTTACGCTCCGCTCACGTTATGCGCTCACAATCAATGAGAGCGAGTGAGAGGCACGCGTCATGGTTAGCCCGCCTAAGAGCGAGAGAGACAGACATTTTCATCCTTCTTCCTACTATACGAATGAATATTCACATTAAAATTATTTTACCACTCAAAGTCGTTGTCACGTAAAACTTTCGCCCGTATACCGACTTTACAGGCAACCATTTTTTTTTTCTACGCCTTTTAAATTTCATAATTAAAATGGGACAAAGTGATGTAGTCTCTCGCTATTTTAGTACGGTTCCCTGTATCTTGTATTACTTGTCATTGATTCTGAGAGCCATTCTATAGAAATCAATATTGCCATTATTTATTCGTTATTTATTGCTGGATCGATTTATTTTTTTCCTTAACCGATTATTAATAGTCTGTGGACAATATGAAAAAATCGTTATGCACAGCACTTCGCCGAGTGGGCGGTACCCGTCAATGAAAAAATAATGTAATTACCATCAGAACATTTCGATCGGTAAAAAACAAAACGGGCCTTTTATTTTGTGATGACATTAAACAATATTATTACTTTGTTTTGAGTAAGTGACTAAACACATTTTAGTTCAGACACAGACTAATATCTATACAGCTGCTCACATTACCGCGAGATTTAATATATGTATTTGAATAGCTGTTACTCAGCTCTACTATAACGAAAATAAAAATAACCCTTAAATACTTAAGCGCGGTCGACACCAAAAAATAAAATCAACTTTAACAAACATAAACTAGTTTCCGGCGGCAAATATTTCAACAATAACGTCCGCCAAGCTGGCAATTAACCCACGCCGGTGTTATGGATCGAGCTGCTTGTGTTTTTTATTAAACTACCCGACGTTAAACTGCCTGCGGCTGAATTAAATCAGAGGTCATTTAGTTTTACTGACGTCGATAATTACTAGCAGCCAGCCGGGCTGGATAATGCGCCCCGCGGTATGGCGACGCAGTATTCGGAAAGTCAGTAGTGAATCTAATATATTATGCCCATATATGCCAAAGAGCACTAAAACGAGCCAAATCAAAATTATATCTAAGTATAGATATCTTTCATTTATAGATTTTAAATAGCAAATTTTTACTCTTGGGTCGTTTTTGTCCTCTTGGGCATATATGGGTAACAGAGACCTTAGGACTCTAAGGACTTTTATTATTTTGGAACCAGCAAGTGTAGACATGTATCCAACAAGGAGTCTTGACAATCACTCAATGACCTGGATACATTTTTAACAGTTTAGACCGTTATTGATAAAAATTTGAACATACGACTCACTTTGGTATGAATATTGAACATCTCTCTCATATTTTTGAGATACTAAAATGAACTTTCCCTGGAATCGTTGCCTCCAGTACGTCTTGCTAGTAGGTACGCTACTGTAGTTGAAAAATTGTCAAATGCGTGGTATTTTCTGACGCAGACTGTGCCAGAGAGCTCTACTTCTACAATGTGATTTTTTTTTAAACAACCCAAAAGAATAGGCTATCAGGCAACATTGAAAATATACCATTGATTGTCGTAATCCTTAAAAATAATAGTCTGAAAAAGACATATTTCACTATATTTAAACTTAGTAAAAATATGTCTAATTTTCGCAAATCGCACGAAATAAAATACGATATTTTTTGATATTTTAACTGTGACGTGAACGTTCTAAGAAGATTGGCAACTCTGGTGACGTCACATGATTGTAAACAAGAATTTCTCGATTGACTGTTGTTTGTGCAATTTGTGTTTTGTGAGTTCGGAGTAATATTATTGGATCTGTAAGTTACTTTTAAAGTATTTTTTGTCAATTTTTAGAAGTGAACTAGTGTATTTACTAGTACTAACTAACGTTATTTACTAGTGTGTGACGTCAAACACCAGCGCCATTACAGAATGTCGTTTTTGGTGGGACCTTGAATATCTATTCTTTAGCACTGATTTTCATTGTTAATACAGTAGATTTCTCGGAAATATAAATGTGGTGTGCTTATTATATACTAACAAATAATTTAAAACGATTTCCAAAAACTAGTCAAATAGCCTATTGTAGTAAGACAGTTAACTGCAAAAACTCTAACCCAACCTGAATGTAATGAACTAGAATTAATTCCAAAAGTACGTTGTTAGCCCAAATGGGCTATTTAGCCGAGTTCAATCACTGTCGTGAAGCTTTCACTGTGGTCGCCGTTAGCATTACGGTCTGAAATTACATGTTAAAAGTAATTTACATTGCGTAAACAGTGCCTTTACATTTGTTTTTGGGCGACGCATAATGATTGTTAAAGCATTTTGAATTGTATACAATTATACATATGTGTATATTGGATATTTTATTGTTATAGAGATCTCAGATTGGCAGTAATCGCGAATACAAAATAATGTAACTTAGTATTTATTTTTATTCCGTATAGATTTGCATTTGACTACATACTGCCTGATGTTGAGCAGATATGCGATCTAGGGTGTAGCACGCTTACCTAGAAGATACCTGTTTACTCGGGATTTGAAGACACCCACGTTGTAATTTAGCGGGTAGGCAGACCCAGGCAAAGCGTTCCACATTCTGGCTGTTCGTATGATGAATGAGGATTCGAAATGCTTAGTTCTAACACGCGGAATGTCCACCATAAAAGGGTGGCGCTTTGGTCGCGTCTGTCTTGCCGTGCGATAGAAGAAAGGGGCAGGGGACCAGATTGTGCAACTCCTGAGCGTACTCTCCGAAGTGTATCCGATAAAAGGCCCACAAACACGCTACCTTTCGTCGATGCTCGAGACTTTGCAGCTGCGACTTAGTCAAGGTGTCGTTGTCAATCAGCCTCCTGGCTCGCCTCTAAATCAACTCCAGAGCATCCAGTTGATATTTGGCAGAGCCATCCCAAAAGTGAGGTTGCAGTATTCTATGCAAGACCTGACTTGTGCTTTATAAAAACTAAGTAGTTGCTCAGGAGCGAAATACCGTTTCACCTTAGAGAGAACATCAAGACCAAGTCTGTAATCATTTTAAAGAGGTTTCAGCGCAGAACGAAATTTACTTACCATATCATAAATTCTTGTAGCGGCAAACAGAGTTTTGAACTGTTAAATGTGTTTTGTTCATATAATAATTCTTTTTCACAAAAAAATACAAAACCGACTTCCATCGTTCACAAAATTCGAATAGTTTGCTCCTGTTGATATATATACAATTTTTACATTATTATTCATTTTTCAAAAATAGTTCAGTCGATTTTGGTCAAATTTAAATGGAACCACCTCGGTAGCATACCCTTTCGAACTGAAAATATTTTTTTGATTCGGTTGACAATTAGCGAAAATATCGATAAACATACACAAAAAAACATACAGACGAACATATAACCTCCTCTTTTTTGGAAGTCGGTTAAAAAGCAAATGTTTCAGACTGATTAGACATTCTTATTTTAAGGCTGAGGCCAAACAAGTGTATTATTACTATACTCTATAAAATTTAACTTGATCTCTGCGACAGCTGTCAAAAAAATCACGCCTATGAAGTCCTGAATTTCTTAATAGTACAGACAGTACCTGTCAATGTCATATTTTGTGGGCATGCCGATTAGTGATGGGCGACGGATGATCGTGACCACAGAGTTTTAGATAGAGTTTTAATTAAAATATCGATAGATTATACTGACGATATTTTAAATAAAACTTAATTTATCATTAATTTTACTGTATATTTTAATATTATAACATTTTATACATGTTTAATTAAATTAAACCCAATTATATGTTACATTAGCAACGGTAATAGTGTAAAACGTCGATAAATACTATCGTTACATTATTATGAGTATTTAATTAATATCATAACATTATTTACATGTGTACATACTTGATCTTAAATAATAGTAAGTAAATAAAATCCAATTTCTCACCTTCAACTACTCATTCGATTTCATTACAACATTGTTTGAAAATCGATTTTTTCCACCACTATCACAACTCTAAAAATGTCAATCTGCTATGTCAATGTCACTATCTCAGAGATCAAGTTAAATTTTATAGAGTATAGCCATCATATTTATTTTTTAATACAATTGCGTTAGCATTATATGTATGTATATACATATACATAAATATAGCAATATTTATGTATATGTATGATGCTGATGGCTTGGTATATGACAAAGATATAGTACAACACAACTATAAATAACTACAGGCAAACTAAGATCAAGTAGTTTTTTGAAATTCGGTTAAACACTGACATATTATTTGTTCACTGGCGCAATATGCGCATAGCAAGGATTTTGTCTCCAAACAGGATTGGGCACGAACTTGATATCCTTGTCGGCACGTTTTATTTTACTATCCCAGTGCTCAATCCTGTTTATATACTACATCCATGGCGCATAGAATTAACCAAGTATTTGGAGCTAACTTTTACTTTGCTAAAACCTAGTCTCATTTTATTATCCTGCGTTGCTTATTCCTGGGGCACACGTAAAGAATGCGACGATTCCTTTACGACATGCGGCGTAATATCACGCCAAATGAACTCGCGTTATGGTGATGCTCTCTAAAACTAGACATATGAAAAGTCCGGTCTGTTTTATGAAACGTCATAAAAAGTTATGATAAAAGGGTAGACGTTATATGAACTCATGCCATGTGTGAAAAATGTATAAAAGTCGTAGATTATAATTCTTTATAAGAAGTGAAAGTTTTGATTTTATTAGCTTTAATGTATTATACAACTAAGTATTACAGTAATGTATTTTCATTTGACTTCTGAACATAATGATTGTTTTAAAGCCTCATTTACATGCACATTGTGTTTTACAGTTTCTCTCAGTACACAACTCTCAAATCTAACCCGTAACCACCTATCACCTATTTTTGTGTCACACTAACCGGTCACAAATGGTTTTTTCATCACATTTATTCAAAAGGTTACTACTTGGTTCGCCATTAAGTTCGCCCTACGGTGGTGTTTTCTATAAGGAACTTGATAAGTGCGCCGGAATTATCTTTGCCGCGCACTTTTTGAATTTGGAACAAATAAGTGCGCTGGAATGAACTTTGCCGCGCACTTTGAATTTGGAAGTATTTGTAATGTTAGTGTTCAGCGCCAAGAAAATGAATGAAAAGAATGTACTTATGACTTTTCATTTGTTTTATTATTAGATACCAAATAATTTCTATTTAGTTATTACTGTATGTTTTATTAAATAAAAATATCACAATAAAATATGAGGCGCCTTTTATTTTCTCATAGAGGTAATGAAAAGTAGAGTGTACCTAACAGTCGGGCGCAAAATATATTTTTGGCTCGGGCGACGTAGTTAGAATCCCTCGCTACGTTCAGGATTCTACTAAAGAATCCCTCACTTTGCTCTGGATTAAAAAAAGCGCCCTCGTCGTAAAAGTATTATTTTACTCCCATATGATACAATCTAATATTACTTACCGTGGCTAAATTCGCGAGCATGTACCTATATAATCACCGACCGCATGTAAAAGATAATAGGCGCGCACTGTCCTACGATAGATCCAAATCGAAATATTTAAATCAAAAAATACGCTGCGGTCTCACAGACCGCTGGGAGGTGGTTAAGTGTAAAATAAGAAAATGTTAATTTAAAATCCAACTACCTTGTTGCAGACATAGTATAGACAATTCATAATTTTTATATAAATGTTATACAGAAAAACAATGCCTCAGACGCGACGAGTGACTCTCACTGCACTACTCAGAATAATTTGAGAGGCTGTCAGAGACATTCTTCTGGCCAAGGACGTGATTTGCATTCTCCCCATATTGTTTCCAGACCTGCACAGACAGCTGCGTTCCTGGTACCTAAACAGGGTAAATATGCCAAATATTTAAAAAACAATCTGTCTGTAGAATAATAATATCAGCAATAGATAAATAATAAATAAATATTTGCATCTCTCATGTTCGGTAAGTAGGTTCTTATTACTTCCAAATGGGGCTTGTAGGTAACTAATTAGCACTCTAGGGTAATAATGTAGCTAGAAAAGCCCTAGGGCGGTAAGTAATCTATACTATTACATCTATCATGTTCGGTAAGTAGGTTCTTATTACCTCCAAATGGGGCTTGTAGGTAACTAATTAGCAATCGAGGGTAACAATGTAGCTAGAAAAGTCCTAGGGCGGTAAGTAATTAAAAAAAAAACACTTCTTTTCACAAAATAAAAGTTCACGTGCATCTAACCATCATACTGGTAATAGACATCGAGCATTCAGCCCAATGACCAACGAGGTCGCTTTGCTATTCAGCCTTGTCTTCATGTGAGTATAATAGTCATCAATTTTAAATATCGAACGGCGAAGCTCAATTTCAATAAAAATGTTTTATTCTTGTAATGCGGGTTTTTTCTACTTACCTCACAATCGAGATGTAAAGCAGAATAGTTAGCTCGGGTGTAAGCACCAATTGCACCAATTGAGATTCGGGCTGCAATTGATGCCTTACAGCCCTTGGCTACTAATCTACTATTAATATTAGGGGACATCTTACACACGGTCTCTGACCCCAAACTAAGCAAAGCTATATGCTTGAGACTGATATTCTACTACATATTTTTAAATACATACTCATTATAGATATTGCCTAAATAACACCCAAACACAGAGAAAACACCTATATTCATCACATAAAATTACATCGATGAATTTAGTTTCAACAATTTAATTATTATACGCAGTGAGATAAGACATAATCAGATAGACAATGCCTAAGGCGCGTCGAGTTTGCCTCGCTGCACTGCTCGAAATAATTTGAGAGACCGTCGGAAGGCATTCCCTGCCCAAGGACGTGATTCGCATTCCCCCTAGAGTATCTCCAGACCTCCTCACGCGGCTGCGCTCCTGGTACCTACACAGGGGATATGTGCCAAATATTTTGCGCATCCTCAGCTTTTTCATTTGGCTCGAAAACTGGGCTTTGCACAAAGCGGCCGGGTTTCATTTAGGATTTAAATTTTTCATTCCCTGCTGCCCCTTCATTTCGCTGACTTTCTATATGTGGCGAAACCACAAAGTAGCAAGCTTTCCTAAAACACTAATGAAAAGGAAACTCAAATGTTTTCCTTTGGACTATTTATAGAACGCTTTGTTGTTCTTTCAACTATTTTTCTAACTGTAGACCTAAAGCTTTCAAATTGAACTTTTTAAACCAAATTTCTAATCGGAACTTTTGTAAATTGCTAAAAATGCTGACATACTCGTATAAACAGCTTGCTTGCAAGGTGCGTATACTGTGCGAAGCAAGCCTATAATGATTATGCTATGTGGCTTTATTTACATAGCTAACTCTATGATAACGTATTCTATACTCTGGTTTATAGCTTATCAGTGGTGCACAGTAATGCGTTACACCACGAGCATCATATAACGTCAACAACTTGTCTCATGCGCCAAAATATGTTCACGTTTAACCACACGTTTACCTTTACCTGTGAGGTGGTCTAGATTGCTTACTTATAAAGTGGTCTAGATTACTTACATTTAATATCAAGCCTGTCCTTACAAGTACTGTATATTTCTTCAGTCCGTCTGGCATAAAACCGTTAACGCCTCTATTCGGTTCTAAACGCTAATTCGGTTTATAGCATATCGGTGCTTAATCAAGCGTGGCGCGATGAACATCGTGTAGTTATATCATCAATTCATTTAATCCGTCAAAATATCCTCGTGATTAACCATAGGTATATCTTAATCACAAGTGATACAATTTAAAACAGATTGTTTATTTTTAAAATATCTAATACCTTGAGTACTCAAGGTATTAGATATTAAACTCACTTCCTTATAAAACCACAAACGCCTCTATAGTTCATAGAATAGAATAGAAAATGCTTTATTGTTCACACAATTTACAATTTAACAATAAAAGAATACAATAGAATTAAAATAGTGCGACAACCGGCGGCCTTATCGCTTAAAGCGATTTCTTTCAGGATTTCTTTCATAGGATATTGATAGTGCAAAGTTATGCAAAGTGTCACGAGTGCCGTGTCATACCAACAAAACATTTCTCCTGGTGAAATATATACCTACTTTCGTATTTGACCTTTTGACTTACCTGTGGCATGCTCTGAGACATAAATAACCTGCCTTTTAGGTGTCTAAAGCCAGGCTACATTTATTACTTACGATTTCTCAATCCGTCCGATATAAAGCCGCTAACGCCTCTATGGTTCGGTTCGTACCATATCGGTAGTGCAAACTTGTATGCATTTGCAAATATATTGCAAATATTTATTCGTGTTTAATAACTTGCCCAAAATTTACATTATGGCGAATCTGTGACTGGCGCTCGAATGGCGCTTTAAGACTTACATAACTGGCATAGAGGTGTCTAAAGCCAGGCCACATTTATGACTTACTTACGATTTCTCAGTCCGTCCGACATAAAACCGCTAACGCCTCTATGGTTCGGTTCATAGCATATCGGTAGTGCGAAGTCACGCGTGGCGCCAGGAGCGCCGGATAATTCGGCCTGCGCCCCCCGGTGCTCCGCTACGTGACCTGTATCGCAATCTGCACACGACTTATATTAAACCTAGAGACGCAAGAATATATCGATAATTTATATGTGAAGCTATTGATCACTATGGCCGAAGGAAAGGCCGTCGAACTTTTTGGCGCTTTTATTACTTTTCGCTTTCATCGAGTAAGCCTTAGCCTAACAATGAAAGTTTTTTTACTAAGTCAGATCGAACTATTTTAATGAAATATGTATCCATCCATTAACTATAGAACGTACTATTGATAGACTGCTAGACTGCACTGCTGGATATAGGCCTCCCTTAAGGATTTCCAATAAAACCGGTTGAATACGACGTGCATCCAGAAGCGCGATCCTGATTCTGATTGAGGTCATTGCGTCCACCTTGTAGGTGGATGTTTTAAACTGTTTATAATATAAGGCCTCCACTCAAGACTACGTGTGATAGTTTGTGAACGTGACAAATTATCATAAAAATGGTAAAATATTCCAAATAAATATATTTAGTAGGTAGGTATCTGTTGAAATAGTTCTCATAATACAATAATATAATGAACCAATTTAATATCATAAAATTCAATTTCTAGAACAATTTAGTTCTGTTCTACATCTTTGTCAGACATTGTAAGTAAGTACCTAATATAAATATTAAATAATATAAATTATTTATCGATAAAAATAACCACATCTCTAGTTTAAAGACGCCGTTGCGTAGAGTTCAAAGTTAAACTGTATTGATGTTTGTCTTACAATCCTGTTTCCGTAATAAACCTCGCCTGAAGGCGTCTTCAGTAGGCGGTTATCGGATCTAACCTTGTATTGATTGACCCTCATTAATATTGAAATGTCTCAAACTTGGAAAACTACGCCTAAATTATTATAGCTGGTTTGATATATAGCTTGTTCGTTGGCCTGTGTGGATGAAGATTAGGGCGCGTTTTTAATGATAAAGTAAGTTCGTATAGGCCGGGTGGCTAGCCCTGGTGTCAGAGTTTTTAGGCCGCCTGAAGGCCTCTGACATGGCTTAACGGTTAAAACAACCGGGACCTACAATTTTACGTGTCATCCGAGCCACGGTTTTTAATGATGAAAAATAATTACAATGGAATCTATCACCAACTATGGCACTCCTTCTTTTTTCATTTGACTTTTATAAAACAGCTCAATTCTGCATTTTCAAAGTTCGTCTGCTAGTTAAAGTTGCTCATAATAATTTACCTGATGTGTGATGTGTTTAAGTATGATTCGATATTTGAAAGACACAAGGCAAAACCAAGCAAAAAATTAAGTAGATCTGTTTTACGTGCAATAGTCACAATCAAACACCCTATCGGAAAAAATAATCAAACAATCATCTTTGTTATTGTTAGAAAAACAAAAATAAAAATATTTAGCAGTTTTCTGTATTCGCCTTTTTGTTTTAGTTAACGGAACCATTCCCTGTTTTACTTATTTACTTATCAATTTTCTTAAAACCAATCAATATTGAGGCACTGAAAAACGATTCACAAACAAGATTTTCAGTACCTCAATATTGATTGGTCTTTAGAATTTTGGTAAGTTAATAACTAAAACAGGGAATGGCTCCGTTAATTGTAACAAAAATGAGAATACTGAAAACAGCAGAATATTTTTTTTTGTAATTCTTACAATAACAAAGATGGACCACGTGATATTTTTTGCCAAAACTGAGTTTATTTGTGACTCTTCAAATATTTTTGTGATAGTGTAAAGCAATTTGATAGTATTTAGAAACACTGAAAAGCGATTTAGTTTCAGATCAAGATTGTGACAAAGTATGTCTATTATTATTACAAACACTAAACACAATGCTCATGTTTGAACAATAGCTTAAGTTGACCAAAAGTTAAATTGACTGCTCCTACGTGACATTTGTAAAACTAAGTTTTGTTTATTGGAACAAACTAGAAACTCATTGTGTTAGAAAATAGCTATCACGCTATCAATAATTGTAATGCCTCTGTTAAATTGTCAGTTATATTCCACTATATTTCACATAAAATAAGTACTTATTATACAAATATAACTTAATATATAGGGACTTTGCTAAAGGATTACTCTATCAAGACAGTATATACTCCCTTATCCAAACTACTGGGTCAAGTCAGAACGCCGAAGGATGTCATTCCGTTTCAGACTCCTGGTGTATATAAGGTGGATTGCAGCTGCGGTAGTTCCTACATAGGTCAAACGAAGCGTACTATTGCTGAAAGGATCAAAGAACATAGCGCGGCAGTCAAAAACCGCCAGATACAGAAGTCTGCTACAGCTGAACATTTGCTTGACGGAGGTACTGGTCATTGGATCGAGCTCCACGACCCAAAAATCCTCTCCACGGATCGATACTATTTTTCAAGAATAGTTCGTGAAGCGGTGGAAATCAAGAATCATAACAATTTTAACCGGGAGGATGGATTTAAATTATCAGCGTCGTGGAATCCTGTCGTCAACAAATGTAAATCGCGTAGTGTAGGTAGAAGGACATTATTAGATACCGTCAGTGTTGTTTGTCGTGGTGACAATTTTTCAAGTTCAAGTTAAATCGGCGGTACCAGCTGTTCCATACTCCAGTCTACCCGTGACCACGGTCGATGCAACTCGGCCCAAACGTCGGGATGAGGAGGTATTTATTTATCTCGTAATTTTAGTGCGCGATTAGTCCCGTAGTATATTATAATAATGTGTTCAAATCGCAATAGTTTAAAAACAACATAAATATAACTTTTTAAAAATACAAGCGTTTAGAATACTCGATATCATGCAGCATCAGAGTGCTAGCCAAGACAAGTAAAACGAGGCCGAACACGACGGGCCTATCTTGTTTAGTACAGGAGTTTATATGGCCACCTTCTGACTCAATCATAAGATCAACTCCACGGCACCATATTATTGCATTGTCACGCGATATACTTAAACGTTCAGCTCAATCGGTAACCGGGAAGTTGGTCAAATTTTACTTTCCAGATTCCACCCGAACATACATACATACATAGGTACATCCATTGCAAGTTAAATAAAATCTCGTAAAAAAATACCACGTCAAGTCTGCTCCAAAAGGATTACCTTAAAATGATTTTTCACCGTATCTTATTTTGAATGGTGAAACCAATCGAACGTTAATTTTGCAAATGAGGCAATTATAGAGTGTAGGTACTCTACAAATGTGGCAATTATAGAGTGTAGGTACTCTACAAATGTGGCAATTATAGAGTGTAGCTACTCTACAAATGTGGCAATTATAGAGTGTAGGTACTCTACAAATGTGGCAATTATAGACTGTAGGTACTCTACAAATGTGGCAATTATAGACTGTAGGTACTCTACAAATGTGGCAATTAAGAGTAGGTACTCTACAATTGCCATTTGAGAATTAGTTTCTCTGCATTATGTTTTCACGCATTTCAGTAGGTTATTTTTTTGAGTTTCGAATACACTCGTCTTTGATTATATATCTGATACAAAATCAAATACACTCGTATTTCATTATCACTAGGAAGACCAGATAGCAATTGTCTACTTTTCAATATGCCTGCAATGCGTTAAGACTAAATCATATTTGAACTTCGATCAATTGTGAGAATCTAAAAATATTCATGATTCATTAATTAGTCCACATTCTAAAAGGTTTTATCCGTCAGCCATAAGAAGTCCACTGCTGGACATAGGCCTCCCCAATGGATCTCCAATAAGACCGGTTGGAAGCGGCTTGCATCCAGCGCGATCCTGTGCTCTTAATGAGGTCATCCGTCCACCTTATGGGTGGACGTCCTACGCTGCGCTTGCCGGTACGTGGTCTCCACTCGAGAATTTTCGACCCCATGGGTCATCAGTTCTCCGCGCTATGTGCCTTGCTCATTGCCATTTCAACTTGCCAATCCGTTGGGCTATGTCGGTAACATTGGTTCTTCTACGGATCTCCTCATTTCTGATTTGATCTCGCAGAGAGACTCCGAGCATAGGCCTGTCCATAGCTCGTTGAGCTACTTGGAGCTTAGTAATAAGGCCTTGGAGCTTAGTAATAGTGAGAGACCACGTTTCTGTGCCATAAGTCATCACTGGGAACACACATTGGTCGAAAAAGTTTTATTATACTTTTTAAAACCCAAAACGGCATCACTTCAGCCATTCCAGTTCTAAAAATAAATCTAGGGACTTAAAAATAAACACAATTACACATCCAACATAACGCATTCTAAAATTTCAACGACCCCTGTTTATTTTTAATTCAAAAGCAATGACTGCCTCGGTGGCTCAGTGGTTAGTAAACCTGACTTCTGGATCACAAGAAGCGTGGGTTCGATCCCCACCCAGGGCAAGCATTTGTGTGATGAACATAGGTGTTTGCTCTGTGTCTGGGTGTTTCAGTCAGCATTTAGGTAATATTTATATAAACTTTCTTTTTGTGATAAACATTTCAAAAATTGATGCGTTCGCAGGATTTGAACCTGCATCCTCTGGGACTCCGGCCCAGATGCTAAAAATGATAAACACTCACTAATTCGGCGCCTTCGCAGAGCGTGATTTAGCTTAATTGGACAAAGCATCTGGGCCGGAGTCCCAGAGGATACAGGTTCAAATCCTGCGAACGCGTCAATTTTTGAAATGTTTATCACAAAAAGAAAGTTTCTATACACCTAGTGTGTGAAGCACGATAAAAATAATTTCGATATTTATATAAGTATGTACTTAAAATATTTGTATGTAGTATATCAGTCTCTGGCAGCCATATCACAAGTTTTGCTTATTTTGGGGTCAGAAACCATGTGTAAGATGTCCCCCAATTTTTTTTTAAATTAATCTGTTATTTTGCAGCTAATTCACATTGCAATGGAATGGAATTGAACTGAATGTCAATCTCAAGTCTAACTATCCGAAGAGTACCGACGTAACTAGGTTACCCGCAGGCCTGATTGATATTGAAGCTTCGAGTCATTGTGGCTGGAGACGGTTCTGGGTCAGCGGACGACATATTTCTGGAATTTTCTTCGATTTAGACTAGTTGAATTAAGGTTTGCTAATATACTTGAGCGGGATTGCTTTTAGTCGATCTATCAAAATAACTACTCGAATGGATTTTTAAACGACTTCCAAAAAGGAAAAGTTCTAAGTTCGTCTGAATGTATATTTTTTGTGTATTTTCATCGATTTCGCCAATTGTGAATCGAATCAAAAAACTCTTTTTTAGTTCGAAAGGGTATACTTCCGAAATGGTTTCATTTAAATTTTATTGAAAGCGGCTGAGCCATTTTTGAATTATCAACAAAAATGTAAAATTTGCATACATCAATTTAAGCGAACTATTTGAATGTTGTACACCATATAAGTCGGTTTTGCTATTTTTTGCGAAAAATAATTTTATCTAAATTCTTTACATCAGTTTAATTATTACATTGCCATTCAGCGTGGCAATGCTGCCAGCATGCTGGGCACGCTTCCAACTGGCAGTGGGCTTGCTTGAGCACTTGGATTATCTTTAGACCTTCAAGGGTCTGTAGATGATCCAATTGCTTTCTATGTAGTAGTAGTGTAGTATTGTCATTTAATTAACAAAAAATTATTACATACATAAGTGGATTCATATACCTGTCATTATAGGTGTGATTTTTTTTTTTGTTTATTTACTAAGACATTCAATGTAGTGTTTATCATTGTAGTTTACGCTTAAATAAATCTAATAATGTCTTTAAATGGACCAAAAATCGATTAAAACGCAGTAAGATGGTAATCGCAAGCTATTTTCAATCGGCGTTATTGGAATCCATAGTGGAGTCTTATTTCCAGCAGTGCATGTTTTTGTTATGATAATAATGATGATTCTATAATAAGTATAACCTAACTATGTCTGTTGTTTGATATTCTAACCCCAAATTGTGTATGGTGTTTAAAACATAAAATATATAGCATCCTTTTTGTATTTAAAACAATGATGATGATGACATGCCACCAAAAATATTCATGAACATTTATAAAATAAATACCGCGCTGCTCTACAAATGTAAATTTGTAACTAACTGCGGAACGAGTGCAATCGAAATAACAAACCGTGCAAACATTCTGCTCAAATAACCCAAACACTCCAATTGGCCAGATTTTATCTCCAATTTCCCTGAAAGTTTCCCAAATAGAAATGTATCAGACATAAACCAGCTCCAATTCAACACCTATAAATTTTCATTGTACGCCGAACCTCTGTAAGACATATAAAATCTATTCAAAACGAGAAAGTGCTCCTTAAAATTCTGTACAAGAACAAAAGAGGGCAAGAAACGTGGACCGTACTGTAACCCTTTTTACGTTCAAGGTTCAGCACCCGTAAAAGTATCGAATGTCGTAAAATTGATCCCCGTAATAAAATTACATACCGTGAAGGGTGGGAATGAAATATTGAGACGCCACTAAGAAAAATAAATGGGAAATTTAATAACATAAGCAAAATTGATGCTTTTCATACCGTTTTCGGTAAGTACGTGTCGTATTTCTCTTTAAGCTTCTTTTTGTTCGGCGGCTGTTGTAGAATCGTTCTATTCAGCAGTCACATTTTACTGAGAGAATACGTAACCACAAAAATTCACAAAATATTTATAATTTAAGAGAATTCTGTTTTGCGTTGAATCTTTTTCTCGGTTCTTTTGGATGTTCGTGAAATCTAAATTCAATTTTATGACATTAAAAACACAAGTGCAAGTCAGGCTCGCACACCGAGGGTCCCGTACAGACACATTGTTAAAATAATTAAAAACCTGTTTTAGCATGTGCTAATGAAGTTCTTTTATATGATACCTTACATGATACAACTTACTCACTTTGAATTTTGAATCCATATTTTGTGATATTTGAGGCCCTATTTTTTGTGATTGAAATAAAAATGTACAGTTTTCAGATTTATTCCTATATGTGAACTCTGAGACAATGCTTCTCGCCAAATTTCATAGTTCTATGTTAACGGGAAGTAGGTACCCTGTAGGTTTTGATTTTTGTGAGTGTCGAAATATGCCGTTTTTCACGACATAAACGGCTCTAACTGAGAAGTTTTTCTTCTACACAACTGCAAGAAAGCATAGATATACGTAAACGGTTTAAATTTCAACTCAATATCTCTACGCGTTCCCGAGATAAAGAATCTTGACATACACACAGACGGACAGACGGACAACAAAGTGATCCTATAAGGGTTCCGTTTTTTTTTCGTTTGAGGTACGGAACCCTAAAAATGATGATACTGCTATTGTATGGAAATATAGAAATTGTAAAACATTTTGGCTGTTTAATGATTGAATGAATATTTGTTTTCGTAAAAGATTTTACTCAAACTTTTGTAACCGTAAGTCGTTGAAATTTTCGGAACAATTAATTTATTATTCAAAGGACAGAGTGGGCCACTTTTTCATTTCTTTTATTTCATTACGGTGAAATTCATGCTTAAGACAAATAAAGCGAGCCCCAGATGAAAACGGATATCCGGATTTAAGAGCCAAGGAAACCGGCACGGGGATGTGAAGAGCTTTAAGCAGTTTAAGTAGATTTTCATTTATGTTTCCGTTTCTTTTTATTTGAATTTCTTGCTTTACTGTAGAAATTTAAACAAAAAGCACTTGTTAAGGTAAATTTTGATTATAATTTGATCATGTTTTATTCGCTTAAGAAGGATTGGGAATTTTTAAAGAAGAATACACAATGGTCTTGTTACAAGTAATATATTTCTTAGATACACTTTATGCGTTATACTGTCTAGTTATTTTAACTTAATCAATTTCAAATAACTAATTAGTACTGTACCAGCCTTTTTAATAGTCCACTGCAGGACGTAGGCCTACCCACGAAGGGTGATTGGGCCATATTCACCAAGCTTGCTCAGTGCGGGTTGGTGGATTCACATACGCCATCGAATTTTTTCCTCGGACGCATGCAGGTTACCTCACGATGTTTTTCTTCACCGAAAAGCCCGTGGTGTGAAATTCCGTACATAAATTCCAAGGAATTCATTGGTACGGGACCGGGATTTGAACCCACGACCTCACGATTGTAAGGCGGGTGTCATTACCACTAGACCACCACGGCTTGAACTAATTAGTAAATTTATGCAAATAAGAGAGCATCATACATAATCTACTTCAGCCACCTCGATTTTTATTTATTCTTTTTACGAGTACGTCATCAGAAACTTTGAACATAAATCTAAAAATATCAAACTTTCTCTAGGCATATAAGTTTACTTCCTACTTGACAATGGTATTAACAATTGGGAATCCACAGGGGAAGACTATGTCTTGCAGTGGAATTCCTATAGCGAGTGGAAGCAGTGGACTTTCTATAGCGGATAGAAAGATTGTCACTAGTTTAGACCTATGTTTGATAACAGGAACTACAAACCTCCGCTGAGTTCTCAAGTAGTTTTAAAACTCGAATCGTAAGTCCGCAGACCTTTCCAATTATCTGGAGCCGGATCCAAGTTTCAATTTGTGTAAGTTTGGAGGAGATACGGTATTAAGGCAAGGTTCGCTGAAACCCAGACATAAAACCGGTTGTAATGTGACAGACTCTGCAACGACCAGCTGCACGGGTAATGTTCCAATTTAACCCTCATGGCACACCAAGACCTTTGGTGGCAAAATATTATTATAATCATCATCGTTATCAACTGTAGGTCAATCTTTTGAGATATAATTATTGATATATTTTGATATAATTATAAGCTTTCCCTGTGGATTTTCAGTAAAACCGATTGAAAGCGGCTTGTAACAAGCGTGATTCTGTGGTTTGCTTAGATCATCGATACACGTTGAGATATGAATATAATCTACAATAGACAATAGACAGTTCTTTATTAAGACAAAAATAAAATCAAATACAAAACAAACAACACAGCAAAACAAAACAAAATAAACAATTACTCTTAATTATATTACAATGCTATCCTACTTAATTACTTAACTTTTTTTTGTCACAACCCGGTCCCACCTCAGCATATGCTGGTTGTGGACCAACCAGCTCTGGTCTTCAGGACCGGCAGGTGACGTCTCATGCGAATATTAAAAAAACAATATGGCTATTGTTGGAGCAACAGCGTGCAAACGTAATTAAAAATAAAACGTATCCATTTTAGAATCTATGATGTTCGCGCCACGCCAAAACCCGATGCGACATGTCAACTGACATTAGCTGAAAATTGACAGTGACGCACGTAATCTGAATATCCTTCGCTGTGCTTGCCGTTAGAGTATGTGCAAAAAAAGAACAGTTGTGGCGTTACGGTGGACTAACAATAAGACGTTCATAAAATAATGATATTCATAAAATCTTACCAGCGTAGAGCATTTTCTAAATGCTTTTTGTCTTAGGTAGCGTCGACTTTTTTCAGTGTGTATCCTCAACTTAAATCTCTACTCTTTATACTCAGAGTTTATCTGGGGACATTCAGGACTTGACCCTGATTTATACCCGAAAATTCCTGAATTACACAGCCGTTCCGCTAGTTAATAGCTCAGGAAATTCGGGGTTAGCCACTTTCCTGTATTAATGAGCTGGCTATCTTAGGACAGACTACGTAGTATTTTTTTCTGCATATGCACTTAGCTTAATTGCTTATTAGGCCCAATTATGAACGCGCCTCGCAAATTTAATAGCAACGTAAAAAGTATTATCTCTTTCGAATGTCTAAACTGAAAAAGAAACGGAAATATTCTTAATAGCTATAGTAATAACGATGACGCCTTCATAATTGGACCTATTTACTTGCTATGTTAACAAGTACTATTTAATACTCTTTTGAATGTTTGGGTTAGTTAGTGTTGGGTTTTGGGTAAAAATTGCATATTTTAAATAATGTGCGGTTGTTGAACAGACACGATAGTTCGAGGGTGGTAGTCAACCATAGACTTTTGAAAATTATATGCAACAGGAAACGAGCTGTGGTTGGCTATTGCAGAGGAAGTCGTAAAAATAATAAATTAATTTACTAAGAATCATGGTCTCGGACTGACACGAGGTTTTGAGGACCATTCTGGTCGATCCGTCGGAGCGAATAACAAATCTAGATTAAAGCTTAAGGAACAATGTATTGGAAGAAATAAATCTACATAGAGTTGTTGAAATAATGGTGGTCTATTGCATCGAGTCCTCGGTTGTCCTCACATTAGATTAAAAACTAAATCGAAAAATTGAATTAAATAAATAAAAATAATCCATCAATTCATGTCCTCAGTTAATTTTATTTTAGTTGTTAGATAACCATTTTTGTACAAAAGTGAGCAAGCTTGAAAATAAATAAATCATTTATTAATTATTTTTAAAAACATCACTACAAAAAAATAATATAAATAACCTAACTAATACATTTGTAGTAAAAAATGCGGATAGTATTTTTAAATCATTACACACCTATTGTTCAAATTAACATATCAATCCCATGCTTTTTTTAGTATTTTCTTGAATTTATGAAACCGATCATTTCAAATAATTACAAACAGCCAGAATCATTATTCCCCAATGTGATCAAACTCGTTTTCATTTCAATTTTCACGCCGTAACTGTAAACATTGATCGAGACCACCGAAGCCAATAATTCTAAACTGCGGTATCTAAAGGAAAATTTCAATTTGCGCCGCGGTTATGAGTCGTGATCCGACTCGGAAGAAATGAAATATTATACTGCTTCAGTCGGGCCCTGACCCATGTCAAATCAGCATTCGCAGGTATGCCACGAATTATTTACGGCCAACTCGCAGCTATGAAATTTTTTATCGTAACGATAAATCTTTATTAGCTAACTCGAAGAAAATTTCCCGACGAACGCACGCCTTTAGGGGCTGTGTAGTGTTGATAGTGCCCACTTGCCCTTCCAAACTGCTACTTTCGCACAATAAAACTGAAATAAAAATGATGTATGTGTTTTACACTTTTTTATTGCGTGCTATTTCGGCAAACTCAAGTTTTATCTAAAGCACAACAGGTACGTATAGGTAGAAATTGAAGGGTTTCTTTTCACGAAACTTGTGATAGAAAATTCCGTTTGATTGCAATGGTTCATAATTGTTACCTAAATGACAGTGCTAATCCGCTGGGCTATGTCGGTAACTTTAGTTCGTCTGCGGATAACATTTCTGATTCGATCCCGCAGTGAGACACCGAGCACAGCCCTCTCCATAGCACGTTGAGCAATCTTGAGCTTATTCATAAGGCCCACATTAAAAGACCACGTTACAGTATTAATTAAAGTGGCAATGGGCAGGGCACATAGTTCGAAGAACGGATGGCCGATGGGGCCGTCTCGTTCTCAAATGGAGACCACGGACCAAGCAAGCGCAGCGTAGGACGTCCACCAACTAGGTGGACTGACGATATAATAAGGATCGCAAGAACGCGCTGGCTGCAAGCTGCTTCCAATCGGCCTTATTGGAAATCCATGGGGGAGGCCTATGTCCAGCAGTGGACGTCCTACGGCTGATGGATGGATGGATGGATGGAAATGACGGCGAGTACTTGAAATTTTCACGTTGATTTCTGTTTACCCATTTGGACTTTTCAGCAGAATTGCTGCTATTGAAAAATCCAAAAGTCCTTATCCAGGTCCAATTTTAACAATGATATTGATCATGCTAGCATATTATAAGTCTCGTTTAATAAAGATGACCTTAAATCGCGGTAGTTTGAAAATAACATATTACTTTTTGTTTTACATTTGTGACATATAGGCACACAGTACTGATTAATTGCTTTATTTTTAACCAACTTCCAAAAAGGAGGAGGTTCTATGTTCGTCTGTATGTATTTTTTGTGTATGTTCATCGATAATTTTGCCAATTATGAACCGAATATACTTCCGAGGTGGTCCCATTTAAATTTCACAGCAATCGGATGAGCCGTTTTTGAAAAATCAACAATAATATCATCAATTCAACAAATACGATTATGTGATGGAAAGCGGTTTTACCATTTTTTGCGAAAATTAATTAAGCTCGTTTAAATTCCTCTCTTCAAATAAATTTTTGTACAGACCAACATAAATCGATTACTAGCTTATAGCGTTTTGCTTACATATACGAGTAGGTACTTATAAGCGCATGCATGCATGTTGCAGGCGACCAACGCAACGTGAAGAAAGAGGACCTTACGTCTAGCAGTGGGTTCAAATAAAGCTGATATTTACAAAGAATAAATATACATTAATAAGTAATGAATATAAATTTCAATACAATATGAGCACTTCTAGCATACAATCATGAATGGTCATGAGATCAGACAACAAAATTTCTCTGTTGAGAATTTATATTGCTAACGTGAATGAGCTTCGTGTGTTGCTGAGTTGAATACAAAAATTGGCTCGGGGTTGCACAGACATCTTGTATGCACCAACTGTCCATTCTGCAGTGTTCTGCTCGATATTACTATGCATAATTTATAATATGTTTGTTAGGAATACAATATGGAGCAAAGAATGTCAACATCAACCGAGTCTAAGATAACTCAAACATTTTGGATAAAGTGAGGAAAAAAAAGACATCAAAGATTATATACTACCACTAAATACAAGACATAATCTAAAACTACACACACTACTACATGACAGGCAATTAGATCATCCATAGACCCTTGAAGGTCTAAAGATAATCCAAATAGTCAAGCCCACTGCCAGTTGCAGCGTAAAGATTATATTTGTATGTGTATATATCTATCCCTTGATGATAAAGATATATGCCTTGTTATCAGAGTTAGGGGTTATTTTTATGACTGAGCTGATTATGTTAGCCTTTTAAATATCCTATCTCAAAAATAGGTCTACAATCGACGTGAGATTAGGGCATATCCAGTGGATATGCCCTCGGGTAACTGTCGATGACGAAGACATATACGTTCACGCTTACATCTATCTTAGCCAAATAGTCACCTTCCAGGAGAGACAAGAACAAGAAGAACAGAGAACGCTTGGAAGAGCTATTGGGTCATGAAAGAGCATATGAAGAGACATGGTTTAACTAAGGTTTAAATGTCCAAGCTCAAGGTTTACCAAAGAGCGATGGAGCGCAGTATTCTTGGTGACTGGCTAATAGACCATGTAAGAAACACCGAATTGCGTACCAGAACTCATATCAAAGATGTAGCTTTCACAGCCGCTAAACTGAAGTGGCAGTGGGCCGTGTAAGTCAATAGCATGCTAGAAGAGCTCTGGGCTAATTATCACCCCCGAATGGAGTCTCAACTCGGTGCTGCTTCGTAGCACACTCTCTAAGGATAGCGCGATGAACTGAATACAGGCAGGCATCAGGACAAGACCGACAAAACTGACAATTTTGAGGGGAGGCCTTTGCCCAACAATGGGACAGTACGTACAGGCTCTTAAAGAAACAAACAAACCATTATTTTTAGTATTTTCATTCAATAACAAAAAAAACCGAAAAACTCGAAAAGCCCGATTTGACCGTTTTTTATAATCAAAAACCGAAAAAACCGGTTTTCCAAAACCGTCCGGTTTTGCATGCCCTAATATCCACCACTTTGCTCAAAATGAGTATTAGTGGATTCACATACGATTACTTGATTTCTCAAAATGATTTCTTCTTTGCTCAGTTATAAAAATATTTATACTCCTTGCTAGTTGCCATCACGATTCAAAATTTGTTCGATAACTATAATAAACAATTTGTAGCGAATCATAATAAACAAACCTTCACGAATTTACTGATAAGAGTATAGGTAGTTTAACACTTAAACAACATTAATGTTAAATTACTGCTGTTGGTGGTATCACAACTAAATAGTTTAGCCAAACCGCCTAATATTGGCTCAGTTATACCATTAATGTCCAGGAGATATGGCATATCGCATCGGCCCAATCTGGCAATGGCCATCAGCATTATGTCCACAGACATAACTTAAGCTACATCTGTCCTCGGCTTATCTATGGGCATGTCACAGAAAAAATAGAGCCGTTAATATATATCCGTGAATTACTGTATCTTTAGACGATAGACATGGACTAGGATATTATTTTTACCGACTTCAAAATGGAAGAGGTACTATATTCATCTGTATGTACATACACATAGGTTTCACTTTGAGCCGTTTTCAACAAATCAACAACAATGTACAATGTACATGGATGTCATAAATCAATTCGTGCAAACTATATATTTGAATTCTGAACACTGTTGAAGTCGGTGGTGTCAATTTAGGCGAAAAACAATTATAGTTAAATAAATTAAATAAATAAATATGTCGAACATCTTACACACGGCTACTGACCCCAAACTAAGCAACGCTTGTGATATGGCTGCCAGAGACTGATATACTACATATTATACTTATTTTTAAATACATACTTATATCACTAGTAACTAAAAACACCCAGACACAGAGCAAACACTAATGTTCATCACATAAATATTTGCCTTGGGTGGGGATCGAACCCACGCCTCTTTGATCTGGAAGTTAGGGTCACTAACCACTGATCCACCGAGGCAGTCAAAAGTTACTCAACTTTTAATAATGACCAAGTTTTTATAAGACTCTAACGTCGAAACCTCGCAAAAATCTGCAGTTTCATTAAAAAATTATCGAGTCTTTAAATTTCCTAATATTTAAAATATTAGAATTTTTTTGAAATTTTAGAAAATTTACCTACTGAGTCTTTTAGATAGGTGCAAATGTTGTCAGTAATTTCTTTCCGGTAACTTGTAAACGCTTCACAGCATTAAGTATATCATAGAGCCCCAATAATATGAACTGTAATTTCTTCGGTGTTCAACAGTGAAAATCTAATAAAGTAACCTAGTAAACCAACACTTAGTGATTTAAAAAATCCCTCAAGGCCACATTTTTTGCACAATTAAATCCCCTGAAATATAATATCTCCACTAAAATTCTGGCTTGAACCTCGACAAAGTCCCGCCTTAGAAAAGATCCCGCCAATTTGACATCACCGTCATTCTGGTCAAAGATTGAAGATTGTCTACTCCAAGCTTCCACTATGTCGTAAGACCGCAGGACATAGATAATGCCCAAATTGCCGCGTCCTTCTAAATGAATATTACATGAGGATGAGTACGATCACTTCATCATATCGCGGGATAAGCAACGCATGTCTCTATCTATTTGTATAGGACGGCCTGAATATGCATAGTAACATTATGCATAACAAGTTCCTGTGGAGACTAAGATAGGATTAATTTACCCGTCCCATATTTTGCGGGTTGTAATCTGGGTTTTCGGCGATAGTGTTGTGTTATTAGGAAGGTTTTAGGTAAGTATTTTGCTGAGTGTAATTTATGACGTCTGCTAGTGGTAAGAGTAAGGTAAGAGTGTCTAGATGTGGAGGAAATTAATCTTATGATGTGTTAGGTTTTTACGTTAATACAAAGAATTGTTGTATTTCCACCAATTATGTCCATCTCATTAGGAACGCGGGATCCCGCTGGATGCAAGCCGCTACCAACCGGTCTTATTGGAATTCATTAGGAAAGGCCTATGTCCAGAAGTGGACGTCCCAAGGCTAAAACGAACCAACGAACAAACACCAATTATGTTATCAATAAGCTTTCGACATAATTTGTTATGATTTATTTTAGGATGTATTTCTTTTTAAATACCTATGTAATATGTGCAATCACAAAAAACTTAGTGGTATTACACAAAAAATGTTATTTACACAAAATGTATGGCAGTAAAATAAGCTCATTTTCATAAAATCAGAGATTCTCCAACATCGCTGTGAACAACACTGAAAAATACTTCAAAACGTTTAAGAAAAACGATACCCATCAAACGAACATTCTGAACAGGCTTATGACCTCACAAAGCTTTAAAGCACTTCCATGATTATCCAAAAGTCTGACGCAGTGATGTTAAGACAAAGTGGATCAAACTAATTTCAAGTTCGTTAAAGTAATTCAACTTCTTTGAACAAAGCGATTCGTTTTTTGATAGACGGATAAAGGAAAATTCGCGAAACAAATTCCAAGTTTTATCTTACAATATCCAATAGTGACTGATCGATGTTCTCTGGCGATGTTCTCAGAAATGAGCCCCGACTGGAATGGACTTTCGATTAAGTAAATGAAAGACGGATTGAATTGCTTTTTAATACCCCTCTAATTGATGACTGATGAATGGTTCGTTGGAAATTTTGATAAGCTTTCAAGTTATTGTTCGGAGTACGAACATCGATTTTGTTTAACGTTTCTCGACGCTTTACGTTTTTTAACCAACTCTCAAAAAGGAGGAGGTTCTATGTTCGTCTGTATGTATTTTTTGTGTATGTTCATCGATAGTTTTGCTAATTGTGAACCGGATCGAAAAATTATTTTTTAATCCGTAAGGTAAGCCGTTATTGAAAAATCGACATTCAACAATTATTTAAACAATTCAAGCGAAATATTCAAATTTTGTACACGATTTGTAAACGAGTTGTTTAGTCTTATTCAATGATTGTTTTGCAATATCAGCACAAGTATTTATGTAAAACATTTTCTCGAGACAAATTGACATAAGTAGGTATTAGGTTGACGTGATTTCGTTACAACCTTCTGTTGTATAATTATCTATGTGTTCTTTTTGTTTATGAATAAAAATATTATAGCAAAACCTGTGTCCTAAATTAAACAATACAAAAAAGCAACAGTCATAATCACTATAACATAGTAAATTATGATTACTTACCTACTTTAAAATGCACTTCATTAGCGTATTTCAAATGAAAAACGAATCTTATCTAAAGCGCCTCCAAAAACGTTGTTTATTTGTTTCATAAACACCCCAACTTAAGTATTTCACATCTGCAAAAAATATTCAAATCACAACGTAAAATAGGATTACGTTGGAAAGCGCGGCATTACCAACCGTCATGCAACGGGGGTGGAAAGCCAGGTATCAAAAAGCCAGTTTTTTCGGGCTCATAAATAACGTGACATTCATCTTCTTGACACTTGAATAACACGCCGGGCTCAGCGGACCCCATTAGCCTTTAAACGAAACAATGGTGGCTGAAGAGCTGACTTTATGGCCTTGTCCATTAGCAAAGGTCTGCGGAAAGAACGCTCGTGACTCACGTGCTCGTGGCCGCTTCTTTACTGCCCTTAATTATTAATTGCAATGTAATGACGCGGACTTTACGGCTTTGGTGTAGCGTGTTTTGGGAATATAATGTGTATTTTGCAAGCTTTGACGTAAATTAGTTTCAGGGTTGTCTGGGCTTATCTTGTATAGCCTGGGATATCACATCTCCCAAAAAGATATGGACATGAGTAACGTTTAACATCTCGCAAATCTGTCAATCCATCAATATTTAAAACAAAAAAAAGATGATGTATACACCAATGAAATAAACAAGATTATTTTTTGCAAAAATTAGCATGACCGACTTCACCCGTGTTCAGAATTCGCGAATATTTCGCACGGATCGATGTAGCATTTTTCACATTATTGTTTATTTATCAAAAATGGCTCAGCTGATTTCGATAAAATTTAAGTAAGACCAATTTTGAAGTATCTTCTTTGCAATAAAAAAAGAATTATTGCAATCGGACCACTACAAAAAAAGTTATGCGTGGTTATACATAATAAAAATATATGTATATACGCGTCGAATTGTATTGTACCTCCTCCGGTGGTTCGTCGGTCAAAAATAAAACAAAATACTAAAAGGAAGCGGAAGGAATTTGTTTATAGTTACAATTTTCTTAGAAATATATTACAAACTGGATGAAAAAAAATTTTTATGAAATCTAAATATTTTCAAAACCTGTCAAAAATGTAAATAATTTAATGGTCCAAGTGCCTAAATAACTTACGAGGTATAAACGTTACAAAAGAAGAAGATTTCATAATGCAACATGAAAGGCTGTACACCTGTTATTTTCTTTCAATATTTTCTATGATATAGAAGTCTATACAATGTGTTTGTCTACCGGTGTCAAAGCTTTAAGCGGTGACATATTACATGGCAAATTTTGAATAGCTTTTACTGTGGGATCAACTCTGAAAACGTAAAAAAAGTCAGCTATCATACTTTTGTCGAAAGTCTTATAAAAAATCGTGTGGTACGGCAGTTTTTTTTTACGTTTTCAGAGTTGGTCTCATAGTAAAAGTTGTTCAAAATTTGCCATAGATGTCACCGCTTAAGGCTCCGAGACCGGTAGACAAACACATTGTATAAAGTAATGCAAGAGCCAAGATTTCGTGGCCGCAGCTTTACTGTTGAATTATTAATTGTAATATAATGACGTAAACGTTACGTGTTTACTGGTTTTAATGCTACTTTGTAAGCTTTCGGCGTGATAAAGTTTCGGCTGGGTGCTTTATACTCCATGCATGTAAAGTAGGGTTCAAACTTGGAAATTTTACTTCGTTACTGGAAATATTCACTTTAAAACTGGTATAATGTTAAAATGTTGAGTCATGTTATTTATTCACGTAAAACAAGTGATGAAATCCTTGTTATAAAGATTCATAAACATTGCAAATGCGCAGTATTTAATCGTGTGACGGATTCGAATATGTTTTTGACCGACGAAACGGAGGACGTACTCAATTCGACGCGTATATTCTTTTTGTATAACCACGCATAACTTTTGACATAGTGGTTCGATTTCGATAATTCGTTTCATTGGAAAGAGTGTACTTTGAAATTGGTTTTAAATTTTATTGCAATTGGCTAAGCCATTTTTGATAAATCAACAAAAATGTGAAAAATGCTACATCGATCCGTGCGAAATATTCGCGAATCCTGTACACGGATGAAGTCGGTCATGGCATTTTTTGCGAAAAATTATTATCACATACACGAATCGTGTTTTTAGGAAAATTCGTATTATTATCTAATTTTATAATTGTGAATAGTTTGTCATACATTAGAATTAATAATTAGATTTCCGCATACAGACAGTGAATGTTTGGCTTTAGTGACGTTTTTAATACTAGATATTATGTGGAATTTTTCATTAAGGTTAGGTGTGTATTATATTAATCGGTTAGCATTTTTAGGGTTCCGTACCTCAAACGAAAAAAAAGGAACCCTTATAGGATCGCTTTGTTGTCAGTCTGTCCGTCTGTGTGTATGTCAAGACTCTTTATCTCGGGAACGCGTAAAGATATCGAGTTGAAAGTTAAACTGTATACGTATATATGGTTTCTTGCAGTTGTGTAAAAGAAAATCTTCTCAGTTACCGTATAAAAAAGTTAGAGTCGTTTATGTTGTAAAAAACCGCATATTTCGACACTCACAAAAAAGGGTACTTCCCGTTGACATAAAACTATGAAATTTGGCGAGAAGCATTGTCTCAGAGTACACATACAGGATTAAATCTGAAAACTCTACATTTTTATTTAAATCACAAAAAAAATAGGGCCTTAAAATTCACAAATTATGGGTTCAAAATTCAAATTGAGTAAATCGTATCATGTAAGGTATCATATAAAAGAACTTTATTAGCACATGCTAAAACAGGTTTTTAATTATTTTAACAACGTGTTTGTACGGGTGCGAGCCTGACTCGCACTTGTCCGGTTTTTTTATAATTGATAAACACAACAGCTTGCCATAAGTGTTTGACCACAACATCGTTTACCGTCAGGCGAGTTGGTTGGGAAACGCGTAAATGCTCACGATTAAAAAAACATACACAAATACACAACTACTGTAAAAACTCATTTCTATACTCATAGTATCTCTACTTGCCCAATATAAGGCCAAAGTGCTGACGCAACCTCTGCCCGTCACCGCTTTAAAATTACTTTTAAAGTTTTCGGTTCTTGAATAAATTCAACGTGTTGAAAAGATCTTTCTTTTGAAGTGCTCTTTGAGATTTATTCAATTGAAATTTGTGTTTTATCTAAATGGCAAAACGTTTATGTCTTTGACAGGAAACTTTGCTTTACCCTCAATTTATCAAAACAAATCTAACTGAAAGCTCTTTTGTAACTTCAACTCAATATTGTCCGTAAAATATTGCCCCTTTGCCTTTGAAATTGTTCTCTTTTAATTTTTAACTTTTGTTCCGAAAAGTTTGGGGTTTTGTTTTAAGTAAAATACCCGCGTAAAATTGTTATTTGATGATAATTTGATTAAGAAAAATGACAGTAAAAGGAGAATTAAAACAGGTAAGGATATAAACATTTCTTTTTGTGATAAACATTTCAAAAATTGACACGTTCGCAGGATTTGAACCTGCATCGCTCTGGGATTCCGGCCCAGATGCTTTGTCCAATCAAGCTAAAACGCTGTCTGCGAAGACGTCGAATTAGTGAAAGTATTTATCATTTTTACCAACTACTACATTGTTGGAAGCGCCATCTGTGAGAACTGCTTTAAACCAGTCAGTCACTTAATGTAAAATTATTAGAACTTCTTACCATTAACGAGAAATGGCGCATTGCTTAATCAAGGAAATGATTTTTATCATGCTTCACACACTAGGTGTATAGAATGTTTATCACAAAAAGAAAGTTTCTATACACCTAGTGTGTGAAGCACGATAAAAATCATTTCAGGTAAGGATATTTTGAATTATCTCTATCATCATCTATAATTCGAATAACCTGAAAGTGTATTTAAAAAGCTTTACTTTAGTACAGTCTAATCTATTAACAAACTTCATAATCACTTAGATATTTACTTGATCATATTTATAAAAATATGGAGAGCAGAAAAAATGCCAAGTCAATGAAAAAATGTATTTGCAATTGTATTCTAGAAAAATGTGTGTAAAAAGTTAAGACCTCGTAATCAGGAACAAAAAAAAAACGTTATCTGTTGATTTCAAATAAAGCCACATGACATTTTCTGCTAAGCACAACTAACTGGTTATCATATTTTTTCTCTTTAACGGTTATGTTTTTTATTTCTTTACATTTTTAATTCTTTTAAGGGATACCTACTGACTAAAAGCGGTTTACTCAACAAATACCCGATTCAGCTTTTCTGCGTTTAAAATGGACGACGTGTAATGATTTCACCATTTCGCAGACAATCCTGCTGTTCTCAGTTCTTATCACACGCACGCGGTTTTTGCAGTCTCCTTATTTAATGGCGCGGAAAGCGTGATAAATTACGTACTAATGCCCTTTTTTCACATACGTTACGTTCTAGGGTCGTAGTACATTTTTTACGTTTGATCATGTTTACTTTGTGTCTTTGTGGTAACTAAGACAGTTCTTTTGCTGGAATAAGATGGTCATTATATTAGGAGATTTTTGTTTTTGTTTGTAGAAAAAGAACGTCTTACTTCTAGTACCTACATTGATGCTTAGGTATACTTAATGTATTATTCTACACATGGCGGCAGTAACACCTGAGTGTGTTTTTCTAAAATTGTATAGTTTTCGCCCTATAAGTAGGTATCACCGAAGCCTTGGTGGCTTAGAGGTAGTGACACTTGCCTTACAATCGTGAGGTCGTGGGATCAAATCCCGGTCCCGTATGAGTCCCAATGAGTTCTTTGGAATTTATGTACGGAATTTCACACCACTGGCTTATCGGTGAAGGAAAACATCGTGAGGCAACCTGCATACGTCCGTAGAAGAAATTCGATGGCGTATGTGAATCCACCAACCCGCACCGGGCCAGCGTGGTGGATATGGCCCAATCACCCTTCGTGGGTAGGCCTACGTCCTGCAGTGGACTATTAAAAAAGGCTGATACAGTACAGTACAAGTAGGTATTACAATGCTTGATACTTGAAAGATGAAGAATGAAATACGAAATTTAAGTTTTAATTAGTAGGTACACTTAATTTTTTTCTTTTATTTATCGGTCGATTTCAAAGAGCCTTTTCTATTGCGGTTATGCATTGTGAAAGTATGATTTTAGCCAGTCTGCGTTTTTCACCGAGCTTTCACAAAACCCTACAAAAGTTCAATTGTTATTTGACTGACATTTGTAAAGAAATCAACAAACATTTGAGTGAATTTTGCTTTTATCTTTAACTTAATGCTAATGCTATATTTTTATGACAACGGAGACTCTTAAATATTATTAGCACTTATTTTAAGTGTTTTTGAGTAAGCATTGGCAGGATTATGGAGAATTTGCCCTGGGTAGGGATCGAACCCACGCCTCTTTGATCCAGAAGTTAGAGTCACTAACCACTGAGCCACCGAGGTAGTCACATTTAATTTGTTCATTTTTGCGACTTATTAAAACTGGATTTATAATCACAAGCTTTGCTTAGTTTGGGGTCAGAGGCCGTGTGTGAGATGTCCCAAAATATTTATTTTATTTATTTATTTTAACATAATTAATTTTAAAATAGTATAGAAAGTAATGGCACACACGGTTCTTAGAACAATTTATATTATTAAAAAGATCAAAAATCAAATAATCATAAAAAATATTATTAAGATCCAATTTGATAAAGTACAAGTTCAAAAATGGTATTATCATGTGAATTCATCCACTCTGTACTGGAAAATGTTTCCCATATACGAGATAATGTTACATGAAAATACACAAAATTTAGCAACATTTTTGTGTCAAATTAAAACAGGTTTGTTTTAAGTCAAGTAGATCTCTCCTGGCCAAGCTCACCGTTCAATATTTGTACCCATTTCCAGCCAACCGCTCATTCTACGCATCGGCGCTCCCATCGAAGAGCAAATAGGCGCGTCTGACGCTTTTCAACTGAAGGCTGTAAGCATCTATAGATACGCTCTTTTGGCTTCTCGATGAGTGCTTTAGTTTTTTTTTGTATATATTAGTCACTAGATACCCGCCCCGGCTTCGCACAGGTGTATTATACACATAAACCTTCCTCTTGAATCATTCTAAATCTACTTTAAAAAACCGCATCAAAATCCGTTGCGTAGTTTTAAAGATATGAGCATACATAAGCATACACGGACAGACAGCGGGAATCGACTTTATTTTAAACAATGTAGTGATGATGATACAATAGTAGATTGTATCATATGGTAGCAAAATAATATTTTTACGGCGAGGGCGCTTTTTTGAATCCACAGCAAAGTGAGAGATTCTATAGTATAATCCCAAGCGTAGCGAGGGATTTTTTAGTAGAATCCTGAACGTAGCGAGGGATTCAAAGTACGTCGCCCGAACCAAAAATATATTTTGCGCCCGAGTGCTACACTCTACTTTTCATCACCTCTATGAGAAAACAAAAGGCGCCTCATATTTTACTATAGTATTATTATTTAATAAAACGTAGAGTAACAACTAAATTGAAATTAAATGGTATCTAATAATAAAACAAATGAAAACATTTACAACACATTTACATTCTTTTTATTCATTTTCTTGGCGCTGAACACTAACATTACAAATACTTCCAAATTAAAAAGTGCGCGGCAAAGATCATTCCGTCGCACTTATTTGTTCCAAATTCAAAAAGTGCGCGGCAAAGATAATTCCGTCGCACTTATAAAGATCCTTATAGAAAACACCTCCTTCGGGCGCACTTAAAAGCGAACCAAGTAGTCCTTTTCGAATAGATGTGATGAAAATTAATTTCTTGGTGCCGCTAAACTACGGTAAGTTTGTCGCGGCACTCTTATTCACACACAGTATAATTATACGCTGACAGATAGGTATTAAAATAAGTGCTGTTACTAAATTTTCTACGTGGCAATAAAACAAATAAAAACTGAATAGTAAGTAATGTCCAATAAATAAACGTTATACTACCTACCTATGTTTCTTGTATGAATCTATGTAAACATGCATAGATTCATCATGTCGGCAAAACAAAATCAAGTTGCGCACGAGTCACGTAATAGGTACTCGAGCGGTATTCTCAATAGAAACGGTTCCAAATAATATTTATGACCACAAGATTGTGGTAAATATAAAAATACAACAACAAAATTTGCTTCCAACACTGTAAAAGTTGGTAGTTAAATGATAAAACACTTTACTAATTTGGCGGGTTCGTAGTACAGCGTTCTAGCTTAATTTGGATAAAGCATCTGGGCCGGAATCCCAGAGAGATGCAGGTTCAAATCCAGCGCGTCAATTTTTGAAGTGTTTATCACAAAAATTATGTTAATATAAAAATACTCGCAATCAATAGATAGGTAAAGTAAAAGACCTACCCTGAATTTTTTTTTTCATCGAGTAGTGGTTAGTTTACGTATAAAAGGGTTTCGATCTACTCATGGAGCCTTATTAATATCATTTAATTATACCTCTGAGATTTAATACAACTTTTAGAAACTAAAGTAAAGAGATATTCTGCTGATTTTTATGCTGCTTCCAAAACTGAACTTTTCATACACCATAAGTAGGTAGGTACATAGGTATTCCTACACAGAAAAAAGAGTACAAGCGTCAGCAACCGACGAAGCTGATTGCAGTTCATTGGTAAATTACCATTTTGCCAGTTTATAACTATGTGTATCTTGCATTCTAAATTTCTATTCAATTGCAGGATACATCTCTCACTTGTAGTGTCATATTTTATTGTCAAAATCATGGGTCGACCCTTGGACACGATTAGTAATACGGAAGCAGATGATACTACAAGTGAAAGGCCTATAAGTATAATAATATCCCTTAATACGCGAACTGTTTAACCATCCAATAGACGCAGCTTTGTAGGTATATCTGCTAAAACGGACGCACAAACAACAAACCTCTATTTCGGAAAGGACTGCCCTCTTTCCATAAGCATCAATATTCAAATACGCGGGATCTAAAAACTCACACGGTCCAGGTTTTTATGACGGGGTATTTTTCATCGGCGAATATTAAAGTGGAAATCCCGCGAGCATCCAGCACCAATTGAGCCATATTTTCACAGGCCAACCTTTGAATATTCTATTGAGGTTGAAAGGCTAGTCGTTACTGTTTGGGCAGACCAAAGCAAACTTACAGTACGATGAGCAGTGTCCATAATTGATATTATGAACTTTTATAAATAACTTTATAACTTATTCATTACCTCTAGTGTTATTTTATTGTTCTGCTAATTTATATGAAGCTTAAATTTTAGTTACAGATTTTTGAGTTGAGGTTTTGTGGACTGATGTCATGAATTTTGATTATGTATAGTAGATAATTATTTACATGTAACCGCTATGTCAGGTTCATCTGTTTCATTTAGGCTTTGATGGTAAAATGCGCGTCTTGTAGATAGATAGAAAAGATTTCACAAATAACGTGCAATATAACTTATCTTCTAGTTCGTTTCGGTCATAAGTCATCCACTGCATTACATAAGTCTCTTCCATCAATATTTTTTTAAAAGACCGGAAGCGGCTTTAATACAAATCAATCATACGGTGTTAATTAAGTAGGCGCTGCGCTTGCCAGGAGAGTCATGTTTTGCAATCAAACATTTTTGACCTCATTGGTCATTTGTTCTCCATGCTATGCGCCCTGCCCCCTAAATTCAAAAAAATAAAATAATTGCATTGTTTTAATGTTATAATAGCTGTAATTATGTACCCCTATCTAATGATGGTAAGAATCACAGACTCAACTAACTTAGTGCTCCTGTTCAGTAGTGCTGCGCTTATAAACATTACTCAAAACACATACTTATGTACTTTTACATAACGTTTCAAGTATAAAGAACATCTTGTAAGGGACAAAATAAAATACTATTCCGTATTCCATTTTGATTCAGTCACATGTCAATCCAGAAGATTGATTGGCAACATTTCCAATCCTACTGTTTATTGATTTTGTTTCCCTTGACTACACTTTCTTATAATGTTACTTACAACCTGAAAAAGATTGTATGTAATGTAGAGATTTTATGTACCTAACTTCATTTTTGAATATTAATACAAACGCAAGTTTCCTTACCTATACTCTATAAAATTTAACTTGATCTCTGCGACAGCTGTCAGAAAAATCACGCCTATGAACTCCTGAATGTCTTAATAGTACAGAAAGTATCTGTCAATGTCATACTTTATGGGCATGCCGATTAGTGATGGGCGACGAATGACCGTGACCACAGAGTTTTAGATAGAGTTTTATTTAAAATATCGATAGTTTCTACTAACGATATTTTAAATAAAACTTAGTTTATCATTAATTTTATTGTATATTTTAATGTCATAACATTTTTTTACATGTGTAATTAAATTAAGCCCAATTATATTTTACATTAGCATCGAAAATAGTGAAAAACGTCGATAAATACTATCGTTACATTATTGTAAGTATTTAATTAATATCATAACATTATTTACATGTGTACATACTTGATCTTATCACCCTTCGTGGGTAGGCCTACGTCTTGCAGTGGACTATTAAATGGATGATACAGGTACAGGTACAAAACATACTTGATCTTAAATAATAGTAAGTAAATAAAATCCAATTTCTCACCTTCAACTACTCATTAGATTTCATTACAATATTGTTTGAAAATCGATTTTTTCCACAACTATGTCAACTCTAAAAATGTCAATCTTCTGTAAATGTCACTGTCGCAGAGATCAAGTAAAATTTTATACAGTATAATTAAAAATATAGCATAGGGGTTACTCACGCGTGCCGCGCACATTTGTGTGTTATACACATCAATAACAGAAAAAAATGCCAAGTCGATGGTTATACATAACATATTGTGTTCTACACAAGATCTGTGTTATATTGTAATTAGAGAAGTTTGTTATAGAAAGATTTACTTATTTGAAAAAACAAACTGTAGCTTGATTTAAAAAATGTACGCTGATTTTGTTTTAAGTTTTATTTGTACGACTTAAATGAACATATACCTAACACGACGTAGGTTCCGTATCAACAGATTTTTTTATAATGCATAAAACTACTTATTTATTAAAAAAAAAACAAAAAGAAACTTTTGTTATGACTACGAGTATGTCGTGTCTACAGCACTAATTTAACTTAAACCTACCAAAAATTAATATACTTAAAATTTTATTTACAACATAAAATATGTAGGCATTTTGTTTCCAAACTGAACTCCCGCAACTATACAAAGGGATGAACTTCACTAGGAGTGACACCAATTAAATTACTTTTGGCATTGGCTACGAAATGAAATACATATTACTCTAATCATAAACAAAAACGTCTCTAGAATACAAAATGCCTAAAATTAACAGACTAGAAAGAGCACCGACCATTTCAAAACGAAACACTAAACAAACGAGTCCTAATTAGTAGCTGTGATATTTTGAACTAAAATACTAAGACACAGAGAGATTAGTACCTAGTTAGTCCTAATTAAAATGGTCACGTAATTGCGACAGGTCTCAGATTCTACTCGCTTGAGATTAAACTGTTGACGAGGGGCTGGTAATTTATTTCAATTAATTCAGAAATGCGAAGCCCCGACAGATTCAGTGAATCATTTTTCTCCTCGGCATAGCGAAGACGTTGACAAATGGGCGAATTATTCGGTCAGTTCACTGTATGTCGCTGTGTAGATAATGCTTGTGGTGATGGGGGAGATTTTTTTGCAGTATATTGTTGTGCTGTGTTGGATGATCTACGAGTAACGGTTTAAGATATTTTATCAGGAAAGTGCGATTATATACCTACTACCACAAAATACAATAGGTGTGGCGTATAGTGTTGTAGTAGTAAGGTCTTATGCTGTTATTTATTTTTGTCTATTTTATTAACTTTTCCAACTTAAAAAAAACTATAATATATTTATCTATCGAAATGTGCATTGACTCTTCAATACACATGTACATATCAGATCCTTTAAATTTTAAGTAAAGTCCATTTGTCATTTAACCCTGCTATGATACTGATTAAATGCCGACAGACTGAATATTTAAACCTATCATTCATCAGCTTATTTCGGCCCACTGCAGGGCATAAGCCTCCTCCCCCTTACGACAATTATCCCTATCCTGTGCTAGTCTCATCCAGGTGTTGCCGCAAAACTTTTGGATGTCATCACGCTGTCGTTGTATGGGTCTACCGGGACTGCGTTAAACCTATAATAGAAAATTATTGTAATATGGTTCTTATCATGTAAAGAAAAGTCTCCAGTTTTGTAAGTCAAACATAAGAACCCAGATTAGCTTATTTTACCATATCCAAACGTACATCTAGTTAAATGCATACTAACATGTGAATGAGCAAACAGATGCTGTTGTAAAAAAGTTTATAAATAGGTAATAACCCCTGAAATATGAAGAGCGAACCGCTGATATTTCAGTCTGAAAAATCACTGTCGATTTATAGCAATGAAATTCTATAGATAAAAATTGACCGTCGCGCTCCGGTGCGCCAGCAGGCCATATTTCTCAGCCAAGACTGACGATGCTCCGAGCTAGCGAGATATTTTAGAGGGTTCCTAGAGGAAGTTTAAGACTTAAACATTTTTGCGACCAATTCGCAGCTGCTAGGAAACTTTCTAGCCTGGGTGAAAATATGAGAGGATACTTTTCTTCTTCTTTAGTTTCTCTATTTTCATCGGCAACTGCAGCATATTCGAGCATTGTAAATAACTTTAATACAAACAATTACTGACTTACCTAGTTTTTTGCCAAAATGCCCCAATGTCGACTTAATTTTGTCTGCTTATGCTAATTTCTGTAATCAAAAGCATTGTCTAAATTCTTTTTGCCAAAAGTAAGTGATGCAACCCACGTACTGCCTTTCTGACTACTAGCATCGTTCCTTTTGTGTATGATGTGCCAATTAAAGCGTTTTTTTTATTATAATCTAGCTGTATTGAAATAGTTGACCCATAATGTCTGTAACCCTACTAATATTATAAACGCGAAAGGTTTTTTTTTATTATATATAATAATAAAATAATTGTAAATCCTAGTTAACAAAGGGCACAGACCCTGGAGTCTGTGCCAATTTTGTGTGTAGTGTGTAAATTTTAATTAAAAAAAAAAAAAAACGCGAAAATTTGTATGTAGGTATGGATGTTTGTGCCTCTTTCACGCAAAAACTACTAAAGGGATTGAGGTGAAACTTTACGCTAGTAGTGCTTATACATGAAAAGAACACATAAGGCTATAATTTATAAAGATGGTGCTTGAAACAAAGTTCCCGTTGAACTTCGTTCAAATATCTTTCAGCTAGTGTATTAACATATTATTATTTACTACTACGAGTGTAGGTACAGTGTTTGCATGAAACTAGTGAACTAGGTTAAAAAGACATAGTCCTAAGCTTTAACCTTTTAAGCGTATGTTAACTTACTTGTAATTTATAATCCTAACTTATGAATCCCGCGCGTAGTATAATATTACTTTACGCAAACAATAATTTCTGCGTTCTTTCACTTTTCATTCCGTCAGACAGTAATATTTTAACGGAACACTAGCTACCGCCAACAAAGACTTGTGTTTGCCAAAGAAAGCTCTCAACATTTTATATTACGTCATAATCTAAATCAGGGACCTCATGAAACAAATATAAAACGGTATGAAATACATGTGATTTTTGTTCTGGTCTAAATTTATTTTAGAGCAGATTTTTTAATTATTTGCGGTAATAATAAGGCCAAATTACTTATTTATTATTTATATTTATTTATATACTTGATAGCTCGCACTTGGTTAGTTTTATTTAAATAACAATTGTTACAAATCTTTACAACAATTGTTTATTTCAAATAACAATTGTTACAAATCTTTATAACAATTGTTTATTTCAAATAACAATTGTTACAAGTCTTTGTAACAATTGTTATTTAAATAAAACTAACCAAGTGCGAGCCATTAACTATATAAATAAATATAAATAATAAATAAGTATTAGGGTCCTATTATTACCCTTTGGGTACGGAACCCTAAAAATGACACCATTTCTTTTCGTTGAATGCGTGGTTCGTTCGTTCATATTAGTTACTTTTATTTTTTTCATTGAAGCCTCAGAAGAATTACAAGTAAATTGAAGCTTTATTATTGACATGTCAATAATTTACATGCTTTTCTACGGAAACAATATTCTACAGTATCATTTTGAATTATAAAGCCGTTGCCTGATTTTTGTCGATACGGTATTAACTTTGTCGGTGGTTCCTGAACTGATTTGGAACAGATTCATTCCCCGACCCCTATATATCAGTCGCTACTTCCTAACTCACGTAGTTAATGAATTAAATTCGAGATAAAATCTATAAAAAATCCGCATTAACACTTATTAGTTTCAAGTTTAGTAGTTACAACCCGAGTTTAGGCTGTTTCAAGTTTTATGTAAATGTTTTTAAATTATTACACCCAAGGCCAAATTTCTACTTAAGATCAGAAGTATAAACACGAATTTATTTACAATAAAAAACGTGATGCTGTTACTACCTACGATAAAGTTGGATACGAATACTTCTAAACGTTACGAATAGAAATATTATTTATCAGTTGTATGGAAATTACTAAAATATACATTTATGTTGTCTATCTGAAATATGTGATAAAAATATCTGTAATACTTCAGCGTTATGAATAAATACAATGGAAATTATTTTAGTACCGCACAGTTTAAATTTTTACAAATACAGATATATTCAGGTTACTCAGTCTCTACGTTAAAATAAGAATACCTATTCATCGTACAAAGAACAGGCGTTATTAAGATAAATAATTTTGCTTAGGTATAGCGATATTAGATGGAATAATGAGCTTCGTGGACGCGCCCTAATGAAAACAGATGGTGTTTGGCCCGAATATTCTCGTAAAAATGATAACCTGCGTTTTATTAAAAAATGTGTTACATTTTAATAAAACGTAGCATGTCTCGGGATCTGCTTAGCGTCTGAAAGGATTTATTAAAATGATGGCCGGGAAAATGTTTTTGGAATCGCGGATGTGATATTTAATTTGATATTCTGACTGATAATATATGCTATGCCGGAAAGTAAAATATTAAACCACTGTAAATATTGTATTGCATAAAAACTGCACAAATTACACAGTATCAAACATAAATATTACAGGTCAAGTTTTTATATGGTGCACTATAAAATAGTATCGCTAAACTAAACCTTTTAGTCTTTGTTATAAAGAGATATCAAATGAAAGCTTCTGTATAGTTTACGTTTACTTAAACTTAGTAAGCTAAAGTTAAATATTTAACCTCGAACTTAAATGTACTGTAAATATTGTATTGTATAAAAAAATACTAAGCATATTCATATTTAAGGTCAAGTGTTTGTATGGCGCACTATAAAACGGTATCGCTAAAACGAAACCTTTTAGTCTTTGTTATGAAGAGATAAATGTTAATTTTATCAAATGAAAGCTCCTGTATAGTTTGCGTTTACATTTTCAATGTTTTTTTTCTACCATAAAATGAATAGAAGAATTAAAAAGATTGATTTTTAGACTAAAATTAGTGAAAGTAGATAAATAATAGCGCTTATTGGCCATAATGTTTTAATTCTAATTTATATTAAAAGTTTTATTATACAAGGTTATTAGCATCCTCTTAGGAATCTGTACATCAAAACCAACAACTTTTGCTCTACGACTTTTGTCAAAACTAAAAAAAACAGCTGTTTCATACATTTGGTCGAGGGTACATTTTTCTATAGAACAGTATTTTTTTGAGAATTTATAAAAATCGTAGAACAAAACTTGGTGGTTTTGATGTACAGAATAAGGCCCTAAAAAGATGCTTATTAAGGATTATTATTTCTAATCAATTATGATTAGAAATCAATCAGGGTTATTTTTAATCAATTATGATTAGAAATCGTTGAAGAGCTTGAATTACATAGCAAGCTTGCATAGAGATGAAAAATAGTCAATAGGGGCATAGTTATCGATACAGGATTTTTTCTCTCTCTCTTTTTGACAGGGTTATTTCTAATCAATTATGATTAAATCTCTTTTTGGCTGGGTTATTTCTAATCATAATTGATTAGAAATGGCCCTGTCAAAAAGAGAGAGAAAAAATTCTGTATTGCTAACTATGCCCGTATTAACTATTTTTCATCTCTACACAAGCTTGCTATGTAATTCAAGCTCTTCAACGGAGAAAATCTAGCTTAGAAATAATAGTCTCTAAAATTCTCAAACGCGAACTTACGAAACTTGAACTACGCGAAATAAGACCTACGTCGCAAATTGCTACAATATCAAGCTAGTACCGAAAACAAAATACCCTGTCGACGCAAACGATAACCGATGCCATTTATCAACGTTCTCCGAACCGGTACACTTGGTACTAGCGCTTATTGCGCTTGACTAGATATGACATAAATGGGTTGCCTAGTTGAATTTGGGACCTACTGTGTCAAAACGCTAATTTCATTTTAATCTTAGTCTTGTTAATCCTCAGACCAAATAAAAAAATCAAGATAGAACGTCGTGAACGAACAAGAGAGGCCGGTTTTTGACCGACGAACCACTGGAGGAGGTATACAATTCGACGCGTATATTTTATTTTTATGTATAACCACGCATAACCTTGTTCGTAGTAGTCCGATTTTAATAATTCTTTCTATATTGGACAGAATATACTTTGAAATTGGTCCCATTTAAATTATATCGAAATCGATTTAGCCATTTTTGATAAATCAACAATAATGTGAAAAATGCTACATCGATCCATACGAAATACGGGTGAAGTCTGTCATGCTGATTTTTGCAAAAAATAATCTTGTTATACATGTATGACTGACGAGCCAAGGCTTAGTTTCGTTGTACGTATACCTGTGTGTGATTGTGTTTGTACACAGCGAGGTCTAGTTTTGCCGTCTTAATTTTTTATTTGGTCTGAGTGTTAATCCTCCAGTTTTTTTCGTTAATTTTATTATACTCTATTTTATCGCTTTACGTTAATTTTATACAAAAATACTATAACCGAAGTTGCCTTACCCAAACTTAAAATTAATTTTAGTCACACTAAGGTCTTTTTTCAAAAGGCAACCTAATACTTTTACAGAAACTTTAGATAACATCTAATTTTTATCATTGTCACTAAGTAAAACTAGATATCTCTGATGCCGAATCTAAAATACATAGCAGTTTCTATGTAAGTACTTAGATTTAAATTTCAACTGGTTCTGGCTAGCAACAAGATAAATTGAATACCGAAAACAAAATACCCTGTCGACTCAAACGATAACCGTAGCCATTTCTATGTTCTTCCAATCGGTACACTTAATACCGACGCTTCTAACAAGGTGCGCTCCACTGGATATTTTAACATACATAGGTTGCCTACTAAATGTGGGACATACTGTCTTAAAAAGCATATCTTTATATAAACAAATATACGCTCATAAGTTAATTGATTTATTTTTAATGGAACATAATTATACTCTATAATAATAGCATCTGGTTGACTTTGCACAAAAATGCCATAAACAAGGTTGCCTTACCCAAAACTTAGTATATATAATTGAAATAATCATGCCAAGGCCTGTTTCCAAAAGGCAACCTAATACTTTTACTTATAGAGAATTTATATAACATCTAATTGTTAAACCGATGAAACGGAGGAGGAGGTATTTGTTATTGGGAAGAGAACTTTTTGTAGCTGGTTTTGAAATAAAAAAAAAAATTATTAAAAATTTTCTATTCAAATTTTATCGAAATCGATGAAGCTATTTTTGATAAATCAACAATAATGTAAAAAATGCTACATCGATCCGTGTGAAATATTCGTGAATTCTGTACACGGTTGAAGTCGGTCATGCCATTTTTTGCAAAAAAATAATTTAAATATATCATTGTCACTAAATAAAACTAGATATTTCTGAGACCAAATCTAAAATACATTGCATAGTTTCTATGTAAGTACTAAGGTTTAAAATTCAACTAAAATTACAAGGTCCTAGCTAGTAACAAGAGAAAGTTGAAACCGAAAACAAAATACCCTGTCGACACAAGCGATAACCGCTGGCATCTATCAACGTTCTCCAAGCCGGTACATTTAATACTGGCGCTTGTAACGAAATGCGTTCCACTGGATATGACAAACATGGGTTGCCTAGCTGACAATTATGTGGGACCTATTGTGCCATAAATCTAATTCCATTTAATCTTAATCTTGCTTCAACTAGCAGTTTTTTTTTTACTTAGGTTGCTCTTATATAAAAGTACCATAACCAAGGTTGCCTCATCTAAAACTTAATATTTAAAATTGTAGTGATCATGCCAAAGTATATTTAAGAAGGCAACCTACGAGTAATACTAGTACATAGAAATAACATGACATCTAATCTTCATTACTGTCAAAATATAAAAGTCTGACGCCAAATCTAATTCAAATGATTCTAGATTGCAACAATATAGAGTACATACTAACTCTAACCAAATAGGTATTTTGTTTATGGTAAGCCTAACTTACCAAAAACAAAATACCCTGTCGACGCAAACGATAACCGCTGGCATCTATCAACGTTCTCCGAACCGGTACACTTGATACCGGCGCTTGTAACGAGGTGCGCTCCACTCAAATGGTTATGACGCTGAAACCCACGCCGATTTATAACCACTCATTTATTTGTGTCCATAATCTAGGCACACACGAATAGCTTCTATAATATGGGGATCATACTTATTTTTTAAAATCAGTTTTTAACATAATTTATAAACTACCGTCGCCTCGCCAATCATATTTCCGGCTTTATTTCGCGTTCATCTTTAAAATCTTTATCGTTAAAACTTGAGAATGGATGAACCGATTTGGCTAATTTTGATCTTAAACTATTAAGGAAGCTAAGGAAAGGTTTTTACGCTGAAAAAAATTATAAAAGTTGCAAAAAAAATATAATAAAACATTAATTTCATATTACCATAAGTTGTCATTGACGGTTGACAGATGGTGAGGCGAAGTTCACCGGGTCAGCTAGTATGGAATAAAAGTAATTTATTTTTCTGGATTCGATTATCTCGAAGGTACTACTTTCTCTTCGAAATATAAAAATAATTCATCATTATTTTCTTACTGACTCTCGCTTCGAAATATAATAAATAATTTATATTTCTAAACTGTACTTTACCAGCCTTTAACAGTGCACTGCTGAGCATAGACCTATTCTCGATGCTTTGTGCTAATCCAGTATAGGTGAACAGATTTGCGTATATACGAGTATTATGCTACTTTTCGTATGCACGTTGTTTCACAATTTATATGCGTGTGTGCATTGTGCATACACTTACATTCTATCTGGGTGTTATTTAGTCACTATCTATATAAGTATGTATTTAAAAATAAGTATGTGTAGTATATCAGTGTCTGGCAGCCATATCACAAGCTTTGCTTAGTTTGGGGTCAGAGGCCGTGTGTAAGAAGTCCCAAAATATTTAGTTATGTATTTATTCTAGGTAAAACACAATTCAAATATACAACGTGTAACGGAAAGACTGTATACATACTGAAAGTACCAAATCAGATAACGGTAAAAAAACTAAATGGGGGCATGTTTAGCCGTGTAAGTTCGTTTGCAGATTTTTAATCTTTTTTTGAAAAACTAGTCATTTTTATGACTAATTCACATTTGCACAACACTATCACACTAAACAGCTGTGAGGTCAATACCACGACCTTTCCCATCAAAATCAGACCACACCTCCTTGTTGTGACATGTTTGTTTACGTGCAAAAGATTTTTCTAGTCAGTTATATTTAATTTTTTTTTTAAAGTGAATGTTGTTTTTTTTGGCATGGAATTTCGAATACAGCATCTATATAAGGTATAGTATCAACCCACTTTTTATGTATACAGCCTTTCCGTTACACGTTGTAGAGAGCAATTATTCTCAATAATATATGAGTGAGGAATCAGATTATTTTTCATTAAGATTACTTTGATGTATTCGTTAGAAAAGAATTAATAACTTATTTTGTAAAACGTCTCAGCAAAATTGGTATTTCATGGAAGAGATTAGAATTTCTTGCGAAACGTTTTAATTTCGCGCTTTTTCCAGTAAAAGGAATGTAAAAATATCAAAATCGTCAAGAAAAGATCTTCAAATTTTTTTGCCGGATTTGACCTGAAAATGACTAACAAAGTGAGAAGAATAATTGAATTTGCTTGGTTAAGAACTTACTACCCTCGAGCTAAGATCTTACGGCGCACGCGTACAAATCCCACTTAGTTGGTTTTATTTTAGATTTTCGTCACTGCTGGGGGCCAAATTCAGCGCTTGGCTAATTGAAGCAAATTGCGTCAGCTGTGCCCGACAGAGCAACGAATTCCAGGCCTACCGGGAGCATTATTGGGTTTGTCCCGTAGACGTATAATAACTATAGACACGGCTAATGAACATAGAACACCCAGAACGGTACCGGTATACTTTATAATGAACGCTACTATACGCCATTTTCAGCATTAGTGGTAAACGTCTACGTTAAACTCATATCTTTATACACGAACACTTCAAGCGATCTAACTAGCACATCTCATTTAGATACGTGAAACACAAACATGTGTGAATAACACAAGTCTACAAAAAAAGTATTATGGAAGGTGGTGATAAAAAACACATAAAAACGTTTTTTTATGTTTTTCGGTGTGCTGAATCCGAAAATGATTCATTTTGTCAGAGAACGTGTCGTTTCCTGGCAATTTAGGAATCTATTTTGAACAACATGGACAAATATATTTTTTAATTTATAATTTTGCAGCAACTACTGCGACTTTTATCTAGCGCAATCCTGCAGCATTAATCCGATCATCTGATAAATTGGACCTCTTATGATGCGTTTGAGAGTACCTGGTCTTCAAATACTATCAATTGAACAATCGCATGGAAATATCCTGTGATTTTGATATTTTTTACAAGAGACAGAAATCTTTTACTCTTAAAAAGTCATAACTTTTAGAAGTTGTACCCATACCAGCCTTTTTTTGACCGACGAAACTGAGGAGGTACTCAATTCGACGCGTATATTTGTTTTTTTTTACGCATAACTTTTCACATATAGTGGTATAGTAGTCCGATTTTAATAATTATTTTTTTATTGAAGTATACTTCAAAATTGGTCCCATTCAAATCAGTTGAGCCATTTTTGATAAATCAACAATAATGTGAAAAAATGCTACATCGATCCGTGCGAAATATTCGCGAATTCTGTACCTACACGGTTGAAGTCGGTCATGCCATTTTTGCGAAAAATAATTATAAAAATCTACTGCAAGACGTAGGCCTACCCGCGAAAAGTGACTAAAATGTTCGATGTACCATCTCTAATGGTGTAATACTTCGATAGTTTGGATATAAAAGCCATTGACTGGTTTCCCTGGTGCGGGAGTTACGGCCTGTCAGCCATTGTTTGGCAGCGCTCTCATTTCCTTTGTAAGCCTGTACGCGTGAGGAAAATCAAATCAGAAAGCAACGTCATTTTGTAGAATATTATAAAATAAGAGGAAAAAATTTTGGTAGAGCATCTCATGTTTGTAAAGTCAGCTCTGAGAGCTTAGAGCTTGGGAATACCATGGCGTAGTCACCATCATACACAGGGATGTATGTCATGCGTAACGAACCGTAATCAGTGACTCAGACTCATCTGCTCCAGTAGTGATGACGTACTCTGATTTCAATGATACGGTAGTATGTGTTCATGGGGAATTTCAGACATAGCCATGGCAGGTAAAAAAAGCGTGACTGACAATTTGAATTGTCATCCGAGCTACGGTAGTGCTCAGTTCTAAATACCACCCGCGGTCACCCAATTAAAGACTACGTAGTGGGCAGGCTTTTTAATTAGGCGTAAGGCGATTGCAAGCCAACTACAACGCCGCGCGATGTAAGTATCTAAGTCGGTATGTATGACGGCGCTCGGACATTTTATTACTAATTTTACTTAGGGACTGTGACTCTGTCGATATTTGCTCGAAGATCACAAGATATACTGCTGTTACCTACTGCTAAGACTACAGAAGCTTTTAAAGGTTATCTCAATGAAAAATATGATGCAGCGCCGCGCAGACGTAGTAAAGTGATCTAAAGTACGTAGTACTTATTCTAACCTCTTTGCCTTAAGATAACTATATTCCGTGGCGTAGTCACGTGCTACACTATGCAAAGAAAAAAACATCACGGAACTCTGTTTATATTTATTCATTACCAGCAGTCCGCATAAATTGATGAACGGAATTCCTGTGTAGTGTAGAAGAAACCTGAAACAACTTTATGGACTATGCAAAAAGGTATATTATCGAACCTTTCGTAACTTAAAGAATCCATAATTTCCCTAGAAGTTGAACACTCAAATAATTTACTCAAGCTTATCATTTTTCTTTACTGGTACTAAAGATACAAAGTTGTGTCACTTGTACAATCAATGTTACAAATCAATGGTACTTCTGACACAAAGGCTAATATTACAGTAAATTAAGCAAAAAATATACTCGAAAAGTTTTCTGACATTATCTTAAAAGAAAAGAGCTGCGAGAGGGATTTGAAAGCATTTCTCGGTTTCAAAGTTGCTAAGTCTGGATATTATACTTACGTCAGTTACTTAATACCTAGCTTCAGGGGCTTATCGCGTCCCTTACTCTTTATCATAATAATCACACCCTATAAACAGTACAGACTACGATAATACCAGCGACTTTAAGTAGTGGTATTCATTTATATTTAACTAGCTCACCCGGCGAACTTCGTTTCATGCAATATCTTAATAAATTATAGCCTGTGTTATTGTGATGTATAAACATTACTATTACAAAGTTTCATCTCAATCCGTTTAGTGGTTTTTGCGTGAAAGAGACCCCAGAAACAAACACCCCAGACATTCTAATTTTCGCGTTTATAATAAATGTGTTTTATTTCTGTGTCACCTTATACTTATAGGTCAACTTTATGTATGAGTTCTTTTTAGATTGTTATATGCATGATAAAAAAAGGTTATTTTTTGACCGACGAACCACCGGAGGAGGTATACAACAATTCGACGTGTATATTTTTTTATGTATAACCACGCATAACTTTCTCACAGTTTTCCGATTTCAATAATTCTTTTTTTAATGGAAAGAAATTGGTTGAAATTGGTCCCATTTGAATTTTATCGAAATCGACTGAGATATTTTTGATAAATCAACAATAATGTGAAAAATGCTACATCGAACCGTGTGAAATATTCGCGACTGTGTACACGCGTGAAGTCGGACATGCTAATTTTTGCAAAAAATCTTGTTGAAAAAAAGAACAATTAATCTAATATACATCTACCCTGGTTTCAAGAAGATTATATCTTAACTGGTAGCGCTGTACTTAATTTAATGCCACCAGTAAAGTTAGCAACAAGCAAACCAACATTACGTAACGGTGCTTGTTTATGAATTTGCTATTGCGCAATAGCTTACCTCGTATTTATAGAAACCGTTCGCCCTATCCCCAATCAAACTACGAGTTAGTTTGATTTTGGAAATGGAAAATATTACACTACAAGATTTTTTAGATTTCTTTAGCGCTTTTCAGGGTTCCGTACCCAAAGGGTAAAAACGGGACCCTATTATTAAGACTCCGCTGTCCGTTTGTCTGTCCGTCTTTCTGTCTGTCACCAGCCTGTATCTCCAGAACCGTGATAGCTGAAATTTTCGCAGTTGATTTATGTAATTTTTCAATTATAAATTTAATTTACTAATTATTGTTAATTTTTTTTTTTTGTTAAGTTTTTTTTTCTTTTTCTGGCTGTGAATTCAAATATGTCATTATTCTTTTTATTTGTAATAATATTGATGAGCTGTTAAAAATCAGGAGAAGCCACTGGCTTTAGAAATACAGTCGTAGGACTAGTTCGGAGCCAGTGGATTCATTAAAGTTGTTTTGATTTGATTTGATTTGATTTATATATCTATTGCTGCTATACGGCTGCCGCTATAACAACAAATACTAAAGACATAATAAAATAAATATTTAAGGGGGGCTCGTGATTTTGGAGGAGTTTTTTGCTCGTTATTAATAACGGCTAGAGGAATGAGTAATTACGAGTACTTCGTGCGTAAGTCCGACTTGCACTTGACCGATATTTTTAGATTTCATACTCAAAAATTCAAATTTATCTTGTAACACTTTTATAAAAATTTACCAACATGTTATATAACAAAGTTATTACTAATGACATTAAATAAAATAACAAATTTAGGCATCCATACTGGTAGTACTTAAAGCAGTGTAACGCTCTGGGCCCGGGCTTACATAAACATTGTATAGTACCATGAATACCTAGCTTTACGGCCTATGTCCCGAATAATAGTGCTGTGCGAAGTAATCTCCAGAGAACTTGCTTAATTTGCTCGCAGAATGTTAGGGATTATTTAAACTATTTTATGCTCGGAGGGAACAATTGAAGCTGTGTACAAGGAAAAGGTTTTGAGTTTACGTTGTTAGAGCTGTTGCTAAGAACGTAACAGTGGCTGTTGAAATGTTTAGTTTCATTGTTGCTTGTGTAAAGCCTGGACTCTACCGAAATGAAGCGAAGCAAATGTGTACAAAGATGGGCAGACCATTGTCGACCGTAATCTCGTTGCCAAAATTCCTAATTTTCTTAGTGAAGAACAGTCTCTGCTTCATCAGTATCATCTTGGTTGAAAAAATGCCAGGTCGATGTCTTGATGTCATCAGTACTCCGCTTGATACGGATTTTGTTTTGTATGTGTTTTACAAATGTAGCATTTATGTAATGGACTTACAGCTTCCAGTGCTCAGACAAGTTCTACAAATTTCGAGTCTGTTACGTTGTTAGAATGGTTGCTAAAAATAGGGGACGTTGAAATATAAATATAGCTTTCATTTTTGCTTGCGTAAAGCCTAGACTCTACCAAAATGGAGCGAAGTTGTAGACCGTAAATTGACTCCACCAAATAAAATGGGATCGAAGACGAGTGCAGATGACCAGATGGCTGCAGACTAAAAACCTATAGTCAAAATATCTTACTTTTTGCTTAGACAAGAAAAAAATTTAGTAACTCGCTCGATCACAATTCTGTTTTGTTTCTCATCAGACAAATATGTAATTTGTGCAGTTGATTTACGGTCTAAAACGCTCTGTCTAGTTTGGCACATCTCCGTTCCGATATGTTTTGGTGTAAACTAGACCGGTTAGGCTATTTTTAGAGTTCTATATTCAAAGGACAAAAGGGAACCCTGTGTTGAAATTTCATTGTCTAGATAACATACTATAAGTCTAGGTAGAATACTACACATATATATATACATTCTATTGAAAAAGTTTTCTGAGATAGGATTCGTCCCAAATTTGCTGAATTTTTTTTCGAGCCTCTTCTCAAATCGGCGGCAGTTTGTCCAGCTCGGAAATTACTATTCGGAACCATTTATGACCTGTTCTGGTGTGGTCCAGGGCAGTACGCTCGGTCCGACCGAATTTTCTATCATGATAAATGATTTGCCAAGTGTCGTTAAAACGGCTAAGTGTCTCATGTTCGCTGATGATTTGAAACTATTTTTGGGAATACAGACTGAGGCAGACTGTGAGGCGTTACAGAGGGATATTGACAGTGTTGTTGCATGGAGTGTACGGAACTGTCTCGAGTTCAACGCATCTAAATGCAAGTCTATCACGTTTACTCGTTCCCGTGCACCCATTGTGCATACTTATGATATAGGCGGTTCCCCTCTTGAACGCGTAGATCGCATTCGTGACCTTGGTTTGACTTTGGACGTGGAGTTGACGTTTAATGACCACATCTTGGATGTGTGTGCTCGTGCTCATAGGTCTCTAGGATTCGTTATGAGGCAGTCGCGGCGATTTCAGGATAGACGTACGACTCTCGCCCTTTACTATGCGTTTGTGCGGAGTAAGCTAGAGTACAACTCCATTATCTGGGACCCCCATGAAATCAAGTACAAGCTCATGGTAGAGAAGGTGCAGAAACGGTTCGCTCGTGCTTTATATGCCAGAGAGTACGGTTACTATCCGTATTTGTATCCGTCCCTTTTTGTAGCGGGAATGGTAGGTCTCGATACATTGGAGCTCAGGCGCAAGTGCGCTATTATGGTACATTTTTACCTGGTGCTCCGCAATAAGATCGACAACCCGGAAAGTCTATCGCGCCTTGCGCTCGTCGTACCGGGGCGGGAGCGGCGGCCGCACGTGCGGCGCCTGCTCGCGGCCCCGCGCTCGCGCACGTGCACGTCTCAGCACGCTCCTACGGCCCAAGCTATCTCTCTGATTAACGGCTTTCTTGCTCACCACTCTGATCTAGACATCTTTAACATAAAATATGACTCATATGTAAGAATTTGTAAGCAATATTTAAGTTTTAATTAATTACTATTGTATTAACGTTACTGACTTTAGTTTGCCCGTTTTTGTTTGTTTGTGTCCATTTTATTCTTTGTGACATTTTATTGAAATTATTTTTACATTTATTTTAATTATTTGACATTTATTTAGATTATTTGACATTTATTTAGATTATTTGACATTTATTTAGATTATATGACATTTATTTAGATTATTTTGACATTTATTTAGATTATTTTGACATGTATATTATCTCTATACTGAATGAAAATTGTAAAATACCTACCCAATGACTCGTCATGCGCTTTGGCGTTGCTGTAAGCATGATGAGGAAATGAAATGATATAAATAAATAAATAAATAAATAAATAAATAAATATAGGTAGTTATGCACGAGTATATACTCGTACATATTAAAAGTATTTACAAGCTTTTAAACAAAGTAATTTCTGGAGATAAGTAAGGACACAAAGACTACAAAGACTTGGCCAGGCGGTTAGTAGAGGTGACGCGTGACCAGAATGCTGGCGTCTGCTTTGGTCAAAAGCTCAGCGAGGCAATGCTGCCAGCATTCTGGCCACGTTTCCTTCTACAAAAGGGCTTTTAGATATATTTTATATGTTATAAATTTGGTTTTGTATAAATATTAATTTGAAAGCTTGATACATGGGCTTCTCAAAAATATTTAAGTAAGGACACCAAATAAAATTTAGTTATATAATATGTGATTTCTCTGCAAACCACTTTGCAACAGCAAATAAGATTTCTTGTCCGTTTCGATTTGTCGAAGTAGATTAATATTATGTTACGCGAAACTTTGTATTTCAATTTATTTTTGTACAGTGTATCAAATTACCATTTCAGATTATTTTGTTTATATTATGGACCATCTAAAAAAACGAGCACTGAACTGGCAAAGTCCTTAGAAACAATTTTAAACAAGTCTTACTATTACGACAATTGAATATTATAATGAAAATGCAATAGATATTACGAAATTTTATCATTGACGAAATGTAACCAACAGCGTTAGGCAATAATGAATAATTGTATCATATCACTGACACAATGCGGTTCGCCAAATTCTATTCTGCACGCATTCGTCCTGTGTTATGCTCGTCAAGTATTATATATTCTAAATTGCAATGGCATTTTGAACGCGAAACGTGACACTTGTGGATAGCACTTTACGTATTTTCGCGGCCACACCCTGGTCATGTTTCACCAATCTAACGCATTGGGGCCAATATTACCATAGGTGGACCAATATTAGGCTAAATTGTTGGTTTTGAAGAAAATTACCAAAGCTCGGTATGCGTTGGTTTTAAGGGAGACGTTGCAACGATGTATAGAGCGAAAGCCATAACTTTAATCGGTATTTGTTTGCATTTTGTTTATTTTGGAATATAATAATTTATACCTGTTTTTATAATTGTCTACAGTTGAAGTAGATAATATTTTGCGTTGTAATACGTAACAAGAATATCACAGCGTAGCTACAACTAAACAACAATCGAATTGGTAAATATTTTCCTACCAAGTTAATAAGCTGATTTCTTAGCTGACGCCTATTTTAAAATAGTAACGTACAAAGTCTTGGCAAAGCCAATTGCCAAGCTTATTGGACCCAAAGTTGTATCGAATGTATGGCCTTGGCATGTGAGTGTACACCAACATTACACATAGTTTGATGTAGGTATATTCCCCGCGTACACACAAAGCGTTTCAACTGCACATCGTACGAATTGCGAAAATGTGAAATTCGGAATCCAAATCTGTGTTTTCCCTAGAGTAAAATATAAGGTTTATTTCTAGAGCAGACAGAAAATTACACTTGGTTACTGAAATTTGAATTTTCAATTACATTATTAAAAATATTTGCAATTTTTGGATGACTAAGCAATAAATGAATATCATCATCATCATCTACAGCTTTTTTTCGCTTCCCACGCCTCAAATGAATAGTTAGAAAAATCACAAGATAAACTCAATTCTACTAACATATTTGAGAATCGATGAAAACGATAGCAAAATGGGTATATAAAAATATTTTTTCAGTCACCTTAAATCACGTGAGCATTTGACTGAACTCTGCTCAATAATAACAATAAAAAAAATCGTGATAAACTGAACAAATAAAAATATAGCTAGTTTGATGATGAATCTTAGAAGATTAGCTTCTTTTTCTTCTTCGTCGAGTCAATGTTTCAATTAAATTATTTTTCCCAATGTATGGCTACTGTGACGCCGCAGGGTGTAGTGATTATTGTACGTTTATGGGGGAAAATTTTAGTGTCGAGGTAAAGAAATAATGACTATTTTTATTATGAATTTCATCAAATAGATACACGCGTGTCCACAGACTTGTGTCCGGTTGAAGACTGTTGCCTTACTTACCACGGCCACTTAGTCAAATGTATCCGATAATGAAAATAACCTATTTTGCTTAATACGTAGCAGCAAACGTAGTTTAAACTTATTCCTACTCAAGTTTTACATCGTACCTTAAAACATTGTAAGGGCAATCACTGTTTTACTAGCTCCTTCCTTCCTTTACTACAGGGTCTTTGTATCCTCGTGTTACAAGTAATTTAGTACCCTTTGTTTCATTGCTGGATCGGTACTTAATTATCTTCAAACATCATGTCGCTGTCTTGTTAAATTCTAATTGGTACTTGCTCTTTCGAGGCTAATTTAACTTAAGGAATAAATTGAAGACGACGATATACATTAATGGGTTCGATGTAGAACTAAATTATTCGTACTATGAAATGATGTAAGGTACATCATTTTGTAATTTAGTACACGCAGATACAAGCTTCACCTACATCGTTTAATACTGAATTGTTGTACCATTATTGTGTGAGAAAACTTTTTGAAGATTTTTGTTAGTATGTATTTTTTTTTGCAGTTACCGGAATACGTCCCAAATTATTTTTTTCTAAGGTGAAATAATTCTAATCATAGATAAGGCGGTGTGTTTAGTCTTCTTTTACTTCAACTTCAGAATAACGTTTTTCTAAAAATTCATTAAACATGAAACTGGATAATAGCTAGTTGACATTTTTTTTTGATGTCCTCTTGTAACAGCTCACCATAAACAGAGCCGATTAAAGTTGGAAACATACTATCGGACGCGGCTTACGGACGCGACTGACAGCCGCGACTGATAGGTATCTAGACTATGAAAGTACACTGAGCCGTGCACACTATCGGACATAAGTTGCGGACGTCACCTTCGGACGACCTTGAGCGTTCGGACATCCGAGAGCGATCTGGCACACCGGATGTTTTAAGACTGTGCACATTGCTCAGCCGCGTCCGATAGTATGTTTCCGGCTTAACGAAAACAAAATAAAATCAACTTAAGCTCGAAACATACTATCGGACGCGGCTTACGGACGCGACTGACAACCGCGGCCTAGACTATGAAAGTAGACTGAGCCGTGCACACTATCGGACATAAGTCGCGGACGTCACCTTCGGACGACCTTGAGCGTTCGGACGTCCGAGAGCGATCTGGCACACCGGATGTTTTAAAACTGTGCACATTGCTAAGTCGCGGCTGTCAGTCGCGTCTGTTTATGTTTCGTCAGTCGTATATTTCGAGCTTTAGAAATAAATAAGTTACAAGCATTTTATTTTTTTGCTAGACAAAGAGCGCACTATGGCAGAACATGAAGTCACGGTACGTAAGTGTCATACATACGCCATACTATGTTATGCTTTGTGGGAAACGGACAAAGTATCCCAAACTAAAATATTTACAAGCTTATATCTCTGCACTTGATTAGCCAATTTTAATTATTTTTTTAGTTTACGAATCATAATTAATCCCAGAATTTGCTAATTTTAATACTTTTCATTAATTTAATACCAGTCAACTACCCTATTCACCCGATCCCGTACCAATGAGTTTCTTTGGAACTTATGTGCGGAATTTCACATCATTGGCTTTTCGGTGAAGGAAAACATCGTGATGCCTCACGATGTTTTCCCTGCATACGTCCGTAGAAGAAATTCGATGGCGTATGTGAATCCACCAACCCGCACTGGGTCAGCAGCGTGGTGGATATGGCCCAATCACCCTTCGCGGGTAGGCCTACGTCACAGTGGACTATTAAAAAAGGCTGAAACAGTACAGTACAGTACCCTATTCACAAGAATAATGTTTCAATGATCACCATCATCGTCATCAGCCTGTGTCGATCCAATAAAACAAATTGGCGTTTGGCTTCATATTGCCTGATGTTAAGTAGATAACAATTATAGATAAAGGCTCTCCTCTCTCCTCTTGTATTCAAATAAACTCAATAAATAGTCATCCAGTATCCAATTATAATATAGAGGTCTATATTACAGCCTTGGCCAAAAGTATTAGGCACCTTTAAACAATCAAAATGTATGTTTACTACTTAACATTGGTTATACTCTATAAATTTTAACTTGATCTCTGCGACAGGTGTCAGAAAAATCACGCCTATGAAGTCCTGAATTTTTTAATAGTACAGACAATACCTGTCAATGTCATACTTTATGGGCATGCCGATTAGTGATGGGCGACGAATGATCGTGACCACAGAGTTTTAGATAGAGATTTATTTAAAATTTCGATAGTTTATACTAACGATATTTTAAATAAAACTTAATTTATCATTAATTTAACTGTATATTTTAATATCATAACATTTTTTACATGTGTAATTAAATTAAACCCAATTAAATGTTACATTAGCATCGAAAATAGTGAAAAACGTCGATAAATACTATCGTTACATTATTATGAGTATTTAATTAATATTATAACATTATTTATATGTGTACATACTTGATCTTAAATAATAGTAAGTAAATAAAATCCAATTTCTCACCTTCAACTACTCATTCGATTTCATTACAACATTGTTTGAAAATCGATTTTTTCCACCACTATCTCAACTCTAAATATGTCTTATCTTAAATTACTTACCGGGGTCATAAATAACTTCTTAGAATATCAAGCGGCTCTTTGTTAAGGTCATAAAACACCTGGTGACCGAAAACAAAGGATTCGGTTTTCTTTCGGTCTTATCAGTTAATGTTTGGTCACTTGTGTTCTGGACTCTAACAAGTAAACAAGCTTTCATTTCTGTTGATGTGTTTAAATTGATACCTAGTTTTGTTAAAAATGCCAAAAAGGAGTGAAATTAGTTTAGAAGATAGAGTGAAAATACAGGGTGCCTAATACTTTTGGCCAAGGCTGTATATACTCAAAAGTGAAGGAACAAAACCCGACCTATCTGAAGAGACTATCATAATTTCTAACTACAAACCCGCCCAAACAAGTGAAATAATTTAAATAACTCTCAAAATCCAATCCCTTTGTCCCGCCGCGTCCATTCCACCTCGCTTCACGGTCTGTAATCCTCACGAAAATGGATGCCGATGCTCCAAATACGTACCTATTTATACCGACGCACCTAGTTATTATTTCTGTGTCGCCGGCCTGGTCACCGGTAAATATATCGGACGGGAATGTTCCACCCACCACGATTTCGTTGAATATTTCATGAGGCAGCCGCCCTGATCACCGCTCGCTACCAAGACCAACTATACAGCTTTCGTGCTTAATTTGTGGACCGCTCAATCTTACTCTTGTCAGAAGTCGCTTATTTTGTTGTTCTCACCAAGGTGAGTAACTTGTAACGCTACCTGAATACGAATAGGGTGCTGTTTAGATTAGCCCCTGATTTATTAAACCAACTTGTGTGTGTTGGATGCGGTCCGTGTCTCCGGAAATTATTCTGGGTAGGAGGAAACATCAAAGGAAAGTAGTGTTGTATCATTCAATACTAATTGGGTACTAGTATAGGAAAAAGTTGGGCTGAATGCATTAGAGAGGGTCTTTTTGTGAACGGAAGTGGGGTGTAAGGTCTTTTTTAGAAATCCGACTGTATATTATGTAGCGGTTCAAGGAACGAAACCTTTGAAGAAAATATAAAAAGACGGAAAGTTATGTGTAACATTTACTTGTTTGGTTTCTGTGGTATCGTTCAAAGAGATGATTTGTTTATGTAGAGTTTCAACCATGTTTTAAAAGTGATCCTTTGCAAAACGCTTGCGTTTACATTTTTGTTGGTTTAATGTGGTATTTATAGATCTTGAGACTCAGTTACTTACTATGATTCGCTGTTTGCTGCAATAACTATTATAATTTAGTGTGAACACTCCATTCATTACAAACAAAAGTATCACCTTAGAACACCTATTTTTTGATGAAGTATCTGAGTGAATTCACTAACCCGCACTGGGTCAGTGTGGTGCATAAGGCCTAATCAACCTTAGTGAATAAGCCTACGTCCTACAGGGGACTTTTAAAAGGGCTGGTACAGGTAAAGACTCTATTTTAGAACTATTACCTGCAACGACGTATACGTCAATGATCACAAAATTGAGGTAAAATTGAGGTAAGAGCAAAAGCGACAATTTAAAATGTATGTTGGCGCAAATTGGATAGCATAGCTTATGATGAAAAAAGTATTTCTTAAGTCTTAAAAATGTAGCTCCACCTTTTCTGATTTCTGCGGGATTGCATGTCTACTAGATTTAACTTAGTCCGCTTACTTTATAATGAACAGAGTCACAAAATGACTCATTTTGGATACACTTACCTTAGTTCCTATATTTGGCCAGATTTAATGTTCTCTTACTAAATAAGATCGTACAGCCCTGGTGTCAGGGTATTTAAGCTGTTTGAAGACCTCTGACATGGCTGAATGGCTAAAACAACCAAGACCTACAAATTAACATTACATCCGAACCACCGCAGCGCTCAGTAGTAAACGCCACCCGTAGTCACCCGAAGACGATTTCGATTCGAAGACTGCGAACTGGGCGAGATGTAGCGAACGTTTTTTAACTTTGGTAATCGCTGACGAACACCTAGTCTAACTATGCTATAACTTGGTCTGAGGCAATGACCACTAGGTACTATTCTTTTACTTAAAATCCACGAATATCTAACAAAAGATATCCTTATTTCTCACTAGGTTTTCTTCCGCTTTAACTGAAACTAATTCCAACTAGACGTGATCACCATTTTAATTAAAGTACAAAAAAAACTCATTAACTGTACCAGATGTTTTGTCTTTTGTATCTGAAGTGAACTTTCTGCAAAGTTCAGTCTTGACCTATTTACGCAGCAAACGTTATCTCTAATTTTTCATGTTTTATCTATCTACTTTTCTTATTTTCTCATTATTTACTGTAGTCGTATATCCACCAACCCGCAGTGACCCAGCATGGTGGATATTGCCCAATTATGGGTAGGCCTACGTCTTGCAGTGGATTATTAAAAGGCTGGTACAGTACAGTAGGTACTCATATATGTATATCATTTTATCAAGGCGCTACGTATGAGATTTCTAAAGTGTTTAGATTAATTAAAAAACCGCAATACGATGTTTTATTTGTTAGTCAATCAAGTACCGCTAAACAACGGTAAGTAAGTACTATTCAAACCTCGGATTTTAGACCCTCTAGAAAAACAATGCAAGCTGGATGCAAACCTATTTCAACTGGTTTTATTTTAGATTTATAGGGGAGGCTTAAGTTTCCCAGTTTTTAAGGCAGTGGAAGTCCATTGACTAAAACAATAATAATAACAATTAATCATATTCATACTCCTTTATTCATACAACAGTATACGTCAAAAATCGAGTACAATAGGATGATAGAAAATTACATTAATTAAAAAACAAATGTCATAAGTATTGGAAAGTCAGTAACAGTGATCAATACAACAATAAATTAAATAATCAATAATAATAAGAGCATAAGTCAAAAACAAGTCAATGTTATAAATAACAATTAATCTAAAAAATAAAATAAAAACAAAAGTAATATAATAAAAAAATAAAATAGAATGTCATTAAAATAAAAATAGGGTACTGATAAGTACAATTTTAGGTAGTTACTTTTAGCGTCAAAAACTCTTTATCAATGTCATAAAACGCCCGACCAACAAGCCACCGTTTCAGCCTGGACTTGTAAATCATGATGTTTGGTGCTTCGAGGACATCGAGTGGTAGTCTATTATATACCATTGTCCCCATAATGTGTGTCAACTTCGTGGACTTAGCGAGCTTGCACGTCACGGGCAGAAGCCTATACTTGTGTAGAGTTGTTCGCTGCTGTGCTTCGTATAGCTTTGCACCCATTACTTGATACGACTCGGATGCAAGCAGTTTTTAATCGACTATCATTGTCCAGATAGTCGTTTCGGTAAACGGCGTAATAGCGAAGAGTCTCGACCACCACCTTAAAAGGCTCTCGCTAGACGGTTGGGTTAAGGGTCAGATACATAAGGCAGTCGTTCTGGACACGGCGCGCATTGTCAGAAGGTTCCTCTCTCTACAACATGTAACGGAAAGGCTGTATACATAAAAAATGGGTTGATACTATACCTTATATAGATGCTGTATACGAAATTCCGAGCCAAAATAACAACATTCACTTTATAAAAAAAAATTGAATATGACTGACTAGAAAAAAAAAAGGACAGCAGTTCAAGGAGGTGTGGTCTGATTTTGATGGGCAAGGTCGTGTTATTGACCTCACAGCTGTTTAGTGTGATAGTGCTGTGCAAATATGAATTAGTCATAAAATGACTAGTTTTTCAAAAAAAGATTAAAAATCAGCAAACGAACTTACACGGCTAAACATGTCCCCATCTAGTTTGTCACCGTTATCTGATTTGGTACTTTCAGTATGTATATAGTTTTTGCGTTACACGTTGTATAGGCCCAACCACCGATAGCTTGTGCCCCGCCCCGCTGCCAGCGGCACTCTGGGTTTAGGTTTTTTTATAGTATTTTGTTACTTTACTTTTATTTAAATATTGTAAAAAAACTTAGATTTAAGATAATAAATGAATATGTGAATAATAATAATATCAAGACGTTCACCTACAAGATCGACCGTTGATTTAACCCTTAACCACTGACGGGCGTGTGTGGTACGTCGTCCAAACAGCTTCTCGTTCAAAACTATATTTTTGCGGGAATTCCGTGCTTACATCAGTGTTAGTGGTAACAAAATCACACGTCTGTGGTTAAGGTTAATCACAGGTACAGACTGGATGCAAGCAGTTTTCAACCAGTCGGGTATCGGAAATCTAAGCCCTATAAAAGGTGCGCAAGTCCAGTAGTGGACGTCCTATACTCCTACAGCTGGTATAGTTATCAAAGAAGATAAAACTGAAAAAATCCTTTGCAATAGGCAAATGCGGATATCAGCCACTATATCCAACTTATCTCCCCCATACTTCCGCCGAGGGTTATAATACAGTGCACGTATCAGGTCGCTTTATCCCACGGGGCTTCCCGGAATGAGATTCATAGCGAGCCCACAGACTATTAATTTATACAGTCGACCAACGGAGCTGTCTAGACAGAACAATACCTAATTTATACATAGGAGAAGCATTGAAACACGTACGTGAACATCAGTTCAGCATGTAGCCCAGGATTTTACAGTCACCACGAGGAACTTTAACAAATTAGACTTACTTTTATTTACATATCCAGTAGTCTTAGTACAGGTTTTTCATAATTTACCTAAACTAAGTAGTTTACGTGTGACTCCACACATATTTGTTAGTTCTTCTAGCCATGTCAGAGGACTTCAGGTGGCTTAAAAATTTTGACACCCGGCCTGGCAGGCCACCTTACTTAATTCTTCAAAATACTTTCGCCGTACAAACATGTATAGAGCCACACGGGAACAATTGTAGTTTCAGTTTACGTTTAAATTTGTACTTACCCCTCTTACTGACTGTTTTTTCCTCCATTCAACGGTTGCTTGAAAGAAATGTGAGCGGTAAACCCTTAAACGTTAATTAGGTTTGTAACAATTAATTGTTACCTAATTTATGCCAAATCATTGCGCAATCTAGTAGAGTACCTTTTTTGACCGACAAACTACCGGAGGAAGTGAGTATCACCCGAATGGGGTCGCACGTGGCAACACTGCATGCTTGTGTCGGAATGAAATGACTTTGACCGAAAGAAACGTCATGCCATTCCGAGCGCGAGGCGGATTGCACCCGTGCAAATCCATTGACTTTGAAATCTGTTTTCATCCTCAATAATTCTTGTTAAATTCTGTTTTCATCCTCAATAATTCTTGTAAAATTGATTACCAAGTGATACTTGATCAACAAAACCACCCGCTGCAGTAGTACAAAGTGTTTATTTTGGTGAGATGGACAACTGGAGACCGCCGGCGAGCTGTACCAATGAATGACCCACAAGTAACGATGTCGGGTGATTGAGACGATCACTCTCAGACCCCGACATACATATAAACATTTCTTTTGAATAACTCTATCTATTTAAACAAACTGCATCAAAATCCGTTGCGTAGTTTTAAAGATATAATCATACATGGGGACAGACAGCAAAAAGGGACTTTGTTTTATACTATGTAATTAATGATTCTGTACACGGGTGAAGTCGGTCATGCTATTTTTTGCAAAAAATAATTATGTCGTTTTACTTTTATGTTTTCTGTTTTTCAGTATTTAATAAAGTTGTATAGTATTGTTATTTTAGCTAACACACAAATAAACCTCTGCACAAGCATTTGATGAGCTTTAAGGTTAGGAAGCGGAAAACAGAGGTATATTACTGTCAAGTACACATTCACACTCTATGCATTAAGTAACATTATTTATCCATAATCGTTATATACCACGCTATTTATTGTGTGAGATTGTAAGTTATTTTTAAATTAAATGGAGATGATAGTTTATACACTGTTTCAACTGTACAGTAAATAGTTATTCATGAAATAGATATGGTCTTGAAATAGGTTGTAAAATTAAGTAAGCCCCAAATTTTTGGTGAGTAAGTAATCGTGAAACATTAAAAGTGTTGTTATACTGAGTGGTTTTTACCCTGTGGAAAACTAAAGGTCTATTCGGCTATAGTGTAGGCGTAGATATCACTGAATTCCCTATTGGCATATGCTGCTAGCTGCATTGATTAGTTTTGTTGTATGATATTAGCTGTGGGACCTGGAATTTTGCACTGTGATAATTCTTTTGAAACACAATGATGAGTATCCGATATAGATTTTTCTCACTAATATTCCTTCATGCTAGGACAATAAAAATAGCATAACTATAAATATAATAATATAGCTAGTATTAACTAATTCAAATTCGTACGTCGTTCATTCTGCTACGTCGTAGCAGACTAAGAAGCGCTACGTACTTAATTATGGACATTTTTTACGATTGTCTGGATTTTGCAACCTAAACACGATATGTATAATATACATTATGTTTTTTTATTGTGTTCTTATGATTGTGACGTCGATGTAATACCTATTGGAATTCCTCGAATGATATTACTCTTTAGTTGTATCCATATTTTTCGAATTATAACAATATGTCAATCATTTAATTAATTAATATATCAATAAAAACAGACATTATGTAAAATAAATTATGTATAAGCTAATGATGTATAAAGTAATGCACTAAAAGGTATAGATAGATAGCTTGATATAAACCTTTTTTCATCGCACCAATTCAGGAATGAATTTTCGTTCGTCACTGTACTTTTGATCGAGGTAAGGTGAAAGCATCGGTCTAATAAAACTAATGGTTTGAACTCAATAGGTTTTAGGTACAAGATTACACTGAATGATTTTGCATATTCTAAATGGATTAGGAACAATTGAACTAAATTTACTAATATTTTCGTGCAGTATTTGCACCATTAATAACGTTTTATTTTATACAACTATTTTTCAACCTGAAGAGCATTAACTAATATTTTTAAGTAACATAAACCTATACACAAGGCTACGCATAACAAAGCATATATAAGTGGGTAAGTTCGTGTAGGCCGGTTGACTAGCTCTGATTTCAAAGTTTTCAAGCCGCCTCGGGACCTCTGACACAGCTGAATAGCTAATACAAGTCAATTTAAGATGTCATCCGAACCAAGGTAGCGCTCAATCGTAAACCCACCCAAAAATCGATCAAAAGTTGCCTAGTTTCAATGATCGTTATACAATGTGTTTGTCTACCGGTGTTGGAGCCTTAAGCGGTGACATCTATGGCAAATTTTGATCAACTTTTACAACTTTGTTTTTTTTTGCGTTTTTAAAGTTGACCCCACATACTCTAAAAACGCAAAAAAACAGCTTTTCCTTACTTTTGGTCGAAAGTGTATAAAAATCGTATAGAACAGTAGTGTTTTTTTACGTTTTGTGAGAGTACAGAGTGGGTCTCATAGTAAAAGTTGTTCAAAATTTGCCTTAGATGTCACCGCTTAAGGCTTCGACACCGGTAGACAAACACATTGTATATAAAACACTTAGTTAAACGATGCTAGTCGAACGATGCTGTGAGCGCTACATGATAATATTCATAATATTTGATCTATACGTTACACTCAAAACTGTATTATCTTAGTTTGTGATACCTAAAACCTCTATAAAAAGCCTGTTTGTGGGTTTTATTTATTTATTTATTCTCGTTCTCATTCATTGGTAGGGCGCGTCTGAGTGAACTGACTTGATCAGGAAACCAATTACGGGCGAATGCATTATTTATAGAGACCCTCGTTAATGGCGAGTGAAATAATTAGACCGCAAAAATTGCGCCAATGCATCAAATTATCTTCCATCCTAATGAAAGTGCAAATGATGCAATTTTTAATTGAAGTGAGCAAGGTACGACTTGACTTGTTTTTATTTTTGCCTAGAACAACCTCAGAGCAAATAAAAAAACCGGACAAGTGCGAGTCAGGCTCGCACATCGAGGGTTCAATACAAACATATTGTTAAAATAATTGAAAACCTGTTTTAGCATGTGCTTATGAAGTTATTTTATATGATACCTTACATGATATCATTTACTCACTTTTAATTTTGAACCCATATTTTGTGAATTTTGAGGCCCTATTTTTATGTGATTTATATAAAAATGTACAGTTTTTTATATGTGTACTCTGAGACAATGCTCTTCGCCAAATTTCATAGTTCTATGTCAACGGGAAGTACCCTGTAGGTTTTGATTTTTGTGAGCGTTGAAATATGCGTTTTTTTACGACATAAACGGCTCTAACTTTTTTATACGGTAACTGAGAAGCTTTTCTTTTACACAACTGCAAGAATTCATAGGTTTACGTATATAGTTTAAATTTCATCTCGATATCTTTACGCGTTCCTGAGATAAAGAGTCTTGACATACACACAGACGGACAGACGGACAACAAAGTGATCCTATAAGGGTTCTGTTTTTTTCCTTTTGAGATACGGAACCTTAAAAATCAAGAGAGAATGTTGTGAACAAACAAGTGACGCCGACCAAAACTACGCCTCGCGGTGTAAAGACAATTACACACACATCAACGTACAAGGAAACTACGCCTTGGCTTGTCAGTCTATTTAGTCTTGTATAGTCAACTATGGCGGCGCGGGAGTGACGCACTCACATGTATAAAAAACCGGCTTCACTTGTCTGTTTAACGACGTTCCCTCTTGATGTCTTGATTTGCTCTGAGATAATAACAAGGTAAGTTAACTGAAGTTGTTTATTTTTCTGGAAATTTTTAAGAAAGTTGATTGAACCAGGCGTTACTTTGCGGACATTCATCTTCAAATCTTTGTTTTGTATAAATATTTAGTGTTTTTCCGCTATCTTGTTGTTGGCAAATAAGTTTAAGGGCATTTAAAAAAAAACGTGTTGACTTTCACGTGTGACTGACACGTGTTTCAACTACCTTTTATGTGTTTTTTGTCCTGTCTGTGCATCTGCTTAGATCTAATTAACTACGCAACAAAATGCAATGTGGTTACTATCTCTTAGAATATTTCTACTGAAATATTTATAGTTTCAATTTATTTGGGGTTGGGCAACGCCGACACAGGCAGCTAGTATTATAAAGAGCTAAATCAACAAAAGCTTCAGAACACGTTATAAAACAAAACGTTCATAAAACTCATCAAAAGTTTAGCGTGACAAAATGTTTCCCTGAGCGCGAAACACCTCTCTAAACAAACGCTCCATACTCCCATAGATACAAAATTAATTAAAGTTTCCACCCTCACTCGGCAGTCGTTTGCTGCTCGTTGCCATGGTGCTGTAAAGCCTCCAATTTGATATTTTGCCATTTTCCCGCTTCAATTTGTTAATTTTACAGATCTAAGTATCTTTGGGACTCGGAAGCAGATAGTGATAGATATATAGATAATGTTAGACAGGTCATAAAAAAGTGCCGTGAGTTCAAAATTCCGATGCTTATATGCTTCGTGGACTATTCAAAAGCATTTGATTGCGTTAGGTGGGAATGTCTATGGAACATACTGCTGCAAATGGGAGTACCCAAACACCTCGTTGTTCTCATAGCAAAGCTATATCAAGATGGAAATACAGTTGTAAAGGTGAACGATGTCTTGTCAAATCCTTTCAAGCCGCAAAAAGGGGTGAGGCAAGGATGCATTTTGTCGCCAATTCTCTTCAACATATATGGTGAATACATTATAAGACGAGCCTTAGAAGGTTGGAAAGGCGGTATATCTGTAGGTGGTAAGAAAATCAATAACTTGAGATATGCAGACAACACTACCCTCTTTGCAGCGTCCGAACAAGAACTGTCTGAACTCCTTGCTAGGGTGGAGAAGGAGAGTGAATTGGTTGGCCTTAGTATCAACAAAGCGAAAACTAAGGTGATGGTAGTAGACAGGCAGGGTACGCTAATTCACTCCAATGAACTCCAGGACGTAGAATTTGGGGATCAGTTTGTTTACCTCGGCACTCTTTTAAACAGTGAGGGGGACAGTGGAAAAGAGATCACTAGGAGAGCCCAAATGTCTAAGGCAGTAATGACAAAACTCACTAGGATATGGAAAGACCGCAATATATCCCGAAAAAGTAAAGTTAGGTTAGTGCGCTCATTGGTTTTCTCAATCTTTTCTTACGGTGCCGAATCATGGACGATAAAACAGAAAGAAAGAACGAAAATCGACGCTTTTGAAATGTGGTGCTAGAGGCGTATGTTGCGAATCCCATGGACCGCGCATCGAACGAACGTGTCGATACTCAAGGAGCTCGGAATAATTACTAGATTATCCACTGCATGTTTCCAGCGGATACTCACGTATTTCGGACAAGTCGCACGCAGAAACCCGGATTGTCTGGAAATAACTAATGGTGGTTGGGCAGGTCGACGGGAAAACACCACACGGGCGTTCTCCTACCCGTTGGTCTGACCAAATAAAAACACTTACTGGCCTGCCTATAATTAAAGTCATTAAGATCGCCGAGGACAGAACCGCATGGTGCAGCAAGTGGCGAACATTGCATAGTAGACACGACCTTCAGTAATGAAGATACCGATTAAGAAGAAGAAGTATCTAATTTAAGCTGGAAACATACTATCGGACGCGGCTGACAGACGCGACCGACAGCCGTGACTTAGCAGTGTGTATCCGGTGTGCCAGATCTCTCTCGGACGTCCGAACGCCCAAGGTGACTTATGTCCGATAGAGTGTACGGCTCAGTGTACATTCATTTTTTATCTAGATACCTATCAGTCGCGTCCGTAAGCCGCGTTCGATAGTATGTTTCCGGCTTTAGACATGCCTCTACTGTAAAGGTTAGACATTGACTAATTCAATAACTATTTTAATATAATTCGCCTAAAAGAGTTCGTAAAACTCTCCCATGGACGGTAGTGTAATTTTTAGCATTTTTAATTATTCTCATTCATATTTCGTTTAAATATTGTGATAAAAAAGTAAAACATATTGGTCGCTATTTAGTGTCTGTATGTGTTACGGAAAATGTACGGAATGAGGATATTGATCAAGTTTTTTTCAAGCGTGAATTCATTAAATTTCACTTGCAGTTTCTTCGTCAGGAAATTCTATATTTTGCAAACTGTATTTCATACAATACCTATATTTCCTGTACATAAAATTGCTTTTATAATAATGTACGGTGTTTTGTAAAGTTTTTTAATGGCATGTTGAATACCATGATTATTTATTTCCTATTAATTTAATTATTTTGTTCTTTCTAGTTTTGGACACAAGAAGGAAAAATGTTGCTTACAAATAAAACAGACTTAGATAAAGTATACTGTTTAATACAAGCTGCAGTTTACAACTCTTAACAACACTGAGTTTCTGAGAAACTGGAAAGTTACAATAATTTCACAATAAATTGTATTTACAATTGCAAAACTTAAACAAAATTACAATCCGTTTACAATCGCCTTGGCCATGATGTTGACACGAACTTCTTTGAAGCTAACAATTTGATGACTTTAATCAAAAACAATCTTTATTTACTAAACTTATCTTCTCAATTTTATTATTATCATTATCCTAGACATATTAAAATATTTTCTTACAAAGTTTCTTTACAAGCAATTTTTAATTATAATTATTTATAACTACAAGTAACATAGGTAATTATAGTACTGGTATATAGATAAAAATCAAGGACGTGTATAAACAATGTCTATGAAAAACTAATCGTGAGATTGATACAAGTGATGGTTGCGGAGAAAGTCAGTCTTTACCTCACTAAATTAGGAAAAAATCAACTACACTTTGTACGCTATTTTTTTGATCACTTTTTTCTGTAAGAATGAAATGTTGTAATAAGATCTGCGTCCGTCAGAATCAATGTAAGAATTGGACGAAAATTCGAATAAGCCGTCTCGTTCCACTCGCAGCACATCTTCTGATCGTTCATGCAACTGTGCTATCTTTTCCACGTCGGCAATTTCAGAAATTTTCTCCCAGAAATTTGGCTCGTTCCAAACAACAGAGTTTCTCGTGTCGCGCTGGTCTTTCAAGAAAGCGTACACTGAATTTTCCGGTTCGATATCTACAAAGACGAAGACCGAGTCTATCTGTCTTGACATTTTACTTTGTATCTTCTTTATGTCTACGTGACTGTACTGCGACATTAAATAGTTGGGAGAAAAAACTATTATGGCTATGTGACTCGGAGGGCAGAAGCAATCTCCCAAACGTTTGAGTAGCTTCTCCCTCTTTGTCGGAATCGTAATCATACTCCATGGCCTTGGAAATCCAATTTGAGACTTTCCGTATTTCATTAATCCCGGCATCAATTGCTCGTCAACGAATTGACTATCTCTTGAATCGAATTTGACTAACATTGCTACGTTTCCGTTATCGTAATAGATTGAAACTGCGCTTTTGTCGATGGGCTTTATATGCGGATTTTTGTCGTGAAGCTCGCAGAAATCGTTGAAAGTGCGCAGTTTTTGTTTGAATAATCCACAGATAGATTTTCTGAAAACGAGGCAGACCATGATGACGGTGAAGTGTAGGACTGCGATGGATGCCAGAATTGAGGCAATGACTGTGAATTTCAGGTAGCAAGTCCGCCGTGCCCACAATGGGCATTGTAGTTGTCCAATATCCATTACCTGAAAATTAGTTACCTTATTAATTATTTAGAAACCAAATATGCAATTCGTATAGTCTTTCATGTTACGCCATATTTTAAACGCAGTGAGGGACAAGGCACATAGAATAATAAAAAATAGGGTTATCTGTACTTTTCATATTAGGTAAGTATTTAATATGGTAAATTGTATTTAGTAAGTTATATCAGCTACTAAATTGATTATTCACTTGGAAGCTGTGGTACACATTGTCATTATACCAATAGGTACACATAGAACCCGTTTTTTATCCTTGGTTTTAAAATTAGATAGGATTCTATGAGATAATCTTAAATCAATAAATAAAGTAAACGAAACCAGAGTATGCTCTGTTGTAAGCCTAACAGCACTGCCTAACCCAGTTCCATCAGTAATTGGATTCCAATCATCTCCTAGTACTCAATAGCTATTAGCAACACCGATAATTCCGATCTGGGAATCGTGATAGAGTACACGTAAGGTACCAACAGTTTGTTTAGGATATGGTTGACCGAGCAAACGTAGTGAAGGAGAGTCTCAATTTTTACTTGAAGATGTTGTTTTTTTTCTACAACTCGCATTTTTAACGAAATTTTGTATACGGGTTCTTTATAAATAAATATTTTTGGTTTTTTGGTGATTGTTTTTCTTAAAAAAAAGGGAAATTTGTTTTTTTGGTCGACAGCAATTTTTCGTTTGGCACTGTTACCCGATTTTAATAATATTTGGCAAGACAACATCCACACAACATTTCCGAATTTGAACAAAAGCGGTCAAAAAATTTCGAGATATATTATGCGTATGAATATACAGATGCGAAGTCTACTGTTCGGATAGCTACTAGTTTATGTTTTTTTTATACGTTTTTGCTAAGTAAGCCAATATAATAAAATCTTTTATCTAACTAACCTCGCTGATAAATATAATTGAAAAATTTACGAAGAATAATACAATATTACGAAGAAAGGCAGCAGGCGCGTGCCATAACAAAATCAGCCCAAATAATACCTACGCAACTTCACAACTTCAAATAACTTGGCTCGTCTAACAATTACACGTAGCAAAACTTATAATTATAAACTCATCACGTAAAACTTACCCGTGTCTTGTAATTATAAGCTAGGAAATCGATAAACATATAATTGGAGCATTCACAAGTTATAGGGTTGTCCGCAATCCATACTTGTTTCATTGGTTTTTGGACCACGTTTTCGTAGTTGCCGCTGGTATTGTCCTTCATCTAAAAGTAAAATTAAATTACAATTTAAATCATATTAGTTCCTTTTGGAATCAGTGAAAAAAAGATCATCTAAGCTAAAGTAGTGTTGGCGTTTCTTTACACCAAATCATTTAAATAAAATTAAATAAATAAGGGCCTAACTACGGGCGTGTACAAGGTGCGTTTTACTTCTTAATTATTGTTCCTAAGCCACGATTGGCGGCCACACGAAGCTGTTGAGCACTGGATGATAGTCCGTGGCAAAGATACGACAATTTTTGATTCTATGTAACTATTTTATTTTCCCTTAATATCCCAATTAAGAAAACGTCTTCACACTACGACCCATTGCAGTGCGCAATAACTGGTCGAACGATGCTCATACATCTCGTTTGTAAACAAAACCACTGACAAAGAACTCATTCATACTTACACGGTCCTACAATATCTTCTGTCTCTATGGGGTCACCCATTTGGCTGGTTTAAGAAACTTACTTTGTAGTAGATAAATGCAAAAAGCTATTCGTAATACAAATACCACGCGGGCGAAGCCGCGGGCTAAATCTAGTACATAGATGAAATCTGAAGTTGAAAGATGTTGAGTATTTTATATTGTTACAGCCAGTTTACATACATTGTCCAACAAAATTTGGATAAGTTACAATCTAGTGCAAATTATTCGAACTCTGTTCACGGTGGAAGTTTTATAAGCAATTTTTAGGGAAAAATAATTAGAGAAAATAAAAATATAAAAATGAAGTAAGTGAAAAGTGTTTAACAAATAGCACAAAACTAGGAGAAAGAAAAGTCACACAACATAAGTTTAGAATCAGTAAAGGTGCGAAAAAAATATAAAATAGTATGTACAGTATGTATTAGGAATACAGGGTTATTTCTAATCAATTAACATCCTTTGGGCTTATTCTGTACATTAAAACTATCAACTTTTGTTCAATGACTTTTGTGAAAACTCAAAAAAAAAAAATTCGTTCTTCCATAGATAAATATCGTTCACCCGCGACAAAATGTATGAAACAGCTGATTTTTTATTTTAATTTTTACAAAAATCGCAAAACAAAAGTTGTTAGTTTTGATGTACAGAATAAGTCCCTCAAAGGATGCTAATTGATTAGAAATAACCCTGTATACTTTACAATATACCGTTTTAAAAATAACACAAAATAAAAGTACATATAGGTAAAATGACTTACCCAAAGATCATGGATAAAATTATGACTTATATCCAGGTTATCATGTCCATTGCTCCACCAATCTGCGAAAGCCACGTTAAAGGTATTGTGGCTAAGATTCAACAGCCTCAGGTTATAAGTTTGGGCGAAAGGCGATATCCTATTTACCACCCACGAGCGGTTTCTCATCTCCTTTTCCTCGAAATCGAGCTTATTATAAGCTAGCGATATCGACATTCTCTGTTTATTGTTGCTGAACAAATGCGAGGATATTGTTTTTAGGTTATTGTGCTCCATGTTCAAGTAAATAAGACTCAGGAGCGCCGAAAACGTCGAGCTGAAATGAGATGAGCAGCGTTAGATAATTTCATCAAAAACGAGGTGAACAAAGAATATTCAAACAGAACAGGCTTGTGCTCGTAAAAATATATGGGGATTTGTAAATTGAAAATAAATGAATGTTGTATCAAGTCACTGGTGTAGAATACTTTTGTTTATCCTTATTAGGTATTGTTAACGTGTTTTCGAAATTATATTTTGTGGCTTAAACGCGTTTTGTTACGTTACATTAGTTAATGAAAACTACATATTAACGTGTATCTATTTCATTAGCTTATATTGCAGTTCAGATGCAGATTTACTTGTCATGACATTGAATTAGGGATACAATAAATAGTCTTGACTTTAAATTTTTATAACATTCTCGTTATTTTACAATTCGAATAAAAAATTACCATCTTTCAAAAAGTAAATTTTAAAAATGTTATTAAGGTAAAATTTCCCGCTGTGTATCCGCCTATTCAGCGCTTTAAAACTTTTCTTAGTAAAACAGTACTAATAATACTGCCGCGCTAATCATAATCACAGTAAGTCGGGTTTTTGGCGGTATTGAGTTAGATACATGTTCGGAATCCTTGAAACAAGATCTACATTTCTGTATACTCAGATTATCAGAATTCGACCCAGAACCTCATATTTCAATATGCACAACCACAGTAAGTCTCGTTTAAAGGGGTTTCTTTATCATAATTACAGAATGTAATCATACGTTTCAATTTAAAATAGCTAACATTTACATGGCTAACAAAAAACATTTTGATATTTCCTCATACATAGGGAGTAGCGGCAAAAAGGTTAAAAAAACTTTGATCACCGTTTACTAATAAAATGAAAAATCCGACTTACTGTGATTATAATAAGCGCGGCAGAATAATACAATAATAATAATAATTCCTTATTTCAAATTTTCTAAAACATTTCAGTAATAAATAAAATTTCTATTAATTAATTAGCTAGAATAAAATAAAATAAATTTATATATCTGTTGCTGAAGTAGGCCAGTGGCCTGTGTTTCGACTTACAGCGCCATCCCTTATTGCATTTACTTCATGCATAAAAAAATAATTTTGAATTTAGATTACAAATAAAATATAGATCGTGCTTTTATAAATTAATTCAAAAATAAATAAATATAGAATTTTGTATCATTAATAAAATTATTATGTATAAGTAAGCATGCAAATTTAAGCATGTAAAAGTCGACTTTTCGCGGCATTTTGTTTGTCATGCCTCTGTCCTAACATTTCAGTAAGCGTACTAGACTTGTAGTTGTAATTGAAAATAACTATGAAATACTCACCCACAAATCTTTGTCAACAAATTGTGATTTAGATTGAGCATTTCCAATCTTACTAAAGACGAAAATAGCTTCGGCTCCAAAGAATCCAATTTATTGTGGCTCAAATCTAGCTCCAGTAAATTGATCTGATCATTGAAAATAGCTTCAGGCAGCGTCCGCAAGTCATTGTAAGCTAGGGATATGTTAGTAATTTGCGACGAATCAGCAAATATATCGTACGAAAGCTTCTCCAGTCCACTTCTTTGTATATAAATCTGTTTCAAATTAGCCATACCGCCAAACAAATACTTCGGCAATTCCACAAGTTTCGCATCGTTATTCAGTATAACAACGGTCTCGAGTTCCTCGTTATGTTTGAAAAGGTTTTGCGGCAGCGAAGAAAACTTATTCGAAAACAATGTCAGTTTCTTCAGTTTCCTTAACGGCTTGAAAATCGAAGAAGGCAACTCGTTGAGGCCATTCGAACTTAGATCTAGCTCTTCTAACACATCGACTCCGGTAAAAAGGTCCTTCGAGAACCAGGTGACGTTACTTTGCCACAGCGAGAGCTTCCTCAAGTAAGATAAATGAGAAAATAAGTTTGAAGATATATTGGTCATGTGATTGTGACTTATTTCTAAAGTTTCTAACCTCTCTAAAGGCTTAAATAGCTCTTCGGATAGATTTATAGTATTCGACCTTATATTTAACCAGGTCAACTTATTGATGTCAGCGAAGAGATTGTCTGGTAAATGTGAGACCCCGTTGATTGATAGCAGCAGCTTGGTAAGATCTTGTAATCCGGAAAAGTGCTTCCTATCGAAGTATCCTGACAGGTTCTTCGCATTTTGGAATATTAGTGCCATAGTTTTGGATACTCCCATGTTTGTCAGAACTTCTTTGAAAGACGACGATGGAAGTGGACAGTCTTTGAAACTGACCGACTTGAAAGTATTCATACGATTGGCACATTTTGGTAGTTTGCTATAGTCGAGACTGGTTGTGTTTTCGCATTTTATGCTTATGTAAGTGTTCGGTAGTAAATTTATTTTTACTGAGTGACCTGAAAGAAATAATTAATTTAATTAACGTAGCACTCTAAGCGTAGCTAATGGTGATTTGCGGATTACATGGGTTATTTACTTTAAGTGGCACAAAATTAAACCTAGGCTGTTTAAGTTAGTTACTTCGTGAAAGTTATAAAATTTATTTTACTTCAGTGAAACACTAGTCACCAGATTAAAACTTCCGATATAATACACATTGTTCAAAATTATTTCATTTTGATTTGTCTTGCAATGCAAAGTCATTTTCAAACACTAGATAGTTTAGTTAGTTTCTAGTGTAGTTACAATCTTTGTTGCTGTATTTTCTGTGTTTTGTTTTCGTCAATAAAATATTGTCTATTGTCTATTTTATTTGAATCCATAAAAACAATCATATATTAAAATACAAATGGAGACTCTAATGTAAATAATTATGTTCAAATTTTATCGGGTTGATTGTTTAAATGTACCGAATGATAAAAAATATAAAAATGTCATATAAAACGGTTTCGGCCGCGTACGCAACCTATGTTCGCAACTGGTTGCGTACGAGGAGTTTTTCCTCTTCATAGGCAACTAGTTGCCAATGAAGAATATTTTTTCCGCATACGCAACCAACGACTTTTTTACATTTCTTACTACATTACGTGCGAAAGACTAAAATCGGTGGTTCGTTAATCTCTCATGGCACTACTGAATTTATGAATACGAAATAACAAATTGGAAAAAAAAATCTACAGTTTCATATTTGTTAGACATCAAAAAAACTGTTCTAAAGCCAATTACATCGAACAATAATTTTCAACTTGATATCTGCAAACTGTATAATTCAGTTCTGATTCCAGTAGCACAAACGATTAAGTGCACTCACCATCGATGTTGCAATTGAGTTCGACAGCGAGCGTGCCGCCGCAAACGCAGTTAGGGTCATTTGGACACATGAGCCTCGCTGCACCAATTACTTGCAGTGCCAGCGCGACCGCCGCGGCACACACGAGCGTGCGATCCATCTCTCCCGTGTCACATATATCTCTACTATCTACTTCACACCCGTCAACTGCGTCGCTTCCATTCTCTTTATTCTACCCTTCTTTATCGCATTCATGTTTCATCGACTCTGCGAACAAAAGATTTTCACCAATGATACAAATTACAACTTCATGCTTCAATATCGCCCGGTGTAGCCAGAATTGATTCTGCTATTCATAGTTTACAAACAGCGCCACAAAAAGCGAGATAAATCGCTGCGCCGGTGAAAATAATGGATGTCTGGCGAAGGCCAGTTATCTCGGTCCGCCGCACACACCTATTTACGATGATTAATATTTTATTGCTGTTTCAGGCGGTAATTAAGTGATATTAATACTGAAGGGCTTACGTTGGCGAAACCATGGTAAATGATATATCTTACCAAAACTATGGTGAAATATGAATTGGAATGAAGATGGGTCGACGATAGAGTAAAAATTGCGGGTCAAACCTGGACACGATTAGCATAGGACCGAAGCAAATGGCGCCATCAGAGAGAGGCCTAAACCCAGCAGTGGGATGAAGGAAGCTACGGATGATGATGATGAAAATGATGAATTAATTCAATTCAATTCAATATATATTTATTGCCACAAAAATTTAACACATTACAAACATATATATATATAGTACTAGCTGACCCGGCCACGCGTTGCTGTGGCTAAATAAATTAAAATTATGACTATAATTTGAGATTTAAACTATCCTATCTCTCAAGTTGGATCGAACTGCACATGGTGTGCGAATTTTATTATAATCGGTTAAGTGGTTTAGGAGTCCATTGAGGACAAACATTGTGACACGAGATTTATATATATTAAGATTAATTAACATTATTCATTTGTATTAGTAACATTTTATCATGATAACAGACGCTCAGATGCCTACGCTAGGTATAAACCTGTGTTATAGACATCTGCAGTTCCTTCTTAGTGTCTTATACTACAAAATTGTTACAATTCAAATTATTAGTTACATTTAAAGATTTTAAATTTCATAAAAGCTTGGAAAAAAATTGTCATTGCAATTTATAACTTGATTAAGAAATTAAGATTGTATGTCGAATGTTTGTAGTTACTATAATACAGATATAAATCATGGTGAAGTAATAAATAACTAGTCAGAATAGTTACAGACTGGCTATTTTAACAATTAATATCAAATCAAATAATAAATAAATATTAGGGGACATCTTACACACTGTCTCTGTACGTCTCAGATCCAAAACTAAGCAAAGCTTGTGATATGGCTGCCAGTTACTGTTATACTACATACTTATTTAGATAATACCTAAATAACACATAGACATAGATCAAACACCTATGTTCATCACATAAATATTTTCCCTGGGTGGGAATCGAACCCATGCTTTTAGATCCAGGAGTCAGGGTCACTAACAACTGAGCCACCGAGGCAGTCATATAATATGAAACCTTTGACAAAATCTATTATTTTTGATTGTGTAATAAACATACGCTTTATAGGTGAATCAGGCACATATTTGGTAGGTTTCATTATTTAGCTTTCATGTGAAATGAGACGATGAAAAAGTTGGTCCAATTGTCGACCACAGAATGTGACTCAAGTAGATTTATTGCACGAATTCAATACATACCTAGCAGATACAAACAGTTCCTGTTGGGTCTCTACCCAACAGGAACTGTTTGTATGAGGTGAATGACATTGCCAAAGACTTTATTATTATATACTACGGGTATTAGCGCGCACTAAAATTTGAGTCTACCCGTGACCACGGTCGATGCAACTCGGCCGAAACGTCGGGATGAGGAGGTATTTATTAATCTCATAATTTTAGTGCGCGTTTAGTCCCGTAGTATATAATAATAATGTGTTCAAATTGCGAAAGTTTAAAAACAACAATTGTCATAGAAGATAAAAAGCCGTGAATAAGTAGTAAAAAACTATACGCAATTAAAGACAACGGTATTAAATTAGCGAATAATTATATCTTTTACTAAAAAACAAAGTAATATCGTTAGGTTTAATAAACAAGACGTTTTAAAAACAGTTATTAAGGGTATTTGACACGTGGAGCTAAGCAACTTAATCCGGGAGATGGCGCTATTTCTTCGAAACTAATGTTATTCCTTTATTTTTCATTATTTAGCTAGAAATAACAAATTTAAAGTATTTTTGAGAAGATTTCCTTTCATTCTTTAGGCGTATAAAACACAATTGAAACTTTTGGTACCTAAACTCCTGAGAAAAGGTCAATGAAAAGATCTACTCTCGTGCGTGTAAACAAAACACACACACTAGCAAATGAAATAAACAGTAATAACTATACATAAAAATTAGTCACATTGTCATCTTCCCAAATAGCAAAGTTGTACTGTGATGTGAAGGATTTCCAATCTGAAGTACTGAGTTCGAATCTTAGATTCGGAATATTCAGTTTTGCAGAAGATTTTTTTCTTTATTTATTGTACATAGATTACCTAATAATTTGTTCCCAGTTAGTTGCATAGTATGCATGATATGCGAATCGCGTGACAATGAAATATTATGATGCCTGATCAGATGATAAAGCTGGAAGGTTGCTGGCCAAAGGAACATCGCAATGAAACGACACAATCTCATCGAGTTTGGGCTCATTTGAATAGTCATGACGAGTAGTTTGGTGCTAGATGGTAACCAGGCTCTGATGATGGAGCTCGAAGGTGGTCATAGAAACTTAGTAATTACACGACATAGCTCCATCAAGTCTCGGCTCGTTTGTTTCGTCTTGACGAGTACTTTGGCACTAGATGGTACCCAGGGTCTGATGATGAGGCTGGAAGGTGACCATAGGGACTCAGTAATTAAACGACATAACCGCATCGAGTCAGAACGTTCCTGTAAGTTCTACTATTAGTACTACTAGTAGAACTGGTCGTTTGACAGGTGGCATAGGAGACAGCTGTCAAACTTCAAAGTGATTTATCTCGGTTATTATCGATTGTAGAACACTGTTGTCTTCACAAAAGTGATAGAGCTCGACAAGATCTACATTTCGGATGACAGCTGTCAAACTTCAAAGTGATTTATCTCGATTATTATTGACTGTAGAACATTGCTGTCTTCACAAAAGTGATAGAGCTCGACAAGATCTACATTTCGGGTGACAGCTGTCAAACTTCAAAGTGATTTATCTCGGTTATTATCGATTGTAGAACACTGCTGTCTTCACAAAAGTGATAGAGCTCGACAAGATCTACATTTCGGATGACAGCTGTCAAACTTCAAAGTGATTTATCTCGATTATTATTGACTGTAGAACACTGCTGTCTTCACAAAAGTGATAGAGCTCGACAAGATCTACATTTCGGGTGACAGCTGTCAAACTTCAAAGTGATTTATCTCGGTTATTATCGATTGTAGAACACTGCTGTCTTCACAAAAGTGATAGAGCTCGACAAGATCTACATTTCGGATGACAGCTGTCAAACTTCAAAGTGATTTATCTCGATTATTATTGACTGTAGAACACTGCTGTCTTCACAAAAGTGATAGAGCTCGACAAGATCTACATTTCGGGTGACAGCTGTCAAACTTCAAAGTGATTTATCTCGGTTATTATCGATTGTAGAACACTGCTGTCTTCACAAAAGTGATAGAGCTCAACAAGATCTACATTTCGGATGACAGCTGTCAAACTTCAAAGTGATTTATCTCGATTATTATTGATTGTAGAACACTGCTGTCTTTACAAAAGTGATAGAGCTCAAAAAGATCTACATTTCGGATGACAGCTGTCAAATTTCAAAGTGGTTTATCTCGGTTACTATAGATTCTAGACCATTGCTGTCTTTACAAAAGTAATAGAACGCAACGAGATCTACATCTCAAATGACAGTATGACAAGATCTATTTCTTTCTAACTTTGAAGTTTGACAGCTGTCATCCGAAATGTAGATCTTGTCGAGCTCTATCACTTTTGTGAAGACAGCAGTGTTCTACAATCAATAATAATCGAGATAAATCACTTTGAAGTTTGACAGCTGTCATCCGAAATGTAGATCTTGTCGAGCTCTATCACTTTTGTGAAGACAGCAGTGTTCTACAATCAATAATAATCGAGATAAATCACTTTGAAGTTTGACAGCTGTCATCCGAAATGTAGATCTTGTCGAGCTCTATCACTTTTGTGAAGACAGCAGTGTTCTACAATCGATAATAACCGAGATAAATCACTTTGAAGTTTGACAGCTGTCATCCGAAATGTAGATCTTGTCGAGCTCTATCACTTTTGTGAAGACAGCAGTGTTCTACAATCGATAATAACCGAGATAAATCACTTTGAAGTTTGACAGCTGTCATCCGAAATGTAGATCTTGTCAAGCTCTATCACTTTTGTGAAGACAGCAGTGTTCTACAATCGATAATAACCGAGATAAATCACTTTGAAGTTTGACAGCTGTCATCCAAAATGTAGATCTTGTCGAGCTCTATCACTTTTGTGAAGACAGCAGTGTTCTACAGTCAATAATAATCGAGATAAATCACTTTGAAGTTTGACAGCTGTCATCCGAAATGTAGATCTTGTCAAGTTCTATCACTTTTGTGAAGACAGCAGTGTTCTACAATCAATAATAATCGAGATAAATCACTTTGAAGTTTGACAGCTGTCATCCGAAATGTAGATCTTGTCGAGCTCTATCACTTTTGTGAAGACAGCAGTGTTCTACAGTCAATAATAATCGAGATAAATCACTTTGAAGTTTGACAGCTGTCATCCGAAATGTAGATCTTGTCGAGCTCTATCACTTTTGTGAAGACAGCAGTGTTCTACAATCGATAATAACTGAGATAAATCACTTTGAAGTTTGACAGCTGTCATCCGAAATGTAGATCTTGTCGAGCTCTATCACTTTTGTGAAGACAGCAGTGTTCTACAATCAATAATAATCGAGATAAATCACTTTGAAGTTTGACAGCTGTCATCCGAAATGTAGATCTTGTCGAGCTCTATCACTTTTGTGAAGACAGCAGTGTTCTACAATCGATAATAACCGAGATAAATCACTTTGAAGTTTGACAGCTGTCATCCGAAATGTAGATCTTGTCGAGCTCTATCACTTTTGTGAAGACAGCAGTGTTCTACAATCGATAATAACCGAGATAAATCACTTTGAAGTTTGACAGCTGTCATCCGAAATGTAGATCTTGTCAAGCTCTATCACTTTTGTGAAGACAGCAGTGTTCTACAATCGATAATAACCGAGATAAATCACTTTGAAGTTTGACAGCTGTCATCCAAAATGTAGATCTTGTCGAGCTCTATCACTTTTGTGAAGACAGCAGTGTTCTACAGTCAATAATAATCGAGATAAATCACTTTGAAGTTTGACAGCTGTCATCCGAAATGTAGATCTTGTCAAGTTCTATCACTTTTGTGAAGACAGCAGTGTTCTACAATCAATAATAATCGAGATAAATCACTTTGAAGTTTGACAGCTGTCATCCGAAATGTAGATCTTGTCGAGCTCTATCACTTTTGTGAAGACAGCAGTGTTCTACAGTCAATAATAATCGAGATAAATCACTTTGAAGTTTGACAGCTGTCATCCGAAATGTAGATCTTGTCGAGCTCTATCACTTTTGTGAAGACAGCAGTGTTCTACAATCGATAATAACTGAGATAAATCACTTTGAAGTTTGACAGCTGTCATCCGAAATGTAGATCTTGTCGAGCTCTATCACTTTTGTGAAGACAACAGTGTTCTACAATCGATAATAACCGAGATAAATCACTTTGAAGTTTGACAGCTGTCATCCGAAATGTAGATCTCGTCGAGCTCTATCACTTTTGTGAAGACAGTAAAAATCTACAATCGATAATAACCGAGATAAATCATTTTGAATTTTGACAGCTGTCACTTTGACAGCTGTTACTGTGACACCTGTAATGCCGCTAGTTCTACTAGTAGAACTAATAGTAGAACTTACGGGAACGACCCGACTGGATGGAGTTACGTCGTTTAATTACCGAGTTCCTATGGTCACCTTCCAGCTTCATCATCAGACCCTGGTTACCGTCTAGTACCTAAGTACTCGTCATGATAAATCAGATGAGTCCATATTCGATAGAGATATGTAGTTTCATTACTGAGTTCCTAAATACACCTTCCAGCTCCATCATCAGACCCTGGTTACCATCTAGCACCAAAGTGCTCGTCAAAACCAATCAAGCGAGCCCATACTCGATAGGGTTATGTCATTTAATCACTGAGTTCCTATGGCTACCGTCCAGCTCCATCATCAGACCCTGGTTACAACCTAGTGCCAAAGTACCTACTCGTCATGAAAAATCAGACAAGTCCATACTCGATGGAGCTATTTCGTTTTATTTCGGAGTTTCTAAATCCCTCTTCCAGCTCCATCATCAGACCCCGGTTACCATCTAGCACCAAAGTGCTTGTCAAGAAAAAACAAACGCGCCGAGACTCGATGGGGCTGCGTCATTTCTTTTCTGAGTTCCTATGACTATCTTCCAGTTTCATCATCAGATCATAGCCTGATAACCATCTAAAAATAAATTGTTCGCCAACACTGATCAAACGAGCTGAAATTCTGTGGGGTTATGTCATGTCAATACCGAGTTCATATGACTCTGCCTGCTCCATCATCTGACCCTGGTTACCGAACAAACTACTCGTCAACACGATTAAAAAAAGGTCAAACTCTACGATGCGATGAGGTTGTGTAATTTCATTGCGAAGTTCCTTTGACCTCTATCCAGCTCCATCATCATCAGATCAGCACTATATTATCATAATTTGGCATTGTCACGCGATTTACACATGTATGCAAAATTTCAGCTCAGTCGGTAAGCGGACATCAGGACAGGTAAAACTAAATAATAACTTATAAAGAAAACAACTTGGTTTTTGTACTTTTGATTATATGCTAAAAATGTTTTTACGCGAAGCGGCAACGTCGCGTCGCGCCAACACAGCGATATAGCGCCGCTCTATTCTTGCATTGCACAGTCTGACAACGTCGTTCTTAGAATTCAAAATCTACGTCAGCTATTATGACGTGCTAGTAAAACTTGCACTACTACAAATGTAAAATAAGCCAAAATTTTTGGATTGAAATAATGTATTTCTCGGCTATAAAATGATTATATTATTGAAATTGCGAATGTAAAAGCCTAGATTAGGCCTATCTTAAGTAATGTTAAGTTGAAAATCATATCAGGTTACGAAATAAGTTCAAGTGAAATTTGTATGGAAATCGCTTTGCCTTAAAGAAAAGATTAGCTTACGAGTAAATGCATATTTTGTTGAGTGCGGAAAAGCTCGCTTATTAGCTTTATTTTATAACTGGCATCGTTTTGGCTTCTGGTTTAGTAATAATAACCAAATGGTAACTAGTTTAGTCCATGGAAAAAAATAATCAAGTGCGTTATTTTTTTATATTATATCATTATTTTTAAACTACATAATTTGTAGATTGAGATTTGTTTAGCCATAAAATAGCATCAGATCATTTACAGATGCGTGCTAAGCTTAGCTTTCTACATTTTTTATCCGTTACGACCCATCTCTAAAGCTTTATTGAACATTCGCTCTTCAAATCAAAGACAGTATCAAACGCACTCAGATCAAATAAAAAATAAAGACAGAATGTTGTGAACAAGTGAGGCCGACCAAAGCTACGCCATGCCATGTACACACACATCCACGTACATTAAAACTACGCCTTGGCTTGTCAGTCGAACTATGGCAGCGCAACACCGACGCAGTCACACATGTATAAAAAACCGGCCTCACTTGACTGTTCAACGACTTTCTCTCTGGACTTTTTAGTTGCTCTGAACAAAATCAAAGTTAGCTTGGAATAAATAACTGACCAAAAGGAAAATCAAATTTATCTTGTTGACATTCCTATTTCGGGTTTCCTGAAAGCATCCCTTCAGGGAATTGCGGACAGCGCGAGTTAGAAAAACTACTTTTTCCTTTGTTCTACATGCAAACTCAATAGATACGGATAGATCGGATCGAACAACCCGCAATCCATCACTGGACTCCGTGCTTGCTGTACCAGGAAAACCTTTTATGAACCCTGGCCTTGTCAGATTGCGAAAATTTGTCAAGTTCTTCGAACCTGTCCAGTTCATTATTTTGTAGATTCCTGACTAAGGTTGCTTTGCGACATGATTCAAGATTTCACGGGGAAAAACAAAATTCATCTTGTAAAACTTGGAAATTTGATGCGCCTTGCATTGCCCACTTGCGGGACTGTACTGTACTGTACCAGCCTTTTTAATAGTCCACTGCAAGACGTAGGCCTACCCACGCAGGGTGATTGGGCCATATCCACCACGCTGGCCCAGTGCGGGTTGGTGGATTCACATACGCCATCTAATTTCTTCTACGGACGTATGCAGGTTGCCTCACGATGTTTTCCTTCACCGAAAAGCCAGTGGTGTGAAATTCCGTACATAAATTCCAAAGAACTCATTGGTACGGGACCGGGATTTGAACCCACGACCTCACGATTGTAAGGCGGGTGTCACTACCTCTTGACCACCACGGCTTCTTGCGGGACAATATAAAATAAATAAACAAAAAGCTGGTAGCCAATTATAATTGTTGTCCGGTTAATACATCTGTTAGACAAAACACACGCAATCCAGGGATGGCTGGTAGAACTGTGCTCGGAGCCACGCTTCGCGTTTTTAACAACCACGCTGAGTCAGCTGATCAATAGTGAACTAGGATGAAAGTGATATAAAGATTTATGTAGTGCATACTAGATTAGCTAATCTAATTATTTGTTTTTGAAAATGTTGAAAGTTTGTATCCATTGATTTACAATACCCTATCTGCAGTTTTTATATTTGAAGCAAAATATTGGACAAAGTGAGATAGTACATATCATATAGTAGGTATATGGTTCGTCTATGGTACATATACAAAATCGCAAATTCAGCTTTTTATATTCAAAATTTTTTTACTACAGACATTAGAATCTGTGGCAATTGCTAGGAAAAGTAAAATAAGATACGACATTAAATCATAACGAGCTGTATGAAATTTATAGTTCCATTGTCAATTGATGCAAGTTTATAATTCTTATCCGTTTGGTTTAATCATAGAGGTAGTGCCTAGCCCTATGATATGTATTGCGTACTGGGTATATTATCTGCATATTACATGTATTTAGGTGCAGATTTAAAAATAAAATATTCAATAATAATACTACTCAGTGAGCTTGGACAATAGACAAACATAAATACCTTCATTCAATACATTACTATTTCAAAGTGACACAGCAAGAACAAATAAAACAATTCCAGTAAAACAATACCTATTGTCAATAAAACAGATTTGATAAAGCTCAATTTGGGACTTGATAGATACACATTAATCGTACGTAGGGACCGCAGACATCGGTCTCGTTTAAGATAAATGACCTCTGCGTTTCGCCAACTTTTTATACGACTAATTTAATGTATGGCTTCGACTTTCGCAATAAATAACTGTTTTCAGATCTTTTTTGCTGCAAAAGTTAGATAAACTTTGTTAATGTTAAAGGTCGTTTTTGGATGAAAACAAATGGCACTGAATTTAATGTGGTGTTGAGGAAGTTTGTGGACTTTTGGTTTTGGGTCGTTTTTTATTTGAATCGGCGATGTGTTTTGGCATTTTTAATTACGGTACTAGTATGCGTTCTTTTTTATGATAAACATTACAAAAATTGACGCGTTCGCAGGATTTGAACCTGCATCCTTCTGGGATTCCGGCCCAGATGCTTTGTCCAAATTAAGCTAGAAACGCTTGTGTGCGAAGACGTCGAATTAGAGAATGTCTATCAACAACGACGACCAACAACGTAGTCTAGTTGGTAAACATGATAGACATTCTCTAATTCGACGTCTTCGCAAACAAGCGTTTGTAGCTTAATTTGGACAAAGCATCTGGGCCGGAATCCCAGAAGGATGCAGGTTCAAATCCTGCGAACGCGTCAATTTTTGTAATGTTTATCATAAAAAAGAAAGTTTCTATACACCTAGTGTGTGAAGCACGGTAAAAATCATTTTCACTAGTATGTGTTTAAAGCGTTTTTAAGGCTTTGTTTTTTAAACCGATAGCCCGCTGCAACAAATGCTTAAATGATGAAGAGACCTAGTAAAAGCCGGAGCAAGCATTGAAAGTCTATGTTTGTGCAAAACTGATAGCATATTGCGACTACAAAAGCAATTTTCTAACGTTTTAAAAATTGAGTTCGAGATTTTTTAAAGTATCTACCTATGAATAACAATAGTTATACAGATGCTATCAAATAAATCAATTACAACAAAACACAACAATCGACAAAATACCCTTGAAGGTCTAAAGATAATCCAAATGCTGAAGCTTACTCCCAGTTGGCAGCGTGCCCGGCATGCTGGCGGCGTTGCCACACTGAATGGCAATGCTTATGTGTTGAGCGTGACAAAAATGCTGGTGTTTACACCAGCATTTTTGTCACGCGTTGCGTCCACCAGACGCTCAGAAAGACTTTTGAAAACAAAATGAGCTCCCAGACCCAATGCCTCAACTCCAAATGGCATAAATATGTAACCGTTACCAAGGCCAGCATATTTGCGTCGCTTTGTGCTGATCCTCCAAATTGGCCGCCGCTCCAGCCTTACACTGAGTCTCAGAAAGATTAAACAAATTGAAATTGGGACATTCTGTAATCTTTCTAACAAGACTAGGTATTTATTTAAATTATGACCATAAAATCAAAGTTGTAACAATACAAAGAGAAAACCATCAAGTATTTTATTATAAATTAATGCCAACAGGAAAAATATGAAATACTAGCTGCGCCCCGCGGTTTCACCCGCGCAGCTCACGATTGTGTATTGGGTAGGTACAATACTTAGTAAAAGTCTTAATTATAATTTAACATACAGTTTTATATGTATGTATATCTCACACTCGATTATCAAACACGTGAGAGTCAGAGCCTATAAATGCACAGCATATTATTTATTTAGTCTTAACTATAATTAAATTATTTATTATTCTCATCATGCTTTGAAGCTTTTTTCATATCTAGTCACAAAAATAATAAAGCAGGTTATGAAGGTTGTGCAGCAGCATTTTTGGTGCAAGCCTTGGGGAGCAAGACTATATAAACACTTTACTGAGTGGAATTTAGCATTCTCTCCAGCAACTCGTTAAAAGATTCTTTGATTATCTACAAAATCAAAGAACAGATTGATACTTTTTCTAATCGATTGGTAAGTTTAAAACAAAAAAAATGTTTATCGGAAAAAATAAACCACATACATTTACAGTGAATCCATTGCACTAATTGGAATTACCAGATGTTCTGATGACTGAAATCTCAGCAAGAAATGGATGAGAGATTATTCACGTCAACGTCCTTTTCTGGTTGGACGAGAAGACTTAGGAGGGCCAGAATCTATCGATAAAATAATAGGTTTTTGCTGAGATTCCGGATTACTAACCAAACTTCCCCACCTTTCCATGATGCTTATTGTCAAAACTATAATGATCACCATGTATCTATGCAAGATATAATTCTTGAAAGAGAATTGGGACCACGCTTTTGCAATTGGATACATTGACGCCTGATTGTCGCGAATATGAATCCTTAGGAGCAAATAACATTAGACGTTTCTATTTTATATCCACTATTTGAATAAAAATTGGGTTGCAAGCTTGCAGGAATGCTGGCGAAAAGTGACTTCTATGTACAATCTTTCAAAGGTAATTCTGTAAAATGTATGGAGCTCGCTGGTGAAGGCTATACATTTTAATTATATATACATAAGTACATAGACTCGAAATACCCACAAATTATTTACGCGTACGGTGGATAAGACTCAATATGGCCGCCATTATTTACATTATTTTGTTATTATTTTTCCGACCGCCGTTATTTTTGACAAAACTGGCATACCTGATATTGATCGTAGGTAAAAAATTCAAATAGTTTGACCTTCAAGGGTCTGTTGATGATCCAATTGCTTGTTATGTAGTAGTAGTTAATGCAGTTTTAGATTATTTAAGTATAGTATTTAGTTGTAGTTAATAAAGGCTTTTGTCCCCTAAAATGGTTAGCTCAAATTGATGTGTACCATATTTTCATAACTATGCTCTTTCAAAAACAAATAATGAACTGTATGGGACCACAAACACCAACATCCATGTAGTAGTTTATTATTGGTTATTTAAAAACAGCTAAACCTGTTTCGATAAAGCTTAAATGAAATATGTTCAGCAAACAAAAAAAGAATCAACATAATAGGTTTATAATTGACCGAATAATTACGTAACATACAAAAAACAAAATACTTCCCGCCTAATTGAAAACCTACTTTTACGAAGTCGGTTAAAAAACTAGTATTGGTGGAGCACCTTAACATCTTTTATTTAATAATTCCGCATTTCTTAAATCTTTTCTTTTATAATTTAAATTTACCCCGCTTTCTGGTGTCGTCGGTAAAACAGGTACAACGCTTGGACGATCTGTCGATATTCCGTTGACGTCCCGGAGTTTTCCGAGAGATGGCGCTAGTCGTCTCGAACCGCGATGCCCTCGACCATTGGTCAAAAAATGGCGCGAAACCATCAGTGTCGCGTCACCGCCATTATTTTTTGAATGGCAAAAAATCTTTCTGGCAGTTGTCTTTCAACCGCCGCCAGTTTACGTCCATCCGCCGAAAACGCTCCTTTTAACCGCCAAAGGAATTTATTTTATACTTGTCGTGAACCTCCGAAACTTTTTAGTGTGTAGTGCAGTGTTTGGACAATTGTATTTCGCCTCGAAACAGGACTTTAGTGAAAGATACCAGCAGGCGCCGTGCATCAGTGGCAGAAGACTTCTCCAGCCGGTCTCGATTACGAAGGGATGAACGCGGTCATTTGCAGGTTAGTCTTAGCTTAGTTCCTGTTCATACGTCGACACCAAATTCTTTCTCTTTGTATGATCTTCCCGCCCTTTCTTATTTTTCTTCAAAATCTTTCGTGAGCAATCACACCTCGGAGTTGGCTATTTACACGCCACTCCAAGTATCCATCATGCACTCATGAGTAATGACAATATGATTTTCGCACTTTCTTAGGTAAATAAGTGCTTCCAATCACTATTAAAACAATTATTTTCGCAGTAGGTACGAAGTATTAATTTACCAAAGAAATATGGAAACAAATTATAAAAAAGTGAGAACGGTAAAGTGACAAATTAGGTACATAGATAAAAAGCTATGGCCGCCTCCTCTATTTTCTTAACTCGTTGGTTTCAAAAATCTGGATTTCAAACATATCGTCACGTCTTAATTATTATGTCAAAAATGTTGAATAATCAATCAAATACACTAAAAAGTTTCAATTTCGACGTCGAAATCATTCGTCCCGAAAACAACATTTTTTCCCTTATTAATCTTGATAGGCGATATAATTCAGAAAAATACGAAACACGTGGTCGATTAATTTTGTGTAAGTATGTCTATGCGGAATTTCATGTCAATAAGCCCAAGGAATCGCATCCTCGAATACACTTAAGTCTTGAATTTCGCAAAATCCGTTCTTAGTGAGCACTTATATGACACCCCATGTAAAATTTGAGACTCCTAACACTTGTAGTTTTTGAGATTTCGTGATAGGTAAGTCAGTGAATCACGATTTTTGTATATATAGATTCAACCTCATCAAATTTTCCTTCCCTTTTTACGAAGGTGACCTCGAATGATAAAAGTTTTCTATCTCATTACCCAACTCCAAGGTTGTCGTCAATCGATAAAAAACTTTACCGCCTTAATAATAGGTTATTAATTCAAGTATTTTTTAGGATTATTTGACCAAAGAGACTCGTTACTACTAAACCTATTCTGTCTGTTAATGATTTCTACCAGAGATTCTCTGAAACATTTGTTTCTTTAATTGTGGTCAATAATCTTTGCATTCTTATACATCACACGTGTAAAAATTTACAATTAAGTAATATGATGAATAAATTTACAAAAAAACGCGCGTCGAATTGAGTACCTCCTCCGTTTCGTCGGTCAAAAACTCAGTAGTGTCAGTTGCATGAATCAGCCTTTTTTTTTAATAGTCCACTGCAGGACGTAGGCTATCCACGAAGGGTGATTGGGCCATATCCACCACGCTGTCCCAGTGCGGGTTGGTGGATTGACATACGCCATCGAATTTCTTCTACGGACATATGCAAGTTGCCTCACGATGTTTTCCTTCACCGAAAAGCCAGTGGTGTGAAATTCTGTTCATAAATTCCAAAGAACGCATTGGTATGGGACCGGGATTTGTACCCACGACCTCACGATTGTAAGGCGGGATCTAAGCCACTACGACTTTTAGTCAGTTGCATAATATTGAACTATTAAAAGATGTAAACCAAATTGTTATCAATTACTGAAACTGTCAGTCAAATTTGAGCTAAGCCTATTTAAAAAAAAAACTCTAATTGTACTCGTACATAGCTCATTGCTTCCGTAACCCTCAGATTATGAATCCCACTCACACTTGACCAGTTATTTGATTGAATATTCTATTACTTTTTGTCACAGACATTGATTGTAGTTTAAAATACTTCTACATACAAAGTTGTTTATGTAAAAGTTTTTTCTAGACTAATTAAAACTCGACAACTTTGTATAGTTTATATCGATTACAATGTACTGGAAAAAGGTAACTAAATAACACTAAAACCTACTATGTCTATTTTACGGTACCAATTTATATTATGGCAATAAAATGTACGTAATTTTTACTACTAAAACATAAAAGCCCGCACCCGAACGTGCTAAGCACATATCTACTTAGTTTGTCTCAAACACGATCATAACTTTCTATATTTTTATGCGCTAGGTTTTGAATATTTGCTGAAGCTGTTTTCAGCTTTACGGATTAGGGTGTTAGGGTGTGATTTTGCTTGTTTGGGTTGGGTGTATTCGTTGGGGGCTGTGAATAGGGTTACCAATTTATTTCGATATTTTTATAAGGAAAAGAGAAATTATTTTTTTTCGTTATGTCAGTCACAAATAATTTCTTTAACCTATTAACGCTCAAATTTAATCTGCAGGTGAAAATTACTAGCACTTGTTTTTTACATTTTAATATTTAAATTGAGATCTATACTTAATCTAGCATAATATCGAATTTTATTCATTTTGGCTTTTAAATGTGGACGTTATAAGGCTGTGCCTTATTCGGACGGACAGACGGACGGACGGACACAACTAAATTATAAGGTTTTAACTTCAACATAATGCTGAAAATGTAGTAGTAGTTATTACGGTACAGTTGACAACCCTAGCTGTGGATAAAGTCGGGGTCTCAGGTTTGGTAGGGCCTTAAGCTAGGCGGATTTAAAGCTTCGCTTCCCAGGTGTTGCATTCCCAGTAAAGAGCTAAAATACAACTAGTTGTGTATTTACACTGGTAACACAAGATTTTTAAGGGTTGGTGATAAAACAATAATTGTTATTATTTTTTTTCAAATCAATAAAGTGAAGCAATGTGTTTCATGCATTATTTGCGAAATATTTATATCAAAATAACAATGCTTTCATGAGTGTAAAATATCATATAGTCAATTAGATAACAATGATAATACCTCAAATAAACAACTATAATACTGTAATTTGTTGACAACCCTAGCTGTGAATATAGTCGGGGTATCAGGTGTGGTAGGGCCGTAAGCTGGGCGGATTTAAGGCTTCGCTTTCCAGGTGTTGCATTCCCAGTTAGGAGCTACAATAAGACTAGTTGCGAATTTACGCTGGCAACACAAGTTTGTTTAGAAATGTTAATGAGTTGTTAGTTATGTTGTATTGTTTATTTTAGTTAAATGTTGTTGAGTAGAAAAATATATTTTTGAAGGAATGGTATGTTTGTTAGGATTGTGTATAATGTTGAACCTGAATCTGCTCTAGAATTCAAAGCCTTTGACTATGTGTCCGTTTCGTGGAATGTAAATGTAATAAAGTGTACTGTATTGATTTTTTTTTAAAGTTATTTCAATTAAATTTACATGATTTTTATATCTTAAAACACTATTAAATCTAGCTTAGGTTTGACAAAAGTGTTCTAGTTTTCTACTTACAATTCCAAGTACCTAACAAGTACCAGCTCAGCATTTTTCAATGTTAAATGAGGGCGCGGAGGCGCTAAACCTACTGTGGTTTTTTGGTACTGTTATGATTAAATTTAGTAGCATCATGTAATGGAAACAATAGAAAAAAATTATGATGAATAAAATACACACAATAACAATTATGAATAAAAAAGTGCTTAATAATTACTACAAGCAATAAACGTATTTAATAATGTGTATGTCAAATGTGCAGCTGTCAAAACATAGGTAGCTACTTTAGAACCGCATGCAAATATTACATATGTGATATTAAATAATTAAGGTATTTTAGTATAAGTATACATGCCTAAAATATTTACATCATGATCTCACAACAAAAAAGTGTAAAAATTTTAATGTTTGTGTCCGTGTATCTGATTTTAAATGTATTTCTGCATGAAAAGTATTTTTTTACATTTCAAAATGTACAATTTTACAACTACTAAGTGTTATTTAAGTTAAACCAGACAAATATTACCGAATGCTATGAAAATATATCTTGAGTCAGTGACAAGTCAAACAAACAAACGTATATACTTAAAATCGAAAAGTACAGTCACACTTCAGAGTCTAGAGAAATTAAGATCAAATATCAAGCGCCACAAATAACGCACATATTTGTCAACTCATAGGTAACTACATTTTCTAACACATAAAGTCTTCAGCACCAAGTTACGAAAATATTCAATTCAATTTAATTTTATATTTTTTTTGATAAAAAATCACATAAAAATCATTAAAAGTCAAAACATCCTACTAATATTATAAACGCGAAAGTTTGTGAGGATGGATGGATGTATGGACGTTTGTTACTCTTTCACGCAAAAACTACTCAACAGATTGAGATGAAACTTTGCAGTAATATAGTTTATATATCAGAATAACACATAGGCTATAAATTATAATGATATTATGTCAAAAATCGAAATATCATGCGGGCGAAGCTGCGGGTTAAAACTAGTTTAAAATACTTAAAACTACCGTAATTTAGTTGGGTATATCTTTAATGAAGCGGCACAATCCTTTAATTATGGAAATTAACGTAATTTTTGCCCATTTTAATTAAATATAGCATTTGCCCACGCCTTATTTTACTAGTAGATAACTGGTAATATAGTTTTGATCGCATTTGGTGATCTTTTTCAATTTTCCAGTGCTATGTGAGACGAGCCCGCGTGCTAGTACTCCAACCTTGAAAAAGATCGCCAAATGCGCTCGAAACTATAGAAGCAGGTATCTACCAAAATAAAGCGTGAGTTAACACCTGTGCTATACTTAAATAAAACAAGCTTTTAAGTTGATAAAAACAAACCAAAAAACTAACCTACGAAGAGTTTCTAATTTCACACATTCAGAAAACGGGTCACAATACAAAAAAGGAAGCATTGTTTAAGGACCTCACGAGATCCCTTCTCGGCTTCAAAAGAGGCTAATTAATTAACTAAAGCCCTTCGTAATGCTGAATATGACCCCTGGACGTGACCCCTCGGGGCACAGAAGACTTAGAAGTTTAGTTGGTTTTATTTCTAATGTTGCTAAGCAACTTCTAGCTAAATAAATAGATGTACTCTGTGCTGTTTACATTAAACATTTAATTGAAATGAAGTGAAACACAAAATATTGTAACCAAGATCATTATGAGATGACTTAGGACTTGATTCTTTGAAAACGAGAGACAATGGAACTAAATTGACGAAAAACGTTTTAAAAATTTTTATTTACGTAATTTACAAATATAAATTACAAAAATAATATAAATGCTAGAACGTTCCTTTTTTAAGAAATGCACATTGAAAATACTACAGAAATGCAAATAAAAAAAAATAGATTTTAAATGCTTTAAGTAACTTACTTACCTTATAACTTTTAAACTCTAGTTCTATCACTTCATTATTAATCAAATTGCAACTTTTTTTCTGCTTTTGACTACTTTATTATTAATTCCTTATAAACTGGTAGAAAGAAGTCAAAGGTACATTTTTTCTCAAATTTTCATAATTACATTCTATAAGCATGTATGCAAATAATAATAAGCTATATTACTTAATTATATCTGTAAGCAATACTATACTAATACATAAGTATCACTCTATAAGCATCAAGCGTTTGATCGAAGAAAAAATGGAAACTAAAATGGCGTGCTTCGAAGATGTGAAATTTTCTCTCCTTATTTCGCAATGGTCTCATATTAAACATACGAGTATCATTGGTATCTCCCGTCAACCAAAACAACAATTCCACAAAAGATTTTTCACAAGCCATTCATTCCAGTTCACATTACGATTTGGCACTAAAGCACAAAGTTTAATGGCAAAAAAGACATCAATAATCGAATCTCAATTTAAGGCCAACTTAAATTTTATCTAAATAATGTACTACGTTCATAAATACTCAGATACACACTCAGAGAATATACTTGCGACAAAGCGTAAAATTAAAATGTAAAAAGCCAAATACAATTTATAACGTCTTACCTGTTGCGAGAAATCTCATCCAAGCACTTAATTATACAACTAGACGAATTTAACACTGTTTGAATAACGAGAGTAATTCTAAGAATGTTTTCGTTTGAAGAATACTATCCTTAATTACTTGTAATTACGGTAAGTATAATAATGATTATTCTACGTGATTTTATGGCGTAGGTCGTAGGTGCTACGAGTGCCAGCTACGACGGCTACGACGCGACTGCCGCTACGCCATCCGCCGCTACGTGGGCAGACTGCAAATAGAAATGCTCGGGTATGGTCGGCTATTGACGAAAACAGCCGAACGCTACAAAGTTATTTAAGGCTGGTTGGGTACATATTTTGCGACAGAATAACGGAAAATTTTGAATTGTTAGTAAAATTTTATTGTAAAAATAATGAAATGATTACATTCAGCGTAAATTTACCTATGTATAAAATAAAATAATAACAAGTATTCGATTTTCTACATACACCCACATAAATTAATGAGTTTACTCAAAACTGGTCTTTACACAATTAAGTTTATTATATTATTATATCGTTATCATTTAAACCACTCGAGAAAACCGTAGCTCTAACAATAAATAAAATTAGTCCAAATACCATCAATACCATCATCATTATTCACAGTTGAACATGGGTTTTTTTCCACAAATTATGTGCAATGCCGTAGTTAGTAGTAGTAGTTAGTAGTCACTTGATAAAACTTTGTAACAAATATTTATCTTATTGTTATATACTACGGGACTAATTGCGCACTAAAATTACGAGATTAATAAATACCTATCTACCCGTAATCACGGTCGATGCAACTCGGCCGAAACGTCGGGATGATGAGGTATTTATTTATCTCGTAATTTTAGTGTGCGATTAGTCCTGTAGTACATAGTAATAATGTGTTCAAATAGCGAAAATTTAAAAACAACAAATATTTATCTGCAACTAGTAAGCTATAGTTAGTATAAGTAGTAATAGTAAATTGATTTATAAATAACGGTGTGTGATTAAATAAGAAATTCTTTATTGTTAATACAAAACAATAAGTTATAAATTTGTTTAGTTAGAAAAATACACAGTCGTATAAAACCCACAATACGCTGGCTTATCGTGAACATTATTCTCTGCCAGGTAACACATAAATAATATTTAAACAAAAATGTTAAAAAATAATGCTTATATGGGGCGATTTGTTATTATATTGATAAGATTCGTGTTTAAATAAAGCAAATTTTTATCTGCATTTTGTATCTGGAAAAAAGTCTGTGTTATATTTTGATTTAACGTGATCTTAAACATCACATTACACAATGTTTTTACTATAAATACTGACTTTAGCGCTAAAGCTTAGTAAAATGCTTCAACATTTATTTTGATCATTCATTAATTATTTTTGCAAAACACATTATTATTCACAACAAAAGCTCTCCATGCATGTTTATTGAACTGTGCATTTTGCTGTCACGTTTGCCGTTTAGTTCAGAACATAGATTATGGATTGTTATCTATTATTTATTAATCGTGGTAAAATAACAGTGTAAATTAAACCCACATTTTCAGTATATCAAATTAATTTATAACTCTTAAAAATCGCCTAATCAGCTGGTCTAATGTAGCCATCAAACACGAAGCTCCTAGGTTTGATTATCAACCTTTACTCAACATATTCTATGTTTGAATGACGCATTTGAATTTTTGGTCTGTTTGAATATTGATTGTCTTTGTTCATGTGAGTTTTTAGGTTTCTCTGACACACCAAATCCTAGTTAAGATTGGTGTTAGTGTGATCCTAAGATAGCGTAATATTTTATTACAGCGAAGTATTGCTGCCAACATGACGAATATGCTGCCAGTATGCTGGGTACGCTGCTAACTAGAAATGGTTATTTGGATTATTTTTGGATCTTTTGCGACCTGTGGAGAATCTAATTACTTTTTAAAGTAGTAACCTGTAAGCTGCAGTGGTCTAGTGGTAGTTATATCCGTCTCATAATCGTGTAGATTCGAATCCCGGTCCCGTATCTCTCGAAATGAACTCTTTGGAACTTAAGTACGGAATCTCACACCACTAGCTTTACGGTGAAGGATAGCATCGCGACAATGAAAGATATCGTGAGGCATCTGCATACATCCGTTGAAGAAATTCGTTGTCGTATGTGAATCCACCAACCTACACTAGGCTAGCTTGGTGGATAAGATTCAATTACTCTTCCTGGGTAGGCGTACGTCCTGCAATGAATTATTAATAAGGCTGTAACAGTAAATTTATTTATCTATATCATCATATCAAACCGCACACTAAATTTTAACTTACAAAAGTCTTCTTTACTTGAAAATCTGTTCCTACATAGTTTTCTAATTACTATAGTTATAGCCACAGGACCGAATACCTAACTACTTACAAAACAAGAAGTATCATCACGATATCGATTCCTGATACGACTAATACAAAAGCCTACGCTTCTTCTCTCCGTAACTTGACGTTACTAAACCGATTGTAGGAAGTAACGCAGATCCCGATAATCTGTTTTTGGTCCCACGATAGCTCCCGAGCCGATCTGGCCCTCCTATAAATCATTTTCGAATATTTTTTTATTCTTCGGAAATATTCGCAAAGGTTTATCTTGTCTCTATTTAGGATATAGCTTTGAGCCTGCATACAAAATTAGGACTTAGCTTTTTGTACGAAAAAACCTTCAAACAAAGATTTTCCTTTCTATGTTTGTGTTTAGTATAGCGGAAAAGGATTGTATGTTGAGGTCGCGTAATAAAATTATACAAAGTGGTCCTTAAACTAGAAAGTTCAGCCAAAATAGACCCTATACCAACATTATTATAATTCAATTAATCGCTCCAAATTTTAGGCCGACACAAATTTTCTGCCAATTTACATGCAAAAACAACGTTACTAAACAAACAGGCGGCATCTTTAAAGGGTATTGCTATTGTATTTTTAGCGGAAAACCTTTTGGCGACACTTGAATAACGTGCAGAAGCTCGACGCACCTACTTTTTGCTGAATAACCTCTCACGGTCCCTTTAAAAGGGAAACTGGTAGAAGCTTTTTAAGAAGCATCTTCTTAACCCGGCGATACTGACGTAGGTTTTTTACGTCATTGCAGGACCGATACCGATAGCTATTATTAGTATGCTATAGAACGATTATACGAGACGTAAATAAAAGTAAGTACACAACGTTTTATTACGATAAAAAAAATTGAAAAGAAACAAAAAAAAAAAAATACTTTATAGCCATTGCTACGATATTATGATGATGATGATAACATTTTACTCATATTATTAGTATGCTATAGAACGATTATACGAGACGTCAATAAAAGTAAGTACACAACGTTTTATTACGATAAAAAATATATTTGAAAAGAAACCAAAAAAAAAACTTCTTAGCCATTGCTACGAAATTATGATGATGATGATGACAACATTTTATTCATTCAAATATGCCTATCACATCTGTTCTATTTTTTGTATCATAATTTATTTGAAACACATTTAAATAATATGTCCTAAAACATTTACACACACAAAATAAGATATCTACAATGTCTTAAGTATTCAATATTTATTACAAAGCTCTCTCACTCTCACTCCACTGTTTACCAGATTGTACAATACTGTAGGAATTTGAGCACGTTTTACCAACAAAGTAAGACAACGATAAAACCTTAACATACGATGAAAAACCTATCAAATGTACAAAGCAAATTTTTATTACGAACAATTTAACCTTGAAACTCCCAGTCCCCCAGACACATAAGTCACCAGCGGAGGGTTAATATTAAGGCGACGCACCCGTTCGCATATAAACACGCCACCATCATATGCGAACAGGTGAACTTAAGGCGTTCATTACATTTTCTCTTTTAAGCGACGAAAAAAGGACACCTGGGTCCCGGAAAATGGCACCTCTAGTTTTTCCCTCACACGCTTGAATTTTCCGTCGCACAATAATAACTGAACGACACATCCTAAGACAAGGGGAAACGTACGTTTGTTTGCATAAGTTATATCGAGCGGTGTTCTCCGAGTTGAATATTTAAAGCTCATGCACGAATACCGAAAATATTTCTTTGAGGCATCCAAAACACTACCCCGCGGAATACGCCGTTGGAATAAAAAAATACGAGGGAGGAATAATAGGAAACGAGTGCTATCTTTTTAGAATTCTTTGGATAAAGAGGAAAAAGAAACGATATTTTTACTGACCTGCAGTCTGTACAGCTGACCATTAGTTACAAGATTCTAGAAGGTATTTGGAATACGTTTATTAGTTTACTTACAAAATCTACTTATATAATTATATCCGCACACTATAGTATCTTTACCAACCTGTTTATGTTTTTTATTCATTCAGTCATATTTTCGTAAAATATTTTTTGTAATACCATTATTATTCACAAACATTATAAAATAATCAATTTCATGTCAAGCAAAAGTCGTCAAACAAAATTTAAAACAAAGCAGTCATCGTAAATAAAATTACTAAATAATATAATAGAGAAAGAATAGAATAAGTATTACTTATCATCTGCGTCTTCTATTGATCGATTGAGTTTATGAATTTGACGTGACTAAATATGAAACAGTGGGAACATTTTTCAAACAACACAAATATACTTTTATACGGAACTCTCGCTACACAAATCCGATTCTCCGGGGTCCGATTTTTTAGAAAGCTCTTTAAGAGGCCCACCTATTCCGGGATGCTTTTAGTGGAATCACTGTATCGCGTGATCGGTGTAATAAGAAGTAATACTGCTAGCTATTAATAAACACGCACGGTGGTACAAATCGACTGTTATTTCTCAGCACTCTTAGTTACACACTAAGTGATGTTGTCTAAACCGTCAGCAGGCATCCTATTCTTTTGTCTCAATTAATATTCTTTCGGTCAGCAAATATAAATAAAATTAATTTAAAAACAAATAAAACGCAAAAATATTATCTAATTATAAAATAAAAAGTTTTGTCTAATCAGCAGTTTAAATCTCATTGTCATATAGGTATAATAAGCAGCAGCAAAGCATTGTGTTGATATAAGTCTTAAGTTCTGAGTTATTTTAACAAACCAGACCACTCGGCTTAGTCATTGAAAAAAAATATCTCGCCAATTATAAATATTTTTTTTACCAATCTTCACATAATCCGATCCATTACTGAATTTTCACTAGATAATCCAGGCATAACTCGGCAATTATAAATATTTTTTACCAATCTTCACATAATCAGATCCATTACTGAATTTATACTAGATAATGGATTATCTAGTATAAATTCAGTAATGGATCTTGGCTTTCAAACCTTACTTCCAGCTATCTGAATCAATAAGTTAGATTTAAAGATATTTCGGCTGACCACAAGTTGCTGATCATAGTAGCTTCACGCCAGATTAGATTTTCAGCGAACCGTTTAAACATTTCGTGCTGCCAAGGTCAAACACAAATTACTCGACGTCACAGAGCGTCTGTGAAAGTAATTCCATCGGCAATTTAGAAAAGCCCTTCAGTTATTTCAGAAGGCCTGTCTACACAGCTTAACTGTTGTAAAAATAGAATTACTCTAATAAAGTATTCATGATGCTCTTGTAAAAACTTTCACGAAGCTAGCGATAAATATCTCTCACAATATACGAAAATTGAATTCAGTCGGAGGGTAATAATGTAGGTGCCAGTTGTATTGTGCCGACACAGAATACCTTTGACAGAATCCGTACTTGGGACAATTGAAAGCATAGAATAATTAATCAAGCTGCCCTTCTGAAAATAACAAATGCATTCTAATGCTACATTTTTCTAGGAAATTTTCAACGAAAGTGCTTTATTATTTCCTAGTACGAAATAAACATAATCTAAATGTAGTATTGAAAAAAAAAACATTTAGAAAATAACACTTTAACCACCTTTTGGTGGTCCAAACTGCAATTCACTAAGCACGATGTATCTACAGTTGCTTAATAGCAAGTAGAGTCTGGCTAACGAAAGTTGATACTGGTATTTTTCGCAAACTTTTTATATGACAACACACGGTGCTACTACCATCGCGGATTTACCTTTAAATTGGTGTAATTTAAACTTTTTCAAACTTCATGTATTAAAAACTTTTTCAAACTTCATGTACTAAACTGAACAAAATCGCGTTGAAATCATTTGAATCATTTGGAGAGCAATGCAAAGCCTCAGGCATTGTAATAACGTCAAAATGGTTGGCATAATAAAAACGTCAAAAACAGAAAATAATTAACGTAATGAATATAAAACTCCTAAACGACAAGTTAAAGCTTGAAAAAAAGATTTTTTTTTGCGATTCCCCCAAAGATTTGGAAGAATCAAAATCGCAGTATGGTAACAATGCTACATCGTGTGAGTGAGAGAAAGTGTTTCCCTCTCAGTTTAGGGCTGCCATACTGATATTTTTAAAATTTGTCGCGCTTTGTCAGTATCAACTTTCGTTAGCCAGACTCTAAAAATTGACCAAAAAGATTTTTCATCCCATCTATTCGAAAAGGACGACTTGTTTCGCCTTTAAGTGCCAAATCGCCAAATAAATCGAACGCAAGTATTAGTTGCTTTATTTTTTATTGCTTTATTATTAGATTTAATTTCAATTCTCGACTCTATCAATCAAGATTCTACTCTAGAATCCCTCACTTTGCTCCCTTATTATACTATTAGCTATCAGAAGCAGGTTTATTTAAAAAAATACACGTGGAATAACCTTAACTTATTTAATTAAAACAATTTTATAATTTAACACACAAAATCAAAAGTACCGACAATCAAAACTTCAACACAATAATAATCTATTTGAATGTAAACTGGCAAGAGGTCCGCTCCGCGCAAAGGTTCGAGAAAGAATGGCCGACCGGCGCGCTTGCACCGGCTTATATACTTTTTCATCGGTTGGTCTTCTAATACGGCTTCTCCTGACACCCTGGCGTCCCGACAGGCTAATCGTCGTCGAAGATGTAGGAATCAACCGGGGTAGTGATCGTAGTGGTGGGGCTGCGTTTCAACAGCGGCTTCGACGGGTTCCTGGTCTTCTAAGGAAGCAGGAACTAATCGCGGCAGAGGCTCGGCTGTCCTGTCGCTTGCAGAAGATGGCCCAGCCTCGTCGAAGTAATTTTCTTCTGGGTCTGGATCCAAGCACTCATCACCATTGATTTCTGAAGGAATTAAGGATCAAGTTATTCTTGTCCCACAATCATAAGTTATCAAAATTAGTTTGTTAGTGATTGTTAAGTCAAACAAGCAAAAGAAGAAAATCAAGAAAAACTGAATCATTTAACTTGTGATCATCACGCTGCTCACAAGTCAAAAGTTCAAAAGCATGTATAACAAAGTACTGAGTTCTTACACGGCGTAGGTTGGGTTAACAAAACCCTGCCCAGCCACTCAGCAATTCCTCGGTATGGGCCCCTACCGAGGAAACTAAAACTACACCGGGGGCAAGGCGCATGTAATCCCCCGGTGACTCTCTGTAGCACAGAAAGCTTTCACATCAGGGGACGAAGGAGTATGTAGCCCCCCGATGACTCTTCGCAACGCGAAAAGCTTTCACGTCGGGGGAGAAGGAGTATGTGCTCCCCCAACGACTCTCCGTAACACGGAAAGCTTTCACATCGGAGGCGAAGGCGCTTGTACACGCCCGATGACTCTTCGCAGACCGAAGAGCTTCCAACACGTACGAACCAAGGTACAAATCTTGGCGTAGACCCACAGAGGCACTACGTGAAGCAGTATTCCACACCGGGTAAGAGGCAAGTCGTGAGGCAATACTCGTATCCCACGGACAGCAGCGTGCGGCGCCCGCACGTGAACCGCGCCAGCAGTAGCCACACCAGCGGTATCCGCCTGCAGCGCCCGCAGCGACAGCCGCGCCAGGGGCATCCGCGTGCGGCGCCCGCACGGCAACCGCGCCAGCAGTAGCCACACCAGCGGTATCCGCCTGCAGCGCCCGCAGCGACAGCCGCGCCAGGGGCATCCGCGTGCGGCGCCCGCACGCCAACCGCGCCAGCAGTAGCCACATCAGCGGTATTCGCCTGTAGCGCCCGCAACGACAACCGCGCCAGGGGCAGCTGCGTGCGGTGCCCGCACGGCATCGCGCCAGCGGTAGCCATGCCAGCGGCACAAGCCTACAGCGCTACAACTACAACACACAAGAGGAAAAAACGTTTAATTAGAGTTGAACTTACTCTCTCTCTTACTCCTTTGTCACGGCAGCTAAGCAGATGCGGCTTTTGAGGAAAACAATTCTGACTACATACTTTCAAATGATACCCCATAGAACGCACAAACTGCCGGATTCGATACTCGCCTATTAATTGTCGTTGTCGAAAATTACATATTTAGAATTTCGATCTTACCAGAGCTCGGTCTCACCTGACCTAGACTTTTATTTTACCGAAACTGCTCAGTTTCTTTCATTAGAAAATAATCATTCCAAAATCAGACAAAGCAGAATTTATAGGTCCCCAAAGGAAATCTGATGGGACCAACCCCGTGTCTAAATCTCAGTATTTTTTTTAATCTAAACACAATATGTCGGTACCAGCTCTTTTTTTTTTTACAAAGAGAATTGACAAGTTTTCATATTGCACATGTTACGAAATTCAACTTCTGATATTCCGATATTAGCTATTGCGGACAAAATAACTCGTGTTCGTAATAAAAAAAAACCTCACGTACGATCACTCTTCCGTCATTAGTTTACGCATGAGTCTGAATCATTATTTAAACAAAAACCGATTCGTATAAAGTCGGTCATCTAGTACTTAGCACTGTCTATTTTGCCTAAGATAAACATGGGCACAAACGCAAAATGTAAAAGTAATGGATAGCTCTCACCAACATTCTGAAAAAGCGTACTACATCAGCAATGCAGTGTTACCGTGACGTAGTCTGCTACAGTTTACCAGCCTCCCTTGGTACTGAATGCTGCTGAGCACGACGAAGCTTGCCGACGGCGGTGACTCCCATCGAGTAGTCGGCGTAGCAAAGGCGATAGGTGGCAATGCCCACCGAACAGGTGCAAACCCTGCTGAGGCCGGCATGCTCACCGGTCAGGCGGCGCGGCCTGCGGGTTGCGAGAACTTGACGCACTCCACGAGCTATCTACCACTGTTCAAACACTTCACTTCACTATTAACTCGCGCCTAGTCTTGCTCTTAGGCAACTACGATTGTCGTTCCAATAGCTGCGATCACGGCGTGGCGAGCTGTGGTCGCGGCTACGACTCCGAATACGGTCACGGCTCCTGCTGCAGTCACGGCTCCTGGTACGGCCGCGGCTGCGATAACGGTCACGGCGCGTATGGCAGCCACCACGGCGTTCATAACTATGGCTGCGATTCCGGCTATCAACCCGCGTTCTTACCGGAGGGGTACACCCTCTCAACGAACTGCGTGAACGACGACTCACTGAGCGTTTGCTACGCGAGCGTCGCGCGTAAGAGCTATGGCTCCGTTCACGAGATCGGGATCGACCTATTTCTCGCTTGTTTAGAACACACTACGCAAAATCCAAGAACAGAAACACCACAGTAACACAAAAATCCTCAACAGTGGGTACTTAACAGCAACTTTGCACTTCACGGACACTCAGACAAAATGAAAACCGAATTTAGATTAGATTTTTAAAATCACCAAATACGAAAACCAACGTAAATGTGAGCACGGTGTCCTATCCCACTTCTGATATTAGCTATCAGAAGCAGGTTTATTTAAAAAAATACACGTGGAATAACCTTAACTTATTTAATTAAAACAATTTTATAATTTAACACACAAAATCAAAAGTACCGACAATCAAAACTTCAACACAATAATAATCTATTTGAATGTAAACTGGCAAGAGGTCCGCTCCGCGCAAAGGTTCGAGAAAGAATGGCCGACCGGCGCGCTTGCACCGGCTTATATACTTTTTCATCGGTTGGTCTTCTAATAATACAATCTACTATTATGTATTTGTTTTGTTTTTATGCAAGACCATCAAGAGTTACTAAGTTTTTATTGATTTTAAATAAAATTACGAAATCCATCTTATGTATGTGTTATAAAGGATATACAAAGTAATATTTAAGGATATATTATTTTAAAAGACTTACACTTTTTAAAAATAATAACGTATTTTGTTAGCAATCTGAAACAAAATAATTATAATACTCGAAAATCCGTTTGGGGAAAATGTTTTTGTTGGGAAACATTCCCTTCTAAAACCTACACGGGATAATCTGTGTGCATAGGACATACATCATCTGCGCAGAGGTACCTGGCCCCGAATTCAGTTGAGGATTTGAATAGATACCCCATATCATAGCGTCGTGAATTGTTCATAAATCTTCTCATATACCGTCTTTTGTTTAGCTCGACGGAGCGCGTGAATGGGACGAGGGAAGTTTAGGCAAATTCCAATCCCAGCTTTGGGTATGGGCTTCGAACATAAAAAAGCCAGAAGAACTTTCAGGCTTAAAAAATCACAAAAAATACTCAAAAATAGTAGCTTGTAGCGCGCTCTCAGTGACTTGACAAGTGGAGTGAAGGGTGGGGTTAATGTCAATTTTGGATTTTAGTTATTACATCCAAATGCGTCGATCTAGATATGCTTATAGTTTTTTTCCGTATCAATAAGTGTAAGTTGGAACACAGTCAAACTATAAAAACTATCCTGCAATAGAATAGTTCGTAGCGCGCTCTCCCTTATTTCAGTGGGCAGTGAAATGTCAATATTGGACACAAATGCGTTGTGTCCAAAATTTACATTTAAATACGTTTAGAGAGTCATTCTAGTTTCTTCTATGTTTAATGGGTATGTGTTGAAATGGAGTGAAATAACAAAAACTACTCTAAAATAGAGTTGATTGTAGCGCGCTCTCTCTTTGTCTTTAAAACTGGAGTCAAGGGTGTAGTTATTAACTTAAACTTAAATATTTTCATTTCACTTTCCGTATTGATGGATGTAGTTTACGACAATTTTCATTTCTTATACATTGAGCCAAATAAACACCAGCAACGTATACGCATTGCCATTCAGTGTGGCAATGCAGCCACCATGCTGGGCACGCTGCCAACTGGCAGAAAGCTTGAGCATTTGGATTATCTTTAAACCTTCAAGGGTGTGTGGATGATCCAATTGCTTTGTACGTAGTAGTAGTAGTGTACGTAGTTTTAGCTTATGAAGTAGTATTGTATTTTGTTGTAGTTAATAAAGGTATTTTAATTACGTTCAAATGCAGCTAAAGAGTCTTTCTGGTTTCTTTCATGTTCGAAAGATATGGGATAGAACGTATCGGGCCTGAGGATAACAAGTATTGTACTCTGTGTTTCTGTGTAACAATGAGCTTCGAAGTTCGTGATACAAAAGCGTTTTAATTGCTGTTATAGTGAAAATTAAGCTGCATAAAATTTTAATAATATTTCCCAAAAAGATTGTCGACTGTATATCGTAATATTGTAATACTTTTATGAAATTGACTTACCGCTATACTCAGTCTAAATAAAAAAAAAAAAACAAATAAAATATTCAAGACAACGTCGTGACCAGACAAGTGAGGCCGTTTTTTTATACATGTGGTGAGTGCGTCGGTGTTGCGCCGCCATAGTTCGACTGACGATCCAAGGCGTAGTTTCCTTGTACGTGTATGTGTGTGTAATTGTGTCTGTACACGGCGAGGCGTAGTTTTGCCGGCTTCAATTGTTTTGTTCACAAAATTCTGTCTTAATTTTTTTTATTTGGTCTAACCCGCGGCCCTATTTTGAAACTTTCGTCCGGTTTCCCGAGCCTGAGCTTCGGTTTCCCGCAAGCAGATTTCTGAGGTCATTCACCCCTTCTCATGTTTCAAATGGCGATACTCACCGAGTGTCTGCTGAAACCGGATGAATGAACAAAACTACGTGTTTTGGCTTAATATTGGTATTACCTATCTCCCGGTGACAGCTGAAAGTGGATCTAAACGTCAAATGAAGCCGGATTCAGTCTCCTCGCCGTAATCAGAGTTTTGCATAGAAGTGTTCGTGAATAAATATTATTTATTTATAGTAGATTCCATACGTGAGGAGATATTTGGACCAATATTTAAACATCCTGAAGTAAATGTTATTACAGATGTACAATCACCGCTATACTCACCATTACTTTAATTCTATCGTGTCATTATTACGTTTTATTTTATCAGTAGTCAGACATTTTTAATTCTCATTGGCCATGAAGTGGACTTCTAAGTAATTCTAAAATTCTTTGGACTAGTATCAAAAACCAATTAATTGATTTACTATATGACATACATTTGTTTTATTCACATTGGTCATGACTTGGCGTGGACTTCAAGTAGGTAGTCCTAAAATCCTTTGGACTTTTCGGCAAAGGCAGAGACAATTGCGGCGCACTTATAAAGAGGGAATAAAAACTCATTACTGCCCGTTTAAAGTTTCTTATAGAAAACACCACGTTTGAGTGCGCTTAAAATAAGTCGTCCTATTCTATAATTTTTAACTATAGCTAATTTTTACTATAATAAATTTCAATTAGTTTATATTCCTACAGTTCGATATTGATGGAATAATGCATACTAATGCAACGTTTCTTGTGTTTCACAACTGACGCAGTTGACTCTCCAAGATATTATTATATACTAGTGAATGCGCTTTTACTTTATTGTTCAACTTAGTTTGTGAATTTTCCTATTCAGTGAATCTCTTTAGTGCCGGCGAGCCGGTTAATAGACAGTAAGAGATTCGTCTGGAGTCTGTGGAACAATTACTCGCACATGGATCGTTTGCGAAGAAAATGTTGTCTACAAAATATTTGGAGTAATGTTGTAGCTTTGTTGTTATTTTTGCTTTCATAAATATTTGGTGTCTTCATTAAAAATACCGGTACGTGTCCAGTAACTATGATGTATTATTTCACCCCTAAGGTTATTTTTTTATGAATAATAAAAAAACACATGGCCACCGACTTTCCTGATGGAAAACGAAGTTGTAGCCGAAGATGGAGCATGTAGACATAGAAGATACCTAGAAGCTAAGACTTTTATAACTTTTAGTATAAGAATCTTTAAAAACAAAAACCTGTAGTATTCTTGGAGATCCATACATTATTGTAAAGCACCCAAAAAAATACGAAAGAACTATTAAAATTGTATAATACACGTAAACAAAAATTTCAATAGATTTTATTTACTCCACAAATAAACTCAGGACACAGAACTAAACGTTGCATATTTTGTTTAATAAAAATAACACAACCGATTTCAATAAATGGAATCTTATGTACAAAATTCGAAAATTTTGCTCAAATCGCTCTACCTATTTCAAAATGAACTAACCTATTTCAATAAAATAAATAAAATAACTTTGAGCTTTAATAAAAAACAAAACAAAATTAGACTAATGGTGATAATATACATACAGAAAAATATACTCATCGAACTGAAAACAACCTCCGGGTTTTGTCGGATAAAAACGAAATTTAATGATCTCATTTCATAATAATAATTACATTGTACACCAGTATAAGATACTCCAACTTCTACTAAAACATCCACATACTTCACTTATCATAATCTGCTTTAAAATAACCTCACGTACCCCTATCAAACTTCCTGTCACTAAGAATAAATTTATAATTTAAAACCCAAACGGAAAGTGAAGTTCAACCGTAGGTAACTAAATTAACGTAGCACATTTACAGAGAGGCGTTAGACCGTGTAGGCACCACACAACTCGCTAATTTATGAAATCTCAAGACGGATGAAGTTAGTATAAAATTATTATCATAATTTCTCACCAAAAACTTCCGAGTGAGTTCGCGCCATGAATATGCAAGGGGGAAGTTCACACAGAACTTTTTATGAGCCCTGTCAGACTTTCTTGTAATGTTGTTGTAATTTGCATTCTTTAACGGCTGCGAAATGGGTACAACTTGTGAAAAATCGGAGGGATTGAATAATTTTTGGCTTAAAATTTACGGAGTTTTCGTGAAGTGCTTTCTTGGATCTTAGTCGGGATTTTATCCTTCACGTTAATTTATCAAACTTAACTAGCCTGCAGAGCTTTACCGCAGTCTTATCTCAGTTTTCATTTAAGTCTGTCTTGTGTGTTTATTGCCCGAGGTGTACTGCCTACTCAGTAAGTCGTCGGCTGTACTATGAGTATGACTTAACTCAGGAAGTATCTTTTATGACATACAATTAAACAGTATTTTTAGTACCTAGTGGTATTTTTAGTAACAAATAGCAAAATAAAGTATTTACATTTATTTTATTGTTACAACTGAGTTGTAGTAAATCATATTATTCGTTATGTTCGCAGAAAAAAATTTAATACGCTTATACTCGTATTATTAGGTCGACGTTTATGTAACTAACATGTAATGGAATCTAAAATCTAAGGTAACTAATTCAACCATCTTCCAAGGGTCGTAGCGTAATGAAAATTGGCAGCTGTATGTAGTTCTGATGACAATACAATAATTTGGTACTGTCGAACTGATCTGATGATGGAGCCGGGAGATATGAACTGGAATTACATGATAGAAAATCGTATCATATCTATTTTGGATTTCTTAGAAAAGTCTTGTAAAGAACTTTGATCACGATAAGGTTTCAAGGTCTGATGATGAAGCTAGAAGATAGGCACTGGCATTTAATGATGGAATATCGTATCATAACCGTGTTTGCATTTATGAGAAAGGCCACGTAATGGACAAAGCGTGTTTTTCTAGTGTTTTTTAAACTAGTAATTTATTTAATTAATGTATTATATGATTTATTTACTGTTATTATTATTCGATTTAAATATTGTAAAACTATTAATTAATTCAATTAATAGGTAGATACAATTAAATCGAGCCGCTTCCTACCGGTCTTATTGAAGATTTATAGGGGAGGCCTATGTCAGCAGTGAAGGTCCAATGGCTGAAACGACGACGACGACAAACGAACAATTACTAGCCCACAATAAATCAGACAGAACAAAATTCAGGTTACTAGCATAAACTAAAAATACTTGGATAGTAAATCAAAACTTTACACACTGTGTGAAGTTAGTACTTAGGTACATGGTAGGTAGAGTGCGCGTAATATTTCAAAGTAAGATGGAGTGGGTCACACGAGAGTCGAAGAAAAATTCTCTAGGGACAGAGTTTCAGCTTGCACTGACACATGGATAATACTTTTGCACTTTGATCTATTACGATTTCAAAAGGCAGAGTTTTAAGACGAGCAGAATAAAGGTATTTATAAGGACATGGATATTTCCTCAGTTTTAGAAATTAATATCTAAAGATGACGTGATCTCAGTCCTATTGAAGGTACTCTTTATGAGAATTAAAATGAACAAATATGTATAAATATACACATAGCAAAAAGCTGATAATATAGGTCTTGAATGAAATCACTTGTTAAATTGTGGGTCACATTTACTTTTTCATCGTATGATAAGCTTTTAGGTAACCATTGTAGTTACGTGATCATACAATAGTGTAGTTGACTGGTGTTGAATTAAGTAAAAGTATTAGGTTTAGTAAATTCTGCAATTAATTATGATCCATGAACTGAAAAAAATAATAAGAATTGGCTAATCAAGTTCTGAGATATAAGCTTGTAAAGATTTTAGTAGGGATAGAGAGGGGATGCCTGGTCCCTTTCCCACACAGCGTAACATAGTTATGGCGAATGTATGACACTTACGGGCAGTAATGTCATAGCAGGCAGGCAAGCATATTTATTTACTTGCTAGACAGCAAGAAAACAATGCTTGTAACTTCTTTATTTCTAGTTTGATTTTAATTTTGTTAATCTGCTTTGTTTATGGTTAGCTGTTAGCCTAAACTTACTAGTAACTTTTTTCACTAAATAGACAATGTTATTTCGATAACATTGTCTAATTTTATTATAAAAAACCGGTTATAAATATATTAAACTCCAAAGAACTCATGGATTTGAAACCGGCATTTAAACCGGTTGTTGTAATTCCATCACTTCATGTCGTGTGTGCAGTGTTACACACACACACACACACACATACACACACACGCAGACGCAGACGCAGACGCAGACGCAGACGCAGACGCAGACGCAGACGCAGACGCAGACGCAGACGCAGACGCAGACGCAGACGCAGACGCAGACGCCGACGCCGACGCAGACGCAGACGCAGACGCAGACGCAGACGCAGACGCAGACGCAGACGCAGACGCAGACGCAGACGCAGACGCAGACGCAGACGCAGACGCAGACGCAGACGCAGACGCAGACGCAGACGCAGACGCAGACGCAAGCACACGCGCACGCACACGCACACGCACACGCATTAGCAATTCATTTTGAGAGTCAACTAAATTTAACGCATTTGAATTTTGTTTAACTATTAGATTATTATTTCTATGTACTTTCTAAAGAAATAGAAAGTAAGAAATAGAAAGTTTTACCAAAATTAAAATAGAAATTTTAATTTTGGTAATGACGCACTCAGACCCCAAGATACAAGCCTAAAGCTTAGTTTGGGGTCCGCTATCCAACATGCTTTGAAATAATGTTATATATAGGCATATACCTACACTTTGTTTTATCAAATTAGTACAGAACCATTGTAATTTAATTTCTCTTTTTGGTAATAAATATATTTTATGTTTTTTTTATGTTCATGATTTGAAGGCGAACAGTGCGATACGTATTATGTAATTCAGTAACATATCGCATCATCAGAATCTGCAAGTGTGTTTGAAAAGTAACATTTTTACTTCGCGTATATTTACGTTATAGTCGTGATAATATACGTTTGAATTATGCAGTCTCGTGTCGCAACGTCATTGCTGCTCAAAATGTCAACTACTTTAAATAAATCTCGACAGTAAAATGTTTCAACCCTGCGCTTTCGTGCTGCATCTAATTATTTTAAACAAAAGTGGATCACGTCTACTTTTGTTTCAACTGCCTTAAACTTTAAAGTTTACTGTAACTTTACCGTAACAATAGAGAGATTTATGACAAAGAAGAATTGGGTAAAGAAAACTTAGCGTGTCAGAAAATATGGACAACTTGCTCAGCACTGCATCACGACAGAGTTTTATGATTATTAGAAATAATATACTAACAATATAAAACTTTTAGCGTAATTTGTAAAAGCTATAAGCTTAAAAGCGTTTGTAACTTTTATCAAAAATATTGATTTCAAGACGGATTATTAGAATTAAAGAGAAACCCGTAAATCAGTGAGATTATAAAGTTTATTTAGAAAGATTAGTAGCAAAATATTACAAACGATCTTAAGCCTACGCCATCAATTTTAGAAGAGAACGAAAAACCATAGACTATTCAGCTTGTCTTGTTCAGCATAGACAATTAATAATCGAATCGATACTAATTGCTAATCGATATCCAACATCCCGGCTCAAGTTTAAGTTTCATTTAACAAAAATTATACAAAACAAAATTAAACTTCAACTTGCTAAACAAAAAAAATATTAGTTACTTTTTAACTTATTCTACTGGCAACACCTACGATACTATTAATTTATATGTCACTCTCAAACTTCGACTGACAGCTGACATTTGTTTACATTTACGAAACGAATTCTATTTTTAGCATCGTACATTTTACCAGTTCACAAACTCTTTTTCTTAGAAATAACATTGAAACAGTGAAAGTAAACTTAAGTATTACCTACTAGTGATTAGTATAAAGTTACTCTAAGCAGTTATTATGATATATATCCTACACAAAACAAGATTAAATCTAAGTTTATATTCTAAGATTTGAAGTTATTCTCTCACATCAAAACAATAATGTTAGTTTCTTTTTAATAATAAAACCTAATAAATTTACACAAATCTAAGTATATTACACAAATAATCATGCCTGACTTTGGACAATGACTTTGTAAGTATATCAGCTTTATTTTCTGAGCTTGGAACATACCTGAGTTTTATCAAACCTTTGTTGATAAAATCTTTGATGAAATGAACTTTGATATCAATATGCTTGGTTCTCTTACTGTTCTCATAACTTTCTATCATATGTATAGCACTTTGATTGTCAATTAGCAAAACACTATTTAAGTTTTCACTGCACTTTAAGTCTTTTAACACACCGTTGATGAACACCGTTTCACTTACAGTCAATGCTGCTGCCACATACTCTGATTCAGCTGTGACTGCCAGTGGACTGCTTCTTTGAACTCCAGCTTACTAAGTTGCCTTGGTGAAAAATAGCAACTCCGCTAACACTTTTGCGATCCAACTTATCGGAACCAAAATCTGCATCTGAAAAAGCTAGTAAATTATTATTATCTTCTTTCTTGTAGCTTAACCCTTTTTAAAATAAATAAAATAAAATAAAATTCATTTATTTCAGGCTTGTAGGGCCCATATTGGCAGAGAATAAAAATACAAAATTACACATAAGTCATCATAACAAAATTAAAATTATAGCATAGCAATAGCAATGTCAGAAAATTTAAAATAATTAAACAAAATAATAGTCATTCAATGTCAGTAACAGTCAACGATAACATAAAATACAAAATTATAAAATCAAGGCATGTGTAATCACTTATATGTACCTTCTCTTCGGCACTGGTACTGCAACATGTCTGTTGGAGCAATGCCGAAGAAAAGGACAGTCCCATCTAGTAGCGATCATCGCCAGGACAGAGTTGGAGCTGGCCCGTACTCTGCGCACCAGGGAAGCGGCTCGCTTGCGCATGGTCGCGTGGAAGCAGTCGGTTCGCGCTTCCGCGAACATGCCCGAGGCGCTGCAGAACCGGGGCAGCCCCACCACCGCCCTGAACGCGTTGTTATACTGGACGCGGAGGGTGCTGTAACACTCTTTTTCCTTTGTCTGTTTTAGGTATCGCAGGACTCGCTTTCCAGCTGTCCATAATGAAGCTGTCGAACAATGCATGTATCTGCTGAGAAATCCAGTTGCATAAGCAATATCTGGCCGACTGATTGTCGCTAAATACATCAATGAGCCAATAAGTTCTCTGTAAGGAATTTTGGTTAATATTTCTTCTTCTTCATCAATACTGAAGCCGGTTTCCATAGGTGTACTTATACCATTGCAACTTTGCATATTAAATTTTAATAAAATCTTCTCAATTACTTGTGTTTGTTTTATTTGAATTTCTTGTTTTGTTCTTGTGATTTCCATACCTAAGAATTTGCTTATATTTCCCAAATCTTTTGCTTGAAATTCTGCTTTTAACTTCTTTGTGATGGATTTTACATTTCCAATAGTTAATATGTCGTCCACGAAAATCAAAATAAATGCATCTTTAGCTGTGTATAGACAAAAATCGCTGAGTGATTGCTGAAATCCATTCTTTGTAAGAAAATCATTTAATCTTTCATTCCAGCAACGTGGTGCCTCCTTGAGACCATATAAGGCTTTCTGTAGTTTCAGTACTTTACCTTCTTTTTGTGGTAATCCATCTGGATACTTGATGTAAATATCTGTTTTCAAATTTCCGTTCAAAAACGCTGTAGGAATATCAAGTTGTTTAATGGGTAGATCTTCTTGAAGTTCTTTATTCAGAAATAATCTTATTGTAGTCATTCTGGCCACAGGGGCATAGACATTTAAAGTGGTTTCTTCTTGAAATCCTTTCGCCACTAATCTGGCCTTTTTTGTACCATCTGGTTTTGTTCTAAATACCCATTTTGTGTCAATTGCTTTACTTCCTTTAGGTAAATCACATTCTATCCAAGTTTGTAATTTTCTATGAGCATCTAGCTCTTTTTCAATAGCTTCTGACCAGTCTTCGTTTCCCATTGCTTCATTGAAGCTGGTAGGGTCTTCCGACATTAATGCATAGGCAATATTTGTCAAGTCGCTCTGATATCTTACAGGTGGTTTTCTGGTCCTCTTGGTAATTGGTAAAGAGGTTTCCGAATTTTTCTTTTCCTCTTCATCATCATCATCATCTGTATTTTTCTGATACCTTACAGGTGATTTTCTGACCTTTTTATTTTTCTGTGCAGGGGTTCCTAAATCTTTCTTTTCCTCTTCATCATCATCTGTATTTTCTGGTGATGTTTCTATATTTATTTTTGTTGATTTTTCTGTTTCTTTGATATTTTCAAATTCTCCATATTCCATAAATGTTTCTGTTTCATTTTCCTCTTTGAATTTATATTTTGTCTCATCGAAACGAACATCTCTTGATATAATTATCTCATCTGTTCTTGGATCCCATAGTCGATAGCCTGATCCACTGTATCCGATCATAATCATTTGCTTAGCACGGGGTTCTAACTTGCCTTTTCTTGGTAGTATTACACTCCATGCTCTTGCTCCAAAAATTCTTAGCTTTTCTAGATTTGTTTTTCCAAACCATACATTTGCTGGGATATCACCTTGCAATGCTTTAGTGGGCGATCTGTTTATTGTGTATGCAGCACATCTGATTGCTTCTCCCCATAGATATTTGGGTAGATTCGTTTCCAATAGTAATGCTCTCACTTTATCATTTAGTGAACGATTCATTCTTTCACAAACTGAATTTTGCTGTGGTGTGTAACTGCACGTTGTTTCTTGTATAATACCATTGTCTTCATAAAATCTTTTTAATGTTCCATTTACAAATTCTTTTCCTCTATCTGTTCGAATTTTCTTTACATTTATGCTATTATTCTTCAATATCTTGATATACTTTATTATGTAATCCTTTGCTTCATCTTTTGATTTCAGTAGATGGACTTCAGTGAAATGAGAATAATCATCTATTATTGTCAGGTAGAACCTTTCTCCGTTTTGTGTAGTTGGTGTAACTGGACCTCCAATGTCACAATAAATTAAATCTCCAACTCGTTTGGTTCGTGGTATAAGATTCGAAGTGAATGAACACCGAGCTCCTTTAGCTTCCATGCATATAGTACATTTTTCATCTGATAATGGCAGACCAAGTATCTTCATCCCTCCATAATTTAAATGTCCCATTCTTCGATGCCATAAATTTGGATCTTTATTCTCCGAAAGCAAACAATTGTTGTTACGAGTATTTATTAACAATTTAAGTATGAATAATTTTCCATTGCTTTGACCAAATACTTTTACTCTTTGACTGCTTATTGAAGTCTCTTTCTTGTCAAATATTACCTTTAATCCTTTTTCATTTAGTTTCATAACTGAGAGAAGATTGGTGAGACAATTTTTCAATTATTAAGCAATTTTCTATATTTATTAGTTTGCCTTCTTTTGATTTTACTGTCAAAGTACCCTTTTTTTTGTTGAAATTGTATTTCCATTAGCTACTTGTATTTTAATTTCTTGTATTTCTTTTATACTATGCATGTATTTTTCATATTTTTTATTTATCATGTGATACGAAGCACCTGAATCAATAACAAATTCTATATCTGTTTCTTTACATACCGTAGAGCTTTCTTTGGCTGCTACAAATGATATTTCTCGATCTTCCTTTTCTTTTTCTTCTCCGACATATGCACTATTTTTCTTGTTCTGAAAATTTCCTCGACCTCGGCTGCTTCTGCCTCGTGTTCCTCCTCGGCCTGTCCTGCGTTGATGTGGACAATTCCTGGCTAAGTGGTTGGGCTCTCCGCAGGAATAGCATTTAAATGTGCTTGTTTTGAACACATATTTCTTGTTGTTAGGCGTGGTAGGCTTCTGGTGACTTTTTTCTTTGAGCTCTGCATCCAAAATTTTACTTTTCACAAAGTCTAACGTTAATTCTATGTTAGATGTCTCGAGAGCTGTCACTGTATGCTGATAAGATTCTTCAACACTTAATAGGAGTTGACATACCTTATCTTTCTCTTCCATTTTTGTTCCATTTGTTTCAATCTCGCGGATAATCTTGTCGAACTTATTAAAATGTTCTTCAGCAATATCTGATTTACCACATTTTAAACTCATTAACTGTCTGCGCAAGTACAAAGTTGATATTGTGCTTTTTCTTTCGAAAAATTTTCTCAAGTTTTCGAGCATTTCGCCTGCTGATTTTGCATCTTTCAAATACTCCAGGTATAGATCCGAGAGTGATTGTATAATCAGATTTCTCGCTTTGGCATCCTGCTGCTTCAATTCGGTTTTTGTGTCGTCAATCTTCAGAATCTTGATCACATCTTTACAACCTTTTTCATCCAACGCCATCTCGATGCGAAAAAACCAATTATGAAAATTACCATTTTCCAGTGGCGGGATTTTATGTATTTGTGTCATTAATGCATTGATTTCCATTTTTTTATCACTGAAATGCTGTAAGAAAATCCTAATTCCTAACCCTCGTGTTTGCTTTGTTTTCAAACTTCCTATTCTATCCTTTGTCAATCTGACTGAATTCGGGCACTGGGCCCATAACCTATTAGAATTAAAGAGAAACCCGTAAATCAGTGAGATTATAAAGTTTATTTAGAAAGATTAGTAGCAAAATATTACAAACGATCTTAAGCCTACGCCATCAATTTTAGAAGAGAACGAAAAACCATAGACTATTCAGCTTGTCTTGTTCAGCATAGACAATTAATAATCGAATCGATACTAATTGCTAATCGATATCCAACACGGATTAATTTATTTATTTTTAATATTAAGATAACCCTTACTTGCAACTAATAAGTAGAATAAGATCAAGTAAATTAAAGAGTCGACCATTCTAACTTATTTTTATTTAGAATAGGTTTACGTTTGACTACATTCTGCTTAATGTTAAGCAGATATGCAATCTAAGGTATAGCACGCTTACCTAAAAGATACCTTTTAACTCGAATATTAACATTATTTAACTGTTAACATTATTTTGTTTGAAAATTGCATACCGCAAGGAACTGGATTACTCAACGTTTACTATTGTTCCCTGGCAAATTATAATCTGGCTATCATTAAGAGTGAATAGATACCTCCCCTAGTCCTAGATACACCATCTTCGGCCTCAAAATCGCTTCCAAAGGGGCAAGTTGGTGGCGAAAAAATAATAATTGGTTGCACTCCGTGAAAACATGAACGTTAACGTTGTATATTTTTGAATATTTTGGAATGGTTAGACGATAATTTCACACGAATCGCTTTATTTATCAGTATAAAGTACTCTCTATCTCTATAAATATATGGTAAAATACAATATCACACACGCACACTCGCGCAAGCGCCCTGAGCTGCGAAACAGCAGGAGTGGGCATACATTTTCGCCGCGCGGTAGAAAGATAGAAGGATATTACTTCCTCTCTTACGCCGCACCGGCGGACTCCTCTCCCTCCATCTTACGAATTTCCTATCAGGTCACGTGTCCTGACGCAAGTTTACTATTTTTGACCCAACCCAAAAAGGGCACAACGCCGCTGAAGAAGTCTTTACTTAAAAAAAGTTAAAATAAATACCCCATAGTAAAAAAGCCATGCTTTTGAAATCAAACCCTATTGATATTATAATTTAACAGTAGAACGCAAATTAAGAAGCGTATAAAGTTCAAAAATATGCTGTTTAAAGTGGAACTATAAATAAAGTAGCTGAATTCTGTTATTAGAGTAATAGAGCTATTAAATTAAACACAGGGCATGCGGAAACCGAGTGGCATGCCAATCGACAGCTCTGTAATAATGGCAAACTGGCTATGCTAATATTTTCATGAATTATTAATAGAAATGGCTTGGTAAGCGACATGATGAACTCAATGCATGGAAATGAAAAAAATCCAATTGGAAGCCTTAAGAATAAATCTACTGGATAATTATGAAACGTATATTTCGGTAATTATAGAGATGGTAGGATATTTATAACTGGCCACCGTATAGTAGGATACTTTACCGACCTATTGTAGTCTTTGCTGAACATAATCCACAATACGTAATTTTGAATTCACATGCGCTATCAAATTTTGCTCTACCGATACTTGCTTTAAGATCTTTTTTTTAGAAAATAGCCATAGGTGTAAACTGCCTACGATTTTTTTTAAATTCATAATTTGTTACATATTTGTTTTCATGGGGAACATTTTTGACCAACGAACCACCGGAGGAGGTATACAATTCGACGCGTACATGTATATATTTTTTTTATGTATAACCACGCATAACTTTTTTCATAGTGGCCCGATTTCAATATTTTTTTTTTTTTTTGGAAAGAGTAAACTTCGAAATTGGTCCCATTTAAATTTTATCGAAAATGACTGAGCCATTTTTGATAAATCAACAATAATGTGAAAAATGCTCCATCGATCCGTGCGAAATATTCGCGAATCCTGTACACGGGTGAAGTCGGTCATGCTAATTTTTACAAAAAAAATCTTGTTAAATGTAAATTTATACAGATTAATAAACATCAAAAGTTTGTGATAGGTTAATATATAATCTTTCAGTTACGGAACCCTAAAAATCGACATCAAAATCAGATGACATCAACTTTTAAGAGCTCCACGTTTTATGTTCGTATAGCTCAACGTTTCTTGTCTCATAGCCGTCAGTAGTATAAAATACATAATCTTGATACTTTCACTGCACTTTTAATGAAGGTATTAAACGTAAACATGTTTACGACGACTTTAAAAGCTTTGTTGTAAAATCGCACCACGACGCATTCTGCGGGCTTTCACAACTCAGACAAGGAAGCTATAGAAGAATACGTGTGTTTTAACTAACTTTTAATGGTAAACATTGAAATCTAGCTAAAAAGGTCTTAGTATTACTTTGCTCTACTCCGATAAGCTGATAAAGAAATGCGATAAGTACGTTGCGTAACGTTAGAATAATAAAAATATCAATAGTCACCATACTAAATAAAACACCAGTTTTTCCTCACGTATGATATCGCGGCCGGGCCGCTGGGAACCCGACCGGTTTCGGAGTAATCAGTACTCCTTCATTTATTTTTTATACATACATTTGGCTTTTTTGCATGCATAGGTCTACATTTGGCCACCAACTCGCTAGATGGAAAGTGAAGTAGCCGAAGATATAGTATGTAGACTATTGTAGACCTAGAAGATACCTATTCACTCTTGACTTGAAGACATCATATATTGTAATTGTCAGGAAACAATGACGGAGGCAGGGCATTCCAATCCCTGGCGGTCTGCATTATGAAGGAAGAAGTGAATCGCTTAGTACGAGCAGGTGGTACGTCGACTGTGTAGGGATGGTATCTACGCGACTTCTGGCTTGTTCTGTTGTTAGAAAGAGATGAAGGAGATGTTAGTATATACTATGTGCTTTAAGTACTATGTTTTATGAGCAAGGCAAATATAAGGCCTAGCGATCCCGGGATTTAGGACTAGTAAATGATATATCCGAAAATTTCCTCCCTTATTGCAATATATATAATAACAGCCGAATAAAAGATGTCACCAAAAATCTTGCTCTAAAGTCGTGTCGCGAATTTTATTCCGGTGCGTTTACATTCCCTCAGACGTTCATAAAGTTCTGTTTCACTGCAGCCAAAGAAAATCAAAGAAAGCGTCTAGACTTTAGACTTTCGAGGAACGTGGCTCAACCATTAATTTGTAAACACTAACGTAATTGTTCAAGTCAGTGATCCAGAATGTGTTCTACAAAGACTTTAATTGAACCAGCTTGAGCTTACTTTGAGAGTTAATGAACTTTGTACGGAATTTATCATTTTATAGTTGAGGTTAAATGAATAATTATTCGGATTGGTTTTTGCAAAGGTGAGTTATTATAAAATGTATTTTGAAGCAGTGGCGTAGCGTGCCTTGGAGGGTAGCGTGCTTGTATCAAAATCAGTTGAAGCAAAAAGTTGTGCTTTACCCATCGACTTGGCATTTTATTTTTTATATTTTAAACTGTAACAGTTGCAGCCACGTTTTGTTTTTGCTGATTAGTTCTAAGTAAATTCCGTGATTGTGTGTTTTGATTTTTCTGATTTCAGAAGTGAAAACTCTATAGGCACGCAAGTAAGCACGGGATTAAGTGATATTGTGGATAACATTTTGCTAATTTTTGCTTACACACCTTACCTTTGTAGCCCCGGGCCCCGTATCATAGATATGGCTGATAAGGCGGTAGCTACGCTCCTGTCTTGAAGTATTTTTTTTCGAGACATAACCTGATGTTTGTGAGAACAGCAACTGTTAAATAATAAAAAATAAATTTTACAAAAGCATCTCAATACCCAATAATGTATTAATAAACTTTTTCGTCACAATACAAAATTAATCCAGCCGGGCGAGGATGCGCACGAAGTAATATTGTTTCAACGTGTCAGAACGAGACAGCTGTATGGCAAAGTATATGTCTATCACATTTTCACACGTCGAAATGAGTTCATTTCGTGGCTTTTCGTATTTTCATGCTGGACTAGCAGGATAAGAAATATAAGTAATAATGATAACGGCACCTGTAAAATATAAAAAATGAATTTGAAAATATGTAATAGTGCGTGAATTCATTTTAGATTATTCACGAAGAAATATCGCTACTTCGTTATAAATAGTGACAATGGGTTACTCATAAAGACTTCTTTAAGCGAATAGCAATGGTGTTTGTTTCGTTAAGCTATATACAGGATTATGTACATCAAAACTAACAACTTTTGTTCTACGACTTCTATTCTATTAATTCGCGAAAAAAGTTGTTGTTCCTCAGAAAATATCGTTCACTTGCGACAAAATGTATGGAACAGCTGGTTTTTTTTTTAGTTTTGACAAAATTTGTAAAACAAAGGTAGTTAGTTTTGATGTACAGAATAATCCTCTAAGAGGATGCTAATTGATTAAAAATAACCCTGTATATATTTAAAAGTTATGCCTAACAGATTTCATCCAATACAGAAACAATTCGACATGATTTTTTAATATATACTAAACAAACTAGAAACTACCTGGTTTGTTTGGCATATATGTTTTAGAACTTAAATACTTGTTTTTGTGTAGTTAAAATAAAATGCAGAGTTGAATATACTTTTGTTTCTATTCACTGAATTTTTAGCAAAAACCCATTTCATCAATCAATGAAAACGATTCCGCAGTTCCGCTGACAATCTAGTTTAGAACTGGTGGGATTTTAACAGAATTTGTTTGAAAATATAAAATTGTTATGAATAAAAAGTTTTCGCGCGCCGCGTTCAGCTTCGTTGTTATTAAATAGGTTTTATAATGTGAAGCGAAAACTTTTTGTGGCACGTCGCTTATCTCAACTCTATGAGAAAAGTTTGGAAAAATATTAATTTCACAAACTATGATTGCTTTAAGCAAGGAAGGAAAGAAAAAGAAAATACAAACTCCTAAATAATTTGTGATGCCTCGTAAAAACAACGATTAAATATTTCGAATTATAACATTTTTGTTATTATGTCCTAGTAGTTAAGTCTTTAAGTTACATTAGGTGCTTAAAAGAATCATACATTCACAATCTCACTTCGATTTCTTAACTTGGCACGTAAAGTAACTTAAAAGTTTAAGCGGTATCAGAGCTCTGGTTTACTACTCAATCGAAAATCAGTCAAACACTATCTGATGAAAAATAACCGGACAAAACAACCGGTCAGGCTCGCATATCGAGGGTTCCGTACATATCCAGAAAATTTCACAAAATTGAGAAGTTGTAAAAATCTCTATACGATTTACTCACTTTGAATTTTGAACCCATATTTTGTGAATTTCGAAGCCCTATTTTTTTGTGATTTGAATAAAAATGTACAGTTTTCAGATTTATTCCTATATGTGTACCTACTCTGAGACAATGCTTCTCGCCAAATTTCATATTTCTATGTCAACGAGAAGTACCCTGTAGGTTTTGATTTTTGTGAGTGTCGAAATATGCGATGTTTTACGACCTAAACGGCTCTAACTTTTTTAAACGATAACTGAGAAGTTTTTCTTTTACACAACTGCAAGAGAGAGATATATACACGTATACAGTTTAAATTTCAACTCGATATATTTACGCGTTCCCGAGATAAAGAATCTTGACATACACACAGACGGACAACAAAGAGATCCTTTAAGGGTTCCGTTTTTTCCGTTTGAGGTATGGAACCCTAAAAATAAGACATTGTAATAGGAAAGAACACCAAAAATCTGTAAAAATATTTGATACTACTTCTTGCAGTAAGCATACTAGTTACCAAAGTTAAGCAGCGTTCTTCACGGATATGCTTCGGATAGGTGACCGTTATTTATATATACTAAGCTCTGCCGTCCCGGTGGGTCCCGGTTGTTTTTATCATTTATCTTTGTTAGAGGCCTTGAGAGATGGCTTAAAAACTCTGACCCCAGGGTCTTGTCATTTTGTCAATACATAGGTACTTTCTACAATACTAAGCATAAACTAGGTACTTACTGCTATTCAGTACTTAAAGAAAATTATAGTCTAGTCATACAAATTGGAGTACTAAATCTCTAATTTATCCGTCACTGAGAGTTTTCTATGGAGGCCGTTAAAGCCACACTCGACGAAATTAGGCTCCGTAATCTAATTTAACTAAACTTAAGGCGCCGGAGACGTATGCCTCACAAAGTGCTATTTTCTCGGAAAACTTTTTAACGGTGATGAGTTGTAGCTTGGAGCGGCAATTTAAACTTTGGATTTGTAATGAATTCCTCAACTAAAGACGTACGAATCCGCTTGTGACGTGTAATTTTGAAAATTTCCGCGACTGCGTAGGCAGGCAAACATTTGTGTTACAGACACAAACTTGACTTTGTATTTACGCAAATTGTTAACGGATAATTGTTTGCATGTTCTGGTTTCTGGATTGTTTTGGAAAGTTCTTGAAAGTACACCGGGGAAGAAAATGGTTCTTCATAATAGGTAGGAACGAGTTCTTACTTGGAACTATGAAGGATCCAGTAAATCATAGAGCTATCAGGTTTATTTGACGATTTAGTTCATGCTTTCTGAAGCTAGTGGAATACCGAAGCACCGAAGTTCAAGGAACCAGCAATCGATGGACTCAGACCAAGTAAGGCAATGGGTTTCAAGGTATTGAAACTAAAATCTGCAGGATACAGGGTTATTTCTAATCAATTAACATCCTTCTAGGGGCTTGTTCTGTACATCAAAACTAACAACTTTTGTTCTACGACTGTCGTGAAAACTCAAAAAAATAAAATAGCTCGCGTTTCCACCTAAGATATGCGAGTATATAATGAAACCATGTAAATGAAGGGGTTCTATTGATTACAGTACTGCGATCTAGGTTTACTGCGGTAGCCTAAAAAGACATCTTCTGGTTCAATTAACTACTTTATTGCAAAACCTGCAATCATGCTTCTTCACTCTCCACTAACGAACATCAGGCCTAGCTCAAGAGTGTCGGATTACAACTTCGATGATTCATGGGACGTAGTAGTGAGTTTACGCGCCATTCAAAGTAATTTTGTATAGTAAGTGTTCTGGCAAGGTTTTCATTAAATTAAAAAGCCAGGAAAAAAATCCGTACAAAAGTTGTACGTCAGGAACGTAACAACAACTCATAAAAACGGGATCGAGACTTGACCCAAGGATATCTCCACTCTTGCCAGCATTCTTCCACCACTCTGCTATGGTTTGCCTACCAAAAGTAAAAGTATGCGGTATTCAGTTTATTGACCGACGAACCACCGGAGGAGGTATACAATTCGACGCGTATATATTTTTTTTATGTATAACCACGCATAACTTTTTTCATAGTGGTTCGATTTCAATATTTATTTTTTTATTGGAAAGAATATACTTCGCGATTGGTCTTATTTAAATTTTATCGAAATCGGTTAAGCCATTTTTGATAAATCAACAATAATGTGAAAAATGCTACATCGTTCCGTGCGTAATATTTGCGATCCAGCGATGCGCCCCGGCATCGCACGTGTATTATACATATAAACATTTCTCTTTCTACTAAAAAAAAACCACATCAAAATCTGTTGCGTAGTTTTAAAGATATAAGCATACATATAGGTGAAGTCGGTCATGCTATTTTTTGCAAAAAATAATTGTTTTCTAAGTACTTATCCTAAGTTTAAATTTTAATTTTGTTACCTTAGCATTACTCCAAAAATTGTTAACAGTACAATCATGAAGGCATTGATTTAATAATACATATACTAAAATTCTTGATTTTGATCGGTCCATACATCCATCAGACGTAAGATTTTTACTGCTGAACATAGGTTTCCCCTATGGATTTGCAATGGAAGTTGGAAGTGGCTTGTATCCAGCGCGTTCCCGTCGTCAGTCCATCCATCTACTGTACTGTATGTACTGTATCAGCCTTTTTAATAGTACACTGCAGGACTTAGCCTACCCACGATGGGTTATTGGGCCATATCCACCACGCTGGCCCAGTGCGGGTTGGTGGATTCGCATACGCCATCGAATTTCTTCTACAGATGTATGCAGGTTGCCTCACGATGTTTACCTTCACCGAAAAGCCAGTGGTGTGAAATTCCGTACATAAATTTCAAAGAACTCATTGGTACGGGACCGGGATTTAACTCACGATTGCATGGCGGGTGTCACTACCTCTAGGCCACCACGGCTTTTTATTACCATCCATGTACGAGTAGATAATGGCTTAATATCTTTTGTGTTATTTCTGTGTAATTTAAATATGTACCAAGTTACCAAAAAAAAATTTATTATTATTATTTTTCATTTATTTATTTATTTTATTCTATTAAAGAACTTCATGGACTCATAGGCTATTTATTCATCGAACGATGTGCACTGCCCACTGCCACTTCAAATTCCTAATTAACTGGCCTATGTCGGTAACTGTGGTTCATCAGCGGATCTTTTCATTTACTTTATATCATACACAGTTTTTATTCAAACAAGCTGACTTTACATGAAAGAACACAATGAAAAATTCATCTCTTCTTATCCTAATAAAGGACACTACTTTTTCTAACTTAACAAAAGAAAGTACTTTTCCTTGTTCACGGTGCGACGGCTCTACGCTTATAATTAAGCTCTGTAGGAAGTTGGGATGCTTTTACACAATTGGAAAGTATCTTTTTCTACCCTTTTTCTAACGTATTGAGGTCAGAGCTTGGTTACTTTTTGTTTGTTTTATATTGTATATATCAATTTATTAAATTATTTAGCTTAAATATAGTTTAATAAACTATAAAAACGTAAATTTAAGTCAAATAGTTATTTATTGATACTTTTATCATCAAATATTAGGAGCTATAGTAAAATTACACAAAAATTGTAATCGTCTTAGTATACTAATAAAATTAATGCAAAAATCAATCTTATTTAAACATTTTTCAAAAAACAAATCAACTCTCTTCAACATAAAAACAGTTAAAAACAATTATTCAGTTATTATATACAGTTATGACATATGTCAATATCGTGTTCTCCGCATATTGCTTTTTTTACATTTGATGCACAGTGTTTTTGTCATCCACCTTTTTTACAGGTATAACACCCACAGTAGCGTCCTTTTTTTTGTTCTGGATCATCACATGTAACTGCTGCTGATGTTTTTGGCACGGTTTTCAACACATTTGCTATGTTTTCACTTAAAATTTTCTCAAAGTTGGTGTTTCCAGACGTTTTTGCATCCGAGTCGATTCTGTGCTCAATTTTTGCACTCCCTACGGCTCAAGGTCAACATATTGTAGCAGTGGCTTATGAATTCACATAAACCATGTTTAGCATCCCTTACAAAACTGCTTAATCGAATAGAAGCCTGATTCAATGTGATGATTCTGTGAAGTGAAGTCGATGGTGCTTCTTCAAAATTTGCTGACTCTGGAGACGGGACAGGGCTTTCAAGGTCCTCATTTCTAGTTGCCAAACTTGCATTTCCAATAAAGTCCACCATTTTTTCTTCACTATCACTTCTGATATCATCTTGAGGAACAAAATCTTGAGGGTCACATCAGCGGGAGAAAAATCATCTTCATGTTCCAAGTGACGCAATTTCGTCTGGATTTAGGTATCTAGAAGACGCCATTAGTATTTTATTTCCTAAAAATAACATATTTAGTAATAACATCAAATGCAACAGTACGACAAGTAAAAAAAAAACAACAATAATGCAAACTTCTATTAATCGCAAAACTTACACAAAGCCCAATCATACGTCAGATTGACGTGCATCATTGTGATTACAATTAATTGGAGGCACTTACCGAAGCGACACAGCCTTCTCCTGTTAGGTTTCGACGGGCACTAGGTTGGTTTGAAAGGTAGTGACGATTCAACAATATGTGCAAAAGATATAGCGATTTTTTGTCGGCGTGTACGTCAAAACGACGTACATTGGGCTTCTAGGGTTAAGCCTAAGTTGTTTAAATTACTATTAGGAGTAAAGAAAACCGCGTAAACTTGCGTAAAATATATTTCTCATCTTCGTTATGTAGGTACATTATACGTGTTTCTACTATAAATTTGATGAAATTGGTCACACGTATACCAGTAAGTATACCTATTTGTAAAAATTAAGGTTTTGATATTATAAAAAATATGCATGATCATTATTACTTCATTAAAACTAGCGTGAGGATTCATTATTAAAATTTATATAAACACCGGCCGAGCGGTCGAGCCGCTATGCGTCCGACCGGTTTCAGAGTAGTTAGTACTCTTTCTTCAGGGAATACGCGCGCCCCCGACAACGGACGCCCGCGCACTGGAGTCAGCGACGTCGCATCGTGAGTTGTATCCGGTGTTTTTATAAATTTTAATGATCAATATTAGTCATGATTTCAAAATAATGGAGGATTTCGAAGCTAAAGTTTAAATTTGGAGGATTTAATTTCAAGTTGTTTTCTGTAGATAAGAAACTGTTTAAGTATGTTACACGTTTTTTCGTCGTTGTTTGAGCCATAAAACGTCCACTTGCTGGACATAGACCTCACCCTTAGATCTTCATAAAGACCGTTTCGTACCGTCTTGCATCCAGTGCGACAGGTTTGTAGAAAGTTAAATTAAGGGTTTGTGTGATATTTTTCATCATTGGTAGATAGATAGATAAACGCTTTATTGCACACCAAGAAATAACATTAATAAGAAGAAATAAAAATATAAAATAGTGTAACAAATGGCGGCCTTATCGCTGATAAAAATCTCTGCTAGGCAACTTTAGGATTGATGGCGTATAAATAATGGACGCGGTGCGCATTAAATAAAAAAATGTATAATTTAAATTAAATTATTTATCATTGTTACGTATTTAAGTAACATGTTTGCTTAGGCAACCTTTGCTTGATAAAGAAAAAAATAATTCAGAAAATATGCCAAAACTTGTATTATAGTAACGTTTGGTATAAACTTTCCTTGTTGTTTCCGCCTTGTTGAACAACAACAGTTTAATATTAAAAACGTCAGACGTTGGTGAAAAACAAAAACGTTCACCGTAAACAAATCGTGCCCCTGTTTACAAAAGGAGGCTTAGTAATAAATCGACAGTAAATACGCGCTTTGAACCAAAATTCTAGAGTATCTTTCAATACTTCTTTTTCACATCACTATTTTTGTTTTTTTTTTACTAGAACGATAAAATACAATATTATTTAGTTAAGCTAAAACTAGATACGAAAAAATCAACCTGATCATCTGCAGACTCTTGAAGGTATAAATAATCATCCGACTGCTCAAGCCCACTGCAAGTTGGCAGCATTGCCACGCTGAATGGCAACGCTTATACGTTGATCCAAATAAACACCAGCACATCAGTCACGCGTATTTTTTATAATAATTTCTCCTTTGTAATATACAATTTTAATATTTCTTTCTCTCCTTGGTGATATTAAAATTGTAAGCACTACATATACAATTAATACTTTATGTTCTCATGGAATTTACAACACACTCTAAGGTCATTAAAATTTATATTTATTAATTAAAATAAAATACTTAAAAAAAAACTTTGATGCATAATTACGTTTTTTTCAGTTAGAAAAAGCGGTATTGCAGACTTTAAAAATACGCAACGAAACATAATATATGTGTACTTACTCTCAGAAAAAATAATAGCTAATTTTTATTCTGAGTATCTACCTAATGCATACGTACCTTGAGAAATGGACTTTTTGAAGTCAGCGTAAATAGGTATTTTCTAAATTTGCGTGCTTCATCTTCTAACACAACGTAATCATCATAAACATCAGACGTTAGATATTGATGGTCAAGAGCGAACTTATTCGCGATTTTTACAAGCTTTTATTTAACTTGCAATGTACATATGTACCTATATAAGTTCAGGTGGAAGCTTGCAAGTTAAACTTGACCAACTACCCGGTTTTCGATTAAGCTGAAATTTTGCACGCATTTGTATAATGTATATTGCGTAACAATGCAATATTATGGTACCCTGGAGCTGATCTGATGATGGAGTCGGAAGGCACTCCTGTACTAAACAAGATAGACCCGTCGTGTTTGAGCTCGTTTTACTTGTCTTGGCTGGTACTCTGCTGCTATATGATACTTAGGACTTGTATTTAACCCTAGAAGCCCAATGTACGTCGTTTTGACGTACACGCCGACAAAAAATCGCTATATCTATTGCAAACTTTGTTGAATCGTCACGACCTTCCAAACCAACCTAGTGCCCGTCGAAACCTAACAGGAGAAGGCTGTGTAGCTTCGGTAAGTGCTTCCAATTAATTGTAATTACAATGATGCACGTCAATCTGACGTATGATTGGGCTTTGTGTAAGTTTTGCGATTATTATAAGTTTGCGATATTGTTGTTTTTTTTTTGCTTGTTGTACTGTTGCATTTGATGTTATTACTAAATACGTTATTTTTAGGAAATAAAATGCTAATGGCGTCTTCTAGATACCTAAATCCAGACGAAATTGCGTCACTTGGAACATGAAGATGATTTTTCTTCTGCTGATGTGACCCTCAAGATTTTGTTCTTCAACATGATATCAGGAGTGATAGTGAAAAAAAAATGGTGGACTTTATTGGAAATGCAAGTTCGGCAACTAGAAATGAGGACCTTGAAAGCCCTGTCCCGTCTCCAGAGTCACCAAATCTTGAAGAAACAATATCGACTTCACTTCACAGAATCATCACGTTGCATCAGGCTTTTATTCGATCAGGCAGTTTTGTAAGGGATGTTAAACATGGTTTATGTAAATTCATAAGTTACTGCCACAATATATTGACCTTGAGTCGTAGGGAGTGCAAAAATTGAGCACAGAATCGACTTGGATGCAAAAACTTCTGGAAACACTAACTTTGAGAAAACTTTACGTGGAAACATAGGAAATGTGTCGAAAACCGTGCCAGAAACATCATCAACAGTTACATGTGATGATCCAAAACAAAGAAAAGGACTCTACTGTGGGTGTTGTACCTGTAAAAAAGGTGGATGACAAAAACACTGTGCTTCAAATGTAAAAAAGCAATATGCGGAGGACATGATATTTACATATGTCAAAACTGTACATAATTACTGAATAATTGTTTTTAACTGTTTTTATATCGAAGAGAATTGATATGTTTTCTGGATTTTTTTTTAAAAAGATTGATTTTTGCATAAATTTTATTAGTATCAAGAAATAACTAAGATGATATCAATTTTTGTGTGATTTTACTATAGTTCCTAATATTTGATTATAAAAGTATCAATAAATAACTATTTGATTTAAATTTACGTTTTTATAATTTATTAAACTATATTTAAGCTAAATAATTTAAAAATTTGGTATATAGAATATAAAACAAACATATATAACGACTTTTAATGTTACACGTCAATTTGACGTATGATTGGGCTTTATGGCTTTAAAAATATGATTGGGCTTCTAGGGTTAAAAATTATATTTTTATAATCATTTTTTTTACTGAGATCATAATCTTAGAGTGAAGATTTCTGTGTAAAACTTTGACATTTCAAATCTAACTTGATTTACGTGTCTTGTTTTTGACTCACTTAATACATCAGAGAATTTTAATTTGACTCATATAAATTACATATCCGAACACACTCCAACCATATTTACAAAACAACTTCGTTGTGACAAAGACCTCATTCGGTCTCCACAGTCTACCGAGACTATAGAGGCTATTACTACACACCCGAAATTACCTCCATCCTTCTTACACTCACTACGAATCCCATAAGAATGACAATGACAGAGACAATCTCGTACACTCAAGAATCCCTACGTCACAGTCATAAATTAGATACAATGGTCGTGTAGCAGTCACTCTCATTGTGATTTATTCATTCGATTATCGAGCAAACGACTAAACTGGAAAACGTTTTGCCGCAGTAACGACGTCATTAATAATTTTGAAACAGAGACAAAACATTTTTCCCCATTCGTTGGATTGCTTCGATTGTTTCACATTCATTGTAGCTGATAATTTTCTGTTTTGTGCGTGGAGTTTTAAGCGATTTACATTGCTGTTTTTGGAGCTTTTGAATTATTTAGTTACAATGAAGTTGTTTGGTTTAAGTAAGTTTTTATATAGCAAATGTATTTGAAATGATTAAAAATTTTTATAATGCATCCCACGCTAGGTTTAAGAGTTATTTTTGTGATAACCATTTCGAAAATTCGTCGCGAATGCAAGACTCGAACCTAGCGTCTTCGGATCTCTAGCCCGACGCTCTGCCAACTGAGCTTATTCGCAGTACTGACTTTGCGTCGAATTTTTGAAGTTTTTAACATTTTAACCAAATTATAGCGTTGGTGGCGCCACCTGTGATACCCGTATTTCTGACTATTGACGAGAGATGGCGCACTGCTAAATCAAATGAATCAATCAATCAAATTAATTTGGTTTTACTTTTTGGCTCGTAGACAATATTCATGGTTTAACCAGTGGAACTTACAATTAGCGTGTCATTCAAATCCGTTGAGACACTACCACCATTTTAATGCCTGCCTTCCACTGCGACCAAAACGGACTGTGTTGAACTCATAATGTCGGTCAAAATTCATACATTACGTATTCCGTGGAAGGATTTGTATGAATTTTGTCGTTTACAACCAAAAGTAATCCGTAATGGGTTTGTTTTGCTCAATGTAGAAGGTGGGCATTAAGCTTCACTCAACATATTATCTTAGAGACGGGTTAATAGAGACGGGGGATGGATGCTGCCACCGACGAGGAAAAGGTGTCTTCCGGGAACCAGAAAACTAGACCGTGTGACTGGTGGCGACATAGTGAGTTCAGTGTGCTGGAGTTTCCCCGAGGGATGTCGGGATGCCGATGAAAAGGATCCCCAGTGCGCGCCGGCGCAACAAGACTTTCATCGCAAGCGCTATGCGCTGCAGCTCGCAGTGTATTGCGAGACGACTCCGCGTGCTAGCACTCGACTTGAGCAAAATCGCCAAATGCGATCGAAACTATAGTCGTACTATATACATATAGTACGACTATAGTTTCTATCACTATTAAAAATAAACGTGAGTACAATCCCGTGATAATAATTATATAAAACATTATAATTATCTTAGATCTGATACAAAAATAGTGATCATCCAACCGAGCATCGAACATACATAGTACCTATACCTAGTACTTAAATCTACACTAAAAGCGTTACATATTCTGGGGTACTTTGGTTGAAATACTACAAACAACAAACAACAACACTTTATTAGACAACCACATTACATAAAAACTACTACATTTGTATTTCAAAACAGTTTTTTTTGTTTGAGTTAATATAATCAAAACGTGGGTTGTATTTTGTTGCCCACACTTTAATCTTTCAAAGTGCTTAAAAGTTATTGTGAAATATTTTTGAGCGTTTTAAGCGTTCATTTGAGATTATTGACCTTTAGCAGTATATTTACAATCCAATTTTTCATTTTGTTAGCAGATCAAATAAAATGTAGTGAAAACGTAGTAGTTTATTTTTTAAAACGCAATTTTGCTTTCGTTTGTCCAGATATTGGTTTTCGTCTGCGGGTTGCATTATGAACAAATCTTGATGGAACTTAGTACACAGGTTCGTATTCTTGCAAATATAAAAACTCCCGATATTACCAAACCTAAATTCCCAAAACCATACTTTATAAAACTTGAATTTATGTCCCTGGTATCTATTTATAGGTTTGAAATATGCTAATTTGTCAAAAAGCACCCTGACTATTTTAACAAAGCGACTGATAAATCGCACAAAATTAGATCACAATATAGACATAAACTCGTAGAACCAAAGTCTAACTAACAATGCACAGTTCTATTGCGCCATGTATCGGCCTATTTTATTAATATTTGGCAAGATTACTAGGTATCTAAATTCTAACAAGATTTGCAAGTATGAACCAAATCGGCCACGAACTAGTCGAGATAACAGATTATGAGATTCAGTTTTTTTATTAATTTAATACACGCCACAAAATTCGGGGCCTATGTATGGTCTTTATAATATACATTATTTCTTTCTGAGATTTAACAATATTTCTTAAAACTAAAGGCTTCACAAGAGGATAAATTTACTTTAGTTACAGTTGTTGCCTGTATACCTGAAGCAGTCCGGCCCCCACGAGCAGCACCCGTTTACGAGTGTAACGCGTGTGCCAGCCATCGCCCTCCTCTTCCATGTTTGAGGGAAGAGGACGACCCGCTATACGACGCCGCCGCAAGCAAGAACCTTTTGGCGAGCATGAGTGCTCCAGGCATACGCGCATCTCATATTATTTATTTATTAATATTTTTTATCTACATTAACTACATAAATTTCCCACCATCACCGCCGCGTTTTGGTCTTTAATGGCCTACTTAAAAATATAGTCCACGATGACTTTAGGTGACGCAGTCGTTGCACGCCGCACGAAGCGGCTGATGGCGTCTTCCTCGTTGTCGGCGAAGTATGTGAAGAGGTCCTTCACATACGTGTTGTAAAGGTTCATCTGTACATAGCTGTCCACATGTAGCTACTTATATGTATTTTTCTTGTAACAAACTATGTCTCCCACTAGGTAGGTACATTTAATTGTTAAAATTTAATATTTTGAGCAACTCAACTAGAGTTATAGAAAATAGCTCCACAGGTGCTAAATTAATGTAGGTAATAGATGTAAGATATGATAAATTTTACCTTTATTGATGTACTACCACAATGAGAAGAAAATTCACATGCTTTGGTAATGATGGGACGCGCCCTGGACGTCGGATGAACGGGAGGCGAGTCACAGAGAACGAGAAACGGTGGAACCTTCCTTTCCTACGCCGAATCCAGGCTGGAATAGATTAAATTAGGAATAAGTTTCTTAATTTTAGTATCTTAAGAAAATCAGGAAGAGATATTAGGATGTCAGGAAGATTATGTACGTTTCAAAGGCAACTTGCTCATTATGTATGATATTTTAAAGTCTGAAGTTTATTAGCAAGAAATCAGCATTTGGAGGATTGAGTTATATACAATACAAGTCCAATAATCTTTATTGAGAAGAACTGTAAAGAGTAGTAATTTACTAACCGTGTTATTTTGTTCTATAGGTAACAATACCTAATATAATTTTAGCCAATTTTAAGGATTTTTGCCGCTGTCGCCAGGTTAGAAGTTGTCCTGCAAGCTCTGGGATCTTTTACATGGAGCTGAAGACTTTCGGAGGCTGGGAGAATGTCAAAGACTGGAAAGAGTATCCTGAAACGAACATCAAATAATTAGATTTGAATGTTTAGTTTACATACGCAAAGAATCGTAGTCCAATTGCAATACTTTACTTACCATTCAACTTTAAATACTGCATATTCGTTTAGCAGTAATCTTGTATTAATATTTATAGGTATTTCGAGCTATTTTATCCGATTATTTTACTAGGATTTAATATTTACACTTCACAATAACAAAGGTCGCGGGGCCGGGCCAAAAACCACTATTGCCAGCGCGTGATTTTAAAATAAGAAACAGTTGTGGTGTAATATTATTGTACGGTAATATTTGTTCAAAGAGAAAAGCGTTAAAACAATGGCATAAGATTGATATGTATTGTCATCAGATTAGATGACTATTATTCTAGCTACATTGTGTAAAGAAAATAGTTTAAATCGTATTTGTAGAAATAACAGGGAATCTGTAAAAGTAACGGAATATTTAATTTAATTTTATGGGAGGCAACATTGTAATAAACTACCAGTGACGTCACTGACATAAAGCGGATATGCTCCGTAATGCGGGAATTGCAAATATTGGCTTGATTAGCGTTAAGATCGTTAGTTGCTTTATGCGTTTGTTAGATTAGGGATTTCATTATATTGGTCTAAAGCTATTTATTTACCTTCCATTATTATAAACAGACAAATCAAGACACCATATCCGCTATTGCTAGTTATGTTGGCGATATTGTTTATCAGTATGTTATTCTATCGTCAAAGTGATTATGATCCTATCAACTATTCTCTAATAGTTGATAGGATAATATTTAGTAACAATTACAACATGTATTACGTATTATAAGACTTATTAGTAACTAAATAGAACTGAGAAATATCATGACATCAGAATGTCGGCCATTGTTGTTTACATACACTATTTACTTAATACTGTGATTTCATAATATTATAGATGACTTGAAATGTATCAATAATTGTTCTTATAATTCTAATAAGTAAGAAATGCAGTTTATGATGGTTTTACGTATAAAAAGTAGTGTAAAATGGAGACTACCGCCGTGCCCGCCATCTTGCTCGTTCCCTATTGGTCGTTGTTAATGTTTACATCCAGCAGCGGTGGTAAGGCATGGCGGGAGCTTGTGAAATTAGTATAAAACAGGCTGCTGGCGTGGCTTCGCGCCCTTGCTTGGGGGAACCAGCTCCGGGACAGTTTAAGTCGGGAATTCGAGGATGCCGTACCTCGGATGGAAATAATACACAGTTTAGTTCGGAGGCCATTTCTCTGATGGATTATCGGGAGTTTTATTTCGCGTTGCCAAATCTTTGTAGGAACTATCGGGAAAGTGAAAATTAGTGACATCGGCTTTGTGATAGTGTAATTCAGTGCGGATCGTTTTATATAAGTGGAATTATAATGAAATATAGTGTAAATTGAAGGAGAAACTTGCGGATTGATTTTGTTCGATTTGCATAAACGTTTGCGTGCCGCTGAACTACTTTGGAAGGGAAAGCTAGCCGACTACGAGGACGAGAGCCATAGGATGGAACATCATCATTTGGTGAGGCAATTCCGATTTATTTGTGGGAGATTGATTTGTAAAAGTATACGACTTTTAAACATTTACAAAATACCTACATTATTCATTTTAAGTCTGGCGTGTATTTAGTTGGACCTTAAAAATACTTGATTGATTTCAAAGAATCTTTTGATTGGATACCCTCAATCTCTTACGCACAATCTTACTTTTTATTTGTATTGTCGATTTGTTATTCATGTGCTTGCTTGTTTTTACTGTGCCCATTTGCAGGTTTGGACTTTCTAATATGAAATATATTGTGTTTTTCTATACCTAAACGGATTATATTAAGCGCCTTATTTTTAATATTGCGGAGTGTAATATTAATTTGATTACTGCGCTTCGATTATAGCGTATGCCAAAGTTCAACAGAACCTTGAAGATTTATGATTGTACCTACATTTATTTATCTCGATGATACTTGTTTACGTGAAATACCCGGATTTGAAATATATGTTTTAATCTTCGAAAAGTCATACGTATTTTTAGCGTACTCGAAGCGTTTAGTGTACTCAAATTCATAGTACCAATATTTGGAGATTTACTAAAGTGTATTAATCTTTAACGGGGATTGTCCCATGTTTACGATCATATTTGTGTAACATGTTTTATATGAATGATATTAATGTTCAGAACTAACAATTTTACATTGTTATAGTGCATTTTCTAAATATTGTAATATTTAGAGTACTCAAGTTAGTAGTACAGACATAATTACATTATGTAAGGAATCTGAAGGTCCTATCAAAGGATAGTTGATACTTTGGAAATTCACAGGAGTTTTTAGAATTGACTTTGCTTTTACACAGATATTTCATCATTCAATTTTAGCTATTTTACTCAAGAGTTGAGTGGCGTCAGGGCTGGGGTTTTTAGCTGTAAATGTCTCTAAAAACAGACCATCGATCTGGGGATCAGTAGCCTCTCGACCGTATGGCGGGTGAACCATTCCACATAACAGAGAAGTTCAATTTACTGACTATGAACCAAAGGCTTGAAGCTGTTACTAAATTTAATTTATTAATAAGTAAAGTCTTTCTACAAGCAGAGAACTATAAATATGATCACACTTAGACTGTCCTTGATGAGCATTCCGATTCTTAGACTGGGAAACTCTAAATTGTACTATCGTTTATATATAACTAAGTTTTGGATATTCTTTGATGTAATTCCTTTAATGTTAAGACGGTTATACCAGAGACGTAGGTTCTCTTAGCTAGCTGTGAAAATATAGGTAGGGAAATAGCCTAGGTAGGTAGGTAACTTCCATAGGGTCTAGGGGATTCTCTTGGTTCCATTCTTTGGGACTTAGGGAAACCCCACAGTGAACTTTTAGATCGGACCCCTCATATATCACCATATGAGGTTAATTTTGGGGGAAATGGAGGAACCTGGGTTCCTCCATTAGGGGCTTCGGACACCGTAACCGAAGATTGGGACAATTTGCAAAAAAGATAGTCTTGCCCCCTTTTGTGAAGACATGACAGACAGACAGCATTGACAAAAGTAGTATAGCCCTTCTGGCTGTTCTCATAACAACAATACGGAGGACTCCTGCCCAAGTCAGGTCAGACGAGGGAGACTATTTGGCGCGGTGGAGGGGCGCCTTACCTATGCCGTGATATATGTTGTTATGCTATAATATTTACAATATTTTTCCATTTGAAGTTATAATTCCCAAGGATTCTATCAATTTTATTAATCCTGAGGAAAGTGATTTCATAACTGTCTCTTGAACCATTTGAAGCAGTGTTTATTCATCATCTTAATATTTGTACTCTCTCCTTTAGGAATTAGTATTATGTTCTCTTGATAGCTCTAAGGAAATTGTGTAAAATGGGAAATCTTGACTCTTTAGGTTTACGGTCCCCAAGTAGTCAATATGAGTATGAGTTTTATAATGCGTTAGAAATATCCTAGTTGTAGGTCATTATGTAGTGAGTATTAGAATTTTAGGTTGTTTAAATATCGGTTAGGTAGTTTCCAAAATCACCATAATCTGGGTTTTGCGGATCACAACGTTGGGTTCACACTAAACGATCATTGGCCATATTTAGTTAATATTTAGTTCATAGTTAGTTCATATTTAGTTTATTAGTTCAAAATTAGTTAGTTTTAGGTTTAAATTTAAGTAAGAATAACTTTAGTCAGCATGGTAGGTAGGTCGCAGTTAGATAGTAACATTAATTTAAATAATTGTGGGGCTATAAACGCACATAGGGAGTAATATCTATGGGGATATTTTTATATGGGGGGGATTTTTACAGTGTGCGAAGACCGTGTGCGAGATGGTGTCGTGCAATCTCATCTTGCCCTTGATTTTGATGACGATGATATGAGATTCAGTGAAAAAAATGTGTCGCGGGATCTACTGTTCGGAGAACTACCATATTATTATAATTAGTTATCATATTGACTTTACTACTCCAAAGAACATCAAAAGTAATCCAGAATCCATATACAAAGACCTAATAATCCAATGTTACAAAACTATAGGTACTACTATGAATTGCCTGTAATATTATGACCTAATCCATCCACTATTTAAACTAACATCTAGTTGATTAAATTTGCTCTAGTCTCTACATTTTTGCCCTACAATATTCATCAAAAAGTACCTACTATAAATGAGTAGAGACGCCTTCACCATACATACATAAATGATTACTTCCCGCATTGGCACTCAATCAGCGAATTCCGAAAGTTCGCACAGTGGCAATGCGAACAGCATTTATCAATTTCACCTAAACTGTTTCATTTTAGTGAATTACGCCGATAAAAGCTTTCCAGGCGAGGATTTATGCGGAAATGGAAGAGTTTAAAATTTAAGAACCTGTTTGATAATCTGTGATTCAATTCAGACTTGTAATCATTTCAAAACATTTGTTCTACCTATTTCACCATTCTACTCGTACATTAATCGAAAGGGTTTTTTAGAGATATAATATTCTTTTGGCGTGGTAAGTATTATACATTTGAATCACGAATAATTTTTAACGGCGTTTAAATTACAATATTAAAGCTGAAACTACAGACATAAAATTAACCTACCACTACATAAAAAGCAATTGGATCATACAGAGAATATATCGAGCATTTTCAGAAAAAGGAAATTGTCGATAACGATTTTTTTTAAAGGCACAATAGTGTTACATAATAATCTACACTTTCAAAAAAACATCATTGTAAGAAAGAGGAGTATTTGAGTCACACAGTCTTACACATACCGTGTACGTACACTATAGGCAAGTATATAAATGTACAAAAAACACATCAAGTACCTAATATAAAATAATTATCAACATATTCCATTTCAAAATTACCGCTTCGTCACCTCATCCAGCTCTAATTCCACGTCTTTGCGGTCCAAATTATTCACATCGAACAAAGGAAACACCCTCCTTTCAAGGCAGGTGTCTGAATTCGAAATTCATTGCGTCACAAACAAAAAGACATTTTTTTAAGGCCACACTGCAGCCGACGTGTTTCACCGCTCATATTTCACTTTTGAAAGCACTTCGTCATCGATTCGCACTAACATAGATTTTAGTAAAAAGTAGATCAGACATCAATAATCCGTCATACAAAATTAAGCCCCTTGAAGCCATTTGAAGTAAATTCCGCCATATTCTTGAGTCACCAATGTGACGTTTGATCAGTAGTTCAAAAATCGCTAGTGTGAAATTAAGCCCAATTATGAAGGCACACTCGTAAATTTAATAGCAACGCAAAAAATGTTTTCTCTATGCCGAATGCCTAAAGTGAAAAAGAAACAGAATTACGAGATAAATAAATACCTCCTCATCCGAGGTAATGATAATGTGTTCAAATCGCGAAAGTTTAAAAACAACAGCTATTATAATTACGATGGCACCTTCATCATTGCGCCTATTATTTCGTTATTTACATAGTAGTTTCTATGTGCTAGTTTTGACGCCATCTTTCCGTCATCATGTCTTTCAAACTTTCAGCTTGAAGTGCCCACTTCTACTTTTTTCATCTGTCAGTGGCGTAAACTCACGAATATTTGCGTTTTCGATTTGGGTGTTTGTGTTTCACTATCTTCCGGGAATACAGGTCGGACAGGAAAAGTTTTGCACGTGGTTTCAGGAAGCTGCTTTTATGGAGAGAGTGAGGAAATGAAATTTTGCGTGTACCAATTTTTTTTTTTCGATTTTTCATCTACCGTACTAATTTTTGTTTGTTGTTTTGGTAGCATCGAAATTTGTCATATTTTGTGAAGTTGCAATAATTGACAAAACATTTTTCCTTGACACAAAACAGAGCTTGTTTTATTCCTCTTTAAGCTGTTATTTTTTTTTTTGCTATCCAATGGGAAAGTTTTGATTCTGCATAAACGATTCCTATGCATTTAATGTCACAGGGTGATTTCCCCTTTTTTTTTCTTCTATGCATGAAAGTCTGCAGCCAATGTCGCCTATCTTCTATAAACGTGGTTTAAAAGATCTAATCGTTCCAACAGGGGAAGTTATTTTGTTTTAGACTATATAGATATTAACTTCATTGTACAACAAAATTACAATCAAATTTTAATAAAAGTACATAATTAACAAACATTTTAACACGATAAAACCAATAATTTTCTATCAAATTATTTAGTTACTTTAGTTCAAAATAATTTATTCAAATTAATTATTTCATCTAAATCGTTCTTCGTTTGTAACCGGTTACAAATTAAGGTTACAAACGCGGCCGAAAGGTAAATTGTTAGGTCAACTTCCTATTTAAGTACAAACTTATTGTTCAAAACTTAGCTCATGATGTCGCAGTTTTTCAGTTACCATCGGCGCATAAACTAATACAAATAGTGGGGTAAAACTAGTGTTACTCCACTTGCCTACTTAAAGTTGCGCTTTCACGTCAAACTGTCCAACTTATTAATACACTGTAATACAGCGACAGATCTTGACACAAAACTACGAATATATTTTCTTAACAATTCAGTTCTTGTTATGAGCATGTAGTAAATCATTTTAGATAACAAAGCAATTCCGAATCAAATATTTTCTTTCGCAAGCAAATTTCGTAAAATAAGTTTTCGTTATTGGGATAATAAATTCGAGATTAATAAAATATCGTCAGAGCTCAACTCAGGGTGATATACTACTATGTAGCAATCCATCTAGCAATCTTAGCTGACTATGTAGCATTCCACGTAGCACTGATTGCCAACAGCCGTAGCTGTTTTCGTAGTACGAGTAACGCAGCCAAAGCTTATATTCTACGAAGAGTAAACTACGTACTAGCAGTTAGTTAGTGACGTAACTGAAAGTTAAGGTACTGTCATAATTTCCCACGATAGCTATTTACCAAGGACTTTGTATACTATCTGGACTGCGCACAGACGAAATTTGGCTCAAAGTAAGTTTAGGAAAATTCAACCTTAAGCCGTTGCAACAAAACATATTTTCCTTTGAAATGGCATAAGAGAGACGCTGTGTGCCGAGTGAGACTTCCCAAAGTGATGAAGTTGTCCCGCTCGCACTATTGCCATTTCGAAACGACACTTATATATGGTAGAATTATTACCTGTAAAGCCGCGACTGTCTTAACCATTTCTTAGTTTTTTTAACAATGTAGTTAGTTAAGATTTTAGTTAAAATTGCGAATAGATGCCAAAAAACAGAGTTTGATATTTATTTTGTATGAATATACCTACGTCTTTACGTTTAACGGTTATTTTTTATTTTTGACTAGAGTATCACCGTCGATTGCAAATGGCGTACTATGGTGTATACAAAGAAGTGTAGTAGGGTGACTATGCTGGACATATTTCTTAACCATGCTGGGTGTACAATTGGTGTATAGTCGTGGTTGTCATTTTTAATTTTTTTGGGTTGTAGATTTCAAAATTGGCATCCATATTGGAATTAAAAACGGCAGACGTCACTTTTTTGAAAAAATCATGGGTGTAGTTTTCGAGGTTTTTTGGGGTGTAGATTTCAAAATTGGCATCCATTTTGGAAATAAAAACGACAGACGTCACTTTTTGCTAAAAGTCGCGATGGGTGTCGCTTTTGAGGTTTTTGGGGGTGTAGATTTCAAAAATGGCATCCATTTTGAAATTAAAGATGGCGGACGTCACTATTTTGAAAAAGTCGTCATGGGTGTCGTTTAATAGGTTTTTGGGGGTGTAGATTTCAAAAATGGCATCCATTTTGAAATTAAAGATGGCGGACGTCACTATTTTGAAAAAGTCGTCATGGGTATCGTTTAATAGGTTTTTGGGGGTGTAGATTTAAAAAATGGCATCCATTTTGAAATTAAAGATGGCGGACGTCATTATTTTGAAAAAGTCGTCATGGGTGTCGTTTAATAGGTTTTTGGGGGTGTAGATTTGAAAACTAGCGTCCATTTTGGAATTATGGTGGACGTCACTTTTTTGAAAAATCGTCATGGGTGTAGTTTTCGAGGTTTTTGGGGGTGTAGATTCCAAAAATGACATCTATTTTGGAATTAGAGATAGCAGATGTTGCTTTTTTGAAAAAGTCGTCATACTTGTTATTTTTTGAGAATTCGGGGGTTTATATTTCAAAATTGACATTCATTTTGGAATTGAAGATGGCGAACATTACTTCAAAATGGATGCCAATTTTGAAATATACACCCCCAAAAACCTCGAAAACTACACCCATGACAACTTTTTCAAAAAAGTGAGACCGCTATTTTTTATTTCAAAATGGATGCCTTGTTTACTACGGAAGCCTTAAAATTCTGTTAACTACGGAAATCTATTCGTGGACAAGTTTTCGTGATTAAGATTTTTCGTGATAAGGTCTATTTGTGACAAAGTTTTCCGTGAAAAAGTTTTTGTGAAAAATTTTTTCGTGGTTATGTACTGACACGGGTTGCGTGATATGTGTCAAGATTGCATCTATGAAATTTAAACGTTGTTCAACACCGTAAATATGGATTCCAGACCATTACTGTCGTCACAAAACTGAAGGAACTCATCGAGATCTACATTTCCGATGACAGCTGTCAAACTTAAAAGTGGTTTATCTCCGTCATTATCAATTCTAGACCATTGCTGTCTTAACAAAGGTGAAAGAACTCTTCAAGATCTACATTTCCGATAACAGCTGTCAAACTTGAAACTGAATTATCTCCGTATATATTAATTCTAGACAATTGTTTTTATGGGGATTGGTTTTATAGAGATCTTCAAGGAAGGCCTATGCCCAGGAGTAGGCGTCTTATTGCTAAAACGACGACGATAACGAAGAACGACGAGTTAGGGGTAAGATAACTGCGATTCCTAAGTAACATTCTAGGTAGGAGTAACATTCCAAAGAAAAATTATGTCCCAAGATGATCGAGATGTTTTGGTCATCCTACTTGGAAAAGAGACACAATCATCTGATGTGGTATCCTTGTCGGCACGTTTTTCTTTGCCAGTACTCAATCCTGTTTATATGATAAATCCATGCTATTTACCAAGCCATCCTCACAAACTTTACTACACAGCAATAAGAGTGATTTCTGTACAGTTTTTTGTCAATAACTTTCACTTGGACTGTAATACATTGTCGTAGAGTCTATTTTTACAGTGTCAATGGTATAAATCGATGATATTGCCTACGTGTCTACTTGTGGATAGACAGATGGACGCGTGACGCGCTCTTTATTGAACTTACAGCAGCATCCCACGTCGGGGAATAGCGACCACTTGAAATACACGAAAAAGCGATTTTCTGCCGCTGAAACTTTTTATTTGTTTTGGTTTTTTGTTGGATTCTCGCTTAATAAGTCAGGCAGAAAAAGAGAGAATTGTGTTTATAATAATTTTGTCTCATTAAGGTTTCAAAATGGAAGCACAAGTACCGAGTTACATGTAGGCATGTTCAAGCATTTGTTTAACAGATTGAGAGTTGCTTTGTTTCTGCCTATGGATAGAGGAGTACATGAGTTATGCTGACTTTATTTAAATTAAACACAAACTACAAACACATTTCTTTCGGTTTTGTCGTTTTTTTTTTGTTATCTTTAAATTTTCAACTGAAGAAACCTCGTGAGGAATTCATGGGCTAAACGTGATGTGTTGAATCGAATAGCCACTAATTGCATAGTATTCAAAAGTTTTCTGAAATGTTAAAATGATTTTTCTGTCACTCAGTATACCCATCATATGTTTTGTATGTGAGCTACTTAATTTTTCTACACATTTTTAACTAATATATTTTGAAAAAAAAAACTTATCCTCTACGAGTACCATTATTATTTATGATTCTCAAAACTAAAATCATGTTCCTCATTAATTTTGTGTTGCTAAAATTCTTCTCGTTTTCAACCGCTATTATTTAATTTTGTTCCATTCATGGCATACAAAGTTCTACACCACTGCTATAACTGCTATATCACTTGTGGTTATTTTTCCTCCATCACGCCCACGCTACGCCCACGCTACCACTTTATTTACTCAAACCTAATTAGCTTTGAATAACTCTTAATTTGCCTTTACAGAAAGACTCCGTACAAAATAACTTAGAAAGGTTAAGCGACCGAAGACTTTATTTTGCGAATGAAGGTTAATCTCGAGCCAGTTTAATAAATATTTAAGTTCTAAAATAGAATATTTCGAGTTTTGCGGCGTTTCGCCCCGCAAGCGGTTCGGCCCGCGAGGCGAAAGGCCGAGAACGATGAAAGAAGAGGTCGTTTCGGCCCACGTTGATAAAGAACAATTTCCCGCATCAGTATAACGTATTTCTTTTGGTACAGTCACGCATAAAATTACACGAGATAAAATGATAATCCGACTACAAAAAATCACCAGATAAGCAACGCTATAAAAAAATTTGTTTGCTTGTTTATGAGCCTGTATTGTCCCATTGTTGGACAAAGGTCTCCTTTCGAAATTTCCAGTTTTGTCGGTCTTGTGTTGATTTCTACCAATTTGAATCAAAAGTGTTCAGTTCGTCTCGCCATCTAGTAGTCATACGGCTGACGTGCCCGGCCCCCTGTCACTTCAGTTTAGCGGCTGTGGAAGCCACATCTCTATTTGAGTTCTGGAACGCAGTTCGGTGTTTCATACTCAAAAAAAGAACTAAACAAGAAAAAAACAAACTACCAAAAACTTACTATACAGATATAATAGACATTATGCGCTGAGTGAGGGCTTAAGTTAAATTTAACGTTGTTTGGTAGTAGGCGGCCCATTTCAGAACCTGTTACCAAATTTAATTTAATTTTACTCATAGAATGATGCCCTCGATACAATGCAATTGCTTTTTTTTCCATTGATCATTCTTTTCTACTTAGATGTACAGATAAAAAAGTGAATCGCGGGGCGAATCGCCCAAGACTCTTTTTGAAGGTCCCCATTCGCTCCGCATTGTTTGGAGCGGGCCGAATGGGGACCTTCAAAATGAGTCTTGGGCGATTCGCCCCGCGGGTCCAACCACTTGCGGGGCGAAACGCCTCAATACTCAACAAGATCTTTGTTTTATAATTAACGAACCCAATTACAATTTTGTTTGTACTCTTCAACCTTTTTCAACACAGAAGCCAACAAATTATGTCTAGACACGAATTTGTTTGCCTACAGCAAAATGACTGACCGTGTAATCTAGATAAAAAAAATAAAAAAGGAACAAGCATTCTTAATGTAGAACCTAAATAACTTTGAGGCACGGAAGCGGTACATAAAGCTGGCGCTAAGCTAAAACTAATTTACCTGGCGGTTACTCAACGTTTAGGTATTACAATGGAAAAGAGTAATATTTTTATATCGCTGTGGGTTTTACCTTTATGGATATTTTTAGACATAAACTAAAATACACGTGGAGCACTTTGAATTGAGTGCTTTTGACTGCGTAATTCATTTTTAGGGTTCCGAACCCAAATGGTAAAAACGGAGTCTTAGTAATAGGGTCCGCTGTCCGTCTGCTCGTCTGCCTGTCTGTCTATCTGTCTCCAGGCTGTAATTCTCATGAACGGTTTTTAGCCGTTTTTCGATCGATGTTAATAACGGTGACAGATAGATGCTTGAAATATTCAGAGAATATTCAATTAAATAATTACTTCTAATATAAATAATTAAATAAAATAAATATTTAAGGGAAAGATTACTTTAATAACATTACTTTATGAAAAGAAACATTACTTTTTGCTCGATATTAATAACGACAACAGGAAGATGCTTGAAATATGCACTGAATATTAAGTTGTATAAATTCCCTAAAAATAAATAATTAAATTAAAATAAAATATATTAAGGGGAGCTTTCATACTTTACGGAACCCTGCGTGGGCGAGTCCGGCTCGCACTTGGCCGATTATTATTTATATAATTTATTTAGCAACTTTGTAAATTTTATCGGTATACTTAACAGTGATGAAGATATCCAAAAACTGAATGCAAAAGTTCAGATTTAGATCGTATTTTCATTTCATCTTCAGTAATTTGCATAATTGTCAACACTTAGCAAACTTTTACCCCAACACTCTCATATTATTATGTTTGACCCAGCGAACGAGATGAGAGTCAAGAGCGACTCGAATTTTTCAAACTGTCAGTTTATTATGGTTTGTGTCACTATTGCACTGAAATAGGAGTCCACATTTTTGCCGTGATTCGCTAATTATTGCGCATGTGTGCACAATGCTGACGCCGCGTGGCGTAGTGGTGAGCACGGGAGCACGCGGGGGGCATGAAGTTGGTGGGCGGGTGTGCCCTGACGTCTCGTTTTTCTGGCTCCCGCGCATACCTTTAAAGTATCCTTAGCTCGTAATAAGTACAGGTTGTTTCTGGCATTGTTGTCACTGTTCAAACCTAACCAACAGAGTCGAATTACCTTAGAGAACTCATACCTTGCCATAAAATAACCAAGGACACAAAATATCAAGCCGTACAATATCGGGCTATGCAATACTGTGCCAGACATTACTGACACAGGCCGATAATGTACGGCCTGTATTTCACAGCCCAATATTGCACAGCCTGATATTCCATGGCCAGTGACACAAATTATCATGCCGTACAATATCAGGCTGTACATTATCATGTCGTGAATTACGGCGTCGTACATTATTGGCTCCCTGAAATAGCACTAGGACTGACAAAGATTTAAAAACATATTTTTTTTACTGAATAATAAATAGCATAGTTCACAACCTCAGGTCGCAACAATCACGAGGCGTCATTTTGCTGGCGTACGTCATTACCCTGCCCGTCATTTTCCTAATGGCTTAATTGGAAAGTTTCGTTACGATTCGTGCATGGAAAGTGGCGCGAAACTGAGCGTTTTCTCGCGTGACGCGCGACACGCCTCCTTGAATAGCCCCAATTTTTTGCGCAAGGACTAAATAATCGGAATATTTTTTAGGAAAAATATGCGGTTAGTGGTCTACCGATATATTCGTTCATAAAACGTTTTTATAGATATTTTTGACGTGATTACGTTTTATGAAGTAATTAATGCCGGCTGCACGCACGAAAAAGTGTCACGTTCCTCGCCGAGTGTGTAAGCGAGAGCGCGAAACAAACGATAGAGAGGCACGATCTGCGGCTTGTTTCAATTGTTTAAAGACAACCAATTTTTTTATTACTAAAATGTAGGCGACATTATACCTACAATTAAAAAATTCAATGTTTAGAAAAAATTTATCAACTTTATGAAATGTATACTTAGTATTTCAATAGATTATACTATGGTAGGTTTGCCAACTAAAATAATATTATTATTTACCAAATTTAAGAATTTAGTACTATTTGTGGATTCGATCAAAATTCATACATCATCAAAATTAATTGGAAGTAAATTTACTTGTTGTAATTTCTTGGAATGTAACATTTCATATATAACTAACCTTTTCACTTGAAACGTAATTTCTATTTCAAAGAAATCGAGGATAAACGATACACAGTATAATAGTTTTTGTTCATATCCAATACTATTACGTATGGTGGTTAATTACCACAGATAACTACAAATGTATTTATTATGATTGTTAGTATTGAAATTGAATTATTTTGAATCAGGTTAACTCTCTAAAAATATAATTAAGGTGAATTCTCTATCAGGGCACGAAATGCAGAAGTATTCTTGTGTTTTTTGTCATTTACAGATAAAAGTTTACAGAATCTCATTTTGCGGCCATGACCAAGTAGTGTTTACGAGTTATACGCATCTAAAATTCAACACGTTTAGCCACGAAAGTGCATTAGCTAAAAAACTAAGGTAAAAATCAGTCATTGCAATTTTGTGCATAGACTGGCTACTATATTATAAATAAATAAATAAATATTGGGGGACATCTTACACACGGTCTCTGACCCCAAACTAAGCATAGCTTGTGATATGGCTGCCAGAGACTGATATACCTACTACATGTACGTATTTTTAAATACATACTTATATAGATAGTACCTAAATAACACCCAACACACAGAGCAAACACTTATGATCATCACATAAAATGCTTGCCCTGGGTGGGGGTCGCCTCTTTGATCCAGTAGTTCGCTGAACCGCTGAGCCACAGAGGCAGTCAAATTGGATTTTAGATGTGTGTTTCTCGTAAACACTACTTGGTCAAAGCCGTAAATGAATTTTTGTAAACTTACAATGAGTAATTTATCTGTAATTGGCAAAAAACTGACCTAGGCAATCCACCTAAAACGTCATCGCTATTTCACACCAGTCTAAAATAACCGATTATCCGGTATAACAATTTTGTCCCATTTTCAGTCCCATTACAAAGCACGAGTAATTACAACCACACACGTCTACGAAGGTGTTAAAGTGGTGGTTGATAGCGGTCACTTATGTCGTGTAGGGTTTGACGGTCGGGCCGTTTTGATCGATTGTTTTGGGTAGTCGGGTCAAAATAGTTTTGGGGTATTACACTTTGTATTGTGAAATATTTTTATGGTTTTATCGCTACGCTTTCATAGGAATCACTTTTAAATTAGAGTCTAAAATGTGGCTTACTTTTGTTGTAATTAAGCGTGATAGGTTTGTGTTTGTTTTGAACTTGAGTATGTTTGTAGTTTCATTTAAACAGTTTCGTCTCAAAGCAAATTCATTTGAAGGTTTTAAGTAAAAATTTTAGTGCAAATACAATCAAAAATAAATACTTACTTGGCTATATAAAATAACTATGTACTTGATTGGCAATACATGACTTTGACATTCAACTCTGTTACAAAAGAACAGGTAATTACAATTGCACACGTGTGTGTAGGTGTTGAAATGGAGGTTGATAGCGGTCACATATGTCGTGTAGGGTTTACAGTCGGGCCGTTTTGATCGATTGTTTTGGGTAACCTGTTCAAACAGTTTTGGTGTGTTTGCATTCTGCAATATTTTTATGGTTTCACTATAACAGTGTATTTTTAATTACAGCCACCAGGGGAATTACTTTTATTGTATTTTCTTTTAGTCTCCAACGTAAGTGTTTTACTCATCTAGTTAAAACGTGAAGTTGCGTTTCAGAGCTAGTTAATTAGAGGGTTCTTTGGCAATTTTCAGTGCTAGTTAATCAAATGTAGTCATAGCAGTAAGTATTAATAGTAATGCATATAGTTAAATTATAGTTAATACAAGCACTTCCCCCAAAACATACAATATATTGGCAAAACTTTGATATTCAACTCAAATAATTACTACGACATACGTCAATGAATGTGTTAAAGGTTGATAGTGGTCACTTATGTCGTGTAGGGTTTGATGGTCGGACCGTTTTGATCGATTGTTTTGGCTAGTCGGGTCAAAATAGTTTTGGGGCACCTTGTACTTTAATTGTAAAATATTTTTATGGTTGCACCGTAATGCTACCAAGAGTATAACTTTTAAATTCGTGTACGAAATGTAGTTTACTATGTATTTTAGTTACCATGCGTGGCTGTTTATAATATTAGTTGCGTTTCAGGGCTATTTAATCAAATAAAAACATGTAGTAGTAATAATGCAGATTTATTGTATTTTGTAGCGCGGAGGACTGATGACCGATGGGGTCGAAAACTTCTCGAGTGGAGACCACGTACCGGCAAGAGCAGTGTAGGACGTCCACCACGGTGGACGGATGACCTCATTAAGGTTGCAGGATCACGCTGGATGCAAGCCGCTTCCAACCGGTCTTATTGGAGATCCATAGGGGAGGCCTATGTCCAGCAGTGGACTTCTGGCTGATGGCTGATGGATGGATGAATTGTATTTTGTTAAAATTAATAAAGACGCATTCGAAAAAAAACAATCAAAAATCACTACGTGACTTGCAAAACATGACTTTGATCTTCAACTCTACAACAAAAGAACAAGAATAAAATAAAATAAAAAAACACGTAATTACAACTACATACGTCAACGGAGGTGTTAAAGTGGTGACTGATAGCGGTCACTTATGTCGTGTAGAATTTCACGGTCGGACTGTTTTGATTGATTGCTACGTGTGGCTATTTCAAATAGATTTGGTGTACTATAACACCCTGTATTGCGAAATGTTTCATTTTTATGAAACCATGGGACTCAAGCTTATGAATTCGTAGTCAAAACCTATAGCTAGGTACGTTTTAAACAATATTTGTCGTCGTCGTTATTTTTTTTTTTTTTTTTTTATTTCAAATAGGTTTGCGTTTGACCACACACTGCCTGATGTAAAGCAGATATGCGGTCTAAGATGTAGCACGCTTACCTAGAAGATACCTATTTACTCGAGATTTGAAGACACCTACATTGTACTTTAACGGAAAGACAGACTTAGGCAAAGCGTTCCACATTCTGGCAGTTCGTATGAGGAATGTGGACTCAAAACGCTTTGTTCTAACGCGTGGAATGTCCACCATAAAAGGGTGGCGCTTTGGTCGCGTCTGTCTAGCCGTACGATAGAAGAAAGGGGCAGGTGGGACCAGATCGTGCAACTCCTGGGCGCACTCACCGAAGTGTATCCGATAGTAGGCAGACAGACACGCCACCCTACGTCGATGCTCAAGACTTTACAGCTTCGACTCAGTCAAGGTTTCGTTGCCTATCAGCCTCCTGGCTCGCCTTTCAATGGACTCCAAAGCCTCCAACTGGTATTTGGCAGAGCCATCCCAAAGGTGAGAGCAGTATTCCATGCAAGACCTGACTTGCGCTTTATAAAGACTAAGCAGTTGCTCAGGTGTGAAATACCGTCTCACCTTGGAGAGAACACCAAGTTTTTTTGAGGCTAATTGGGCTTTTGACTCTATATAAGACCCAAAGTTGAGAGTCGATGATATCGTAACGCCTAATAGTTCCAGACTGTTAGTTACCGGAACGGATACACCACGGAAAGCAGGAGACAGTTGAAAGAGCCTCTTTTCATATTCATATTCATATTCTTTATTTGTCAGAACATGGTACAAGTACACATAATACAAGTAGTATACAAGATGGAAGTCATTATAAATGGTGCTCATGTCCTTGCCTGATTAGGCGTACAAATATAATAAATCATTTTAATCGTTATATAAATGCAAGAAATGTCAAATAAAGTCCAAAAATATTATGTCAAATAATCAAATAATCGGTATGTCAAAAATATAACTATAAGAAAAAACATGTCAAATATAAAAATTAAAAAAGAAATCGCACATTACATGTAGATATTATTAATGTCAGACAGAATATTTTTATCACTGAGAAATTCCCCGATGTCATAGTAGCATTTTTGAGCTAACACATATTTTAATTTAGTTTTAAACATACCAACATTCATTTCCCTTAGCTCTTTGGGTATCTTTGAGTAGATAATGGGGGCCATACAAAATACACTTTTTTGCATTAGGGCCGTCCTAGCAGTTCGAGGGCAAAGTCTCATCTCTTCCTGTCTGCGGGTCCGTACACCCGCATAGGTCCAGTCACCAAATAGGTGCATATTTTTCTTTACAAACACGGCAACTTCCAATATGTACAATGAAGGCAATGTAAGGAGACTATGTTTAATAAAATATGGTCTACAGCTATCCGTTTTATGGAGATGAAACATTGCCCTGATGCACCTCTTTTGGGTCTTGAAAGCAATCATTTTATCAGAAGAGTTTCCCCAGAAGATTACACCGTACCGCAAAATTGATACAGTCATACCATAATATGCTGTTATCAGAGCACCTTCGTTTATTACTTGTGACAACTTATACAGTGCATATGCCGTGGAACTAATACGTTTGGATAAGTTTGCTATATGAGCTTTCCAATTGAGTTTGCAGTCTATGGTCAAACCAAGAAATCTGGTTGTATCTACTTCCTGTACAGTTTTATCATTGTATTGTAAGGTTATATTGTCAAGTACTACTCGCTGTCGGAAGTGCATAATATTGGTTTTATCCAAATTTATTTTTAAGTTGTTTTTGTTCATCCATTGAATAATAGACTTTAGCGTATTGTTTATTTCCGTCTCATAAGTTTCTTTATTTTTACAATTTATTGTCACTGTGCTATCATCTGCGAATAGAGTCATTGGGTAATTTACAGCTTTGGGCAAGTCATTTATGTAACCGGTAAATAAGATGGGACCCACAACGCTCCCTTGTGGGACTCCATAATTGGGTGTTCGTGGGTCGGACCTATGTATCATCTCTTTCTTTTTGATCAGATTTATTTCAGATATTTCAGTGAAATGTTGCCTATTGCTTACATACGACTTGATTAAGTCATTACTATTTCCTCTAACACCAAAATAATTAAACTTATGTAAAAGAATGTCATGCTGAACGTAATCAAAAGCTTGGGTCATGTCGCAAAATATTGCACAGACAGGGGTCGTCGTGTCAATATTAGTCATTACATTGTCCAAAAATTCATAGATTGCCATGTCAATAGTTTTATTTTCTCTAAATCCCTTCTGTTCGTCACAAAGTATATTTTTCTTTTCCAAATAGTTATAAAGTTGTCTGTATATGTATTTTTCTAATATCTTCGAAAATATAGGGATAAGCGAGATGGGCCTATAGTTATCCACATTCTCTCTACTATTTTTTTTTAAAACAGGCTTAATGATAGATATTTTAAGTTTATCTGGATAGGTCCCAGTACTAATGCACAAATTCATTATGTAGCTAAGATGCTCGCATATATACATATAAACTTGTTTAATTATTTTAGTGCATATTCCGTCGTATCCTGCGCTATTTGTGTTCTTTAATGAATTTATTATTTTGTACATATCAAGTGCTGTGCTGGGAAAGAAAAACATAGAGTTTGGCCTACTCACAATAGATGAATCAAGTATTTGAGTGCTATCATTTTGCAAGGGCTCAATTTTATCAATAAAATGGTTATTAAATGTATTACAAATTTCGTGAGGGTCTGTGATAATGTGTCCGCCTATTTTAACTCGCCATATGGGCGTATTTACCGCATTATATTTAGAATTTTTTATTATCTCCCATGTACATTTTGATTTATTAGGAGCAGTTTTTATAGCGTAATCATTTTGAGCTTTTTGCGTTAGTTTGATAATTTTTTTAAATAATTTTGAATATGTCATCAGTTTATTTTTATTGTCCATACTAGGATATCGTCTGTATTGCCACAGAAGTGCACGTTTCTTTTTACTACATATCTTAATACCGCGTGATATCCATTTAGGTGTTTTTATGGGTCTTATAGTTTTTTGTTTATAGGGGAAGCACAAGTCATAAAATAATTTAAAAATGTCAAAAAAATAATTGTAAGCGTCATTTGGGTCATTCATGTTATATAAGTCTGAAAAAGAAAAGCTCTTTATACAGGATACAAATTTTGAGATATTCTCTTTACTATAATCGCGTCTATTTATGTACCATCTATCAATCAAGCTTTTTTTATCGATCGGACATACCAATAGTTGACTCGTATGGTCAGAGAGAGCGCATTCAATTATTTCCGATTTACATTTCTCTGTGAAATTATGGGCTATATTATCTATGCATGTTTGGGTGCTTAATCTTGTCGGTTGTTTAAACGCTAATTTCATATTAAAACTTATTAGAAGATTTTCTAGGTTTTGAGTAACAATATTTGGTTTTAAAATATCGATATTGTAATCGCCCGCTACAATCAAATTTTTAGGTTGTTTTTTGAGAAGAATCTTCAAAAGACTATCTAGTTTTTCGAAAAATATTTCAAAATGTTTAGACTTTTGTATACTTTTAGGTACTCTGTAAATACATACAACCATAACCCTATAGGGAAACAGTTCGACGGCACAGCACTCAACGACTCCAGAAACGGATAGGGCCATAACCTCCGGGAGATCTCTAAACTGACATCCTGTTCTGATTAAGATACATGCTCCACCTCTGGATATATTTGATCTGCAGTAACTAGAAGCTAGCTGATAATTAGGTAAATTCAGATTGCTTTCACAGCCAGCTCTCATATTGTGTTCTGTTACACAAATTACATCGACATCAATATTTTTTTCAGAACGTAGTTCGTGTAGACATATTGATAATTCTTCAGACTTTCCTATTAATCCTGCTATATTCTGATGCATAACACATATATTTTTATTTACGAAAAAACTCCAAGTTTTGCTGACTGTTAGTTTTACAGTTTCCTGGTGCTACATTAATGCTGTTATTTTTGTGACTAATTTCATTTATTTCATACGCTAAGTTACTTAGTATGGTACGCAGACCATAGTTTTTTAACGATCCGTAGCGCATATTAAACATTGTATTGTCATAAGAGACAGTAGAGTTAGAGTCGTAAATGAATGAGTATTTATGCGTCAAGTTATCTAAATAAAGTAATTTATTGAAAACATCAATTCTGTTATTAAATGAAATCAGATTAGACATTATTTTTGGATCAGAAGAGTATTTGTAGGTAGGCAAGCATATGATAACGTTAGTATTTTTTAAAAGACTTAAGGTCTGACGAATATGGCAGATTAGTTTAATATAGTCGCTAGTCGCTGTAAAGTCTTCCTCTCCAATAAGTATCACGCAGTAGTCGTTCAGCGTCAGTTCACTTACTTTTGTATTAATTCCTTGTAGTAGTTCTTGTATTCCTACATTTGGTGTTAAGTGATGTCGCAGAAAAGTACTACCACTAGATTCAGTCAGTGTGTCTTCAGCTATATCTAGTACTTTATTTTGTTTATTAGAACTAATGAGGATAATTTTACTAGGTTTCTGGGCGGTTTGGGCGGTTTCTAGTTTGTTTGTAATGTGTACTGGTATTTTATTAGGATATGTTTCAGAGTCGTCCTTTATAATATCTTTATTTTGTGCTTGTGATTTAGCTTTCCGATTATTTCCCTTCTTCTTTGTTGAGTTTAACATTTGTGGGTCTTTGCATGTCTGGTCGGTCTGCACTTCCTTATTTTCGAAAGTTTTATCATTAAATGTCGGTACTGTTATGAAGCGCGTATTTTGTGGGCTGATAACTTTTTTTGGAGTTATATTTTTTTGTTTTACTGGACTGTGCGTTATTTTTTTGTATAGTACGTTTTTTTTTAGTAGCTCTTCGTTATGGCGTTTCAAGTCATTATTTTCGCTTAAAAGTGTTTCTATTTCTATGTGTGCACTGCTTAACTAAATTGTTAAAGATTCTATTTTATCTTTAAGCTCTTTTACTAACTCGCAATCTTCATCGTCAGATAAGTCCGGTAGGCTGGTAGCTGTAGCATTCAAAGTATTAGTCGAAATCTTACTGTCATTAAGTGTCGTCGTTTCAGATGTAGTTCGTTTACGTCTTTGTGTGATATTGCTGAGGAAATTCATATTTGGGTCTATTTGATGTACCAAAAAACTTAACACCGGCGCAGGTTCGAACCTTGACACTTCGTGTCCGCAGCTGAGTTCGACTTCCCCTTGGCCAACTGTGAGTTTACAAATGTGGCAAAAACACTTGATTGTACTTGATAAGTTGCGAGTCTGTCATGAATATAACATAGATGTCGCTTATGCAAATTGTTGTAAGTCATTTATCTTCTAGCAACACTGGCTTACTTGTCATTTGTGTGTCTTGTCAATTGGTCTGATTTGTCAAATTCATATGGTTACGTAAATAATCATGTCAACGTATGAGTCATTATAATTTTCAGATATGTGTGATAACGTAAATAAGCCAATATTGATGTAAATTGTTTACTTACGGCTTTTTTGTGATTATGAATGGACTATCAAAGTGCCTCGTCGTTGCAATTATTTGATGATTCGCTCATAAAAGTGCGTAAATTTTAAATTTCTCGTCCGTTTGGCACAGGTCACTATTGGTTTGAAATATCGTTTTCTTGTTTATTTAACGTATTTTTTACACTCATACACGTTTAGTTTGTGCGCGCGATTGATTTTTACGTAGATTTTATCACTTTTAAAGGCTATTTACTATTTATTCTAATAACAAATATACGGAGGCTTGTTAACATGCCAGTGACAGCTGTCACTCTTTGGCCGAAAACAAACAGCTTTGAGTTTTCGTGGCATTAAACTTGACCAGGTTAGCATCACCCCAGTCAGATACCGCCTCCAGACTCAAGTTGAGCCGTTCGACCATGGCCTCTCTGAGTGACTCGATCTGTGCCCCGCTCGTTCTTGCTTCGGATGTGTAGCTCTCCATGACTGTACTGTCGTCTGCGTACCCAAAAATACCAGGCTTTAGCAAGTCGTTAATATGCAGTAGGAAAAGCGTCGCGGAGAGCACTGACCCTTCAGGAACACCGGCATTGATATCCATTTGGTCTGACGAGAAACCATCTACAACCACTCGTATCGACCGATTCCTCAAGAAATCTGATATCCATGCGCAAAAATCAGCAGACAGGCCGTAAGATGGAAGCTTGCCAATAAGGCTCTCATGCCAGACCCTGTCAAAAGCTTTCGACATGTCCAAGGAGACGGCCAGCGCCTCCCCGTGCCTCTCAATGACCTCACTCCAAATGTGTGTGGCGTACGCCAGAAGGTCCCCAGTAGACCGGTTTCGGCGAAAGCCGTACTGGCGGTCACTGAGTAGGTCATTTGCTTCCAGGTAGGCCAGGAGCCTGTTGTTAAGAACACGTTCCATACTCTTGCAAAGTATGGACGTGATCGAAATGGGTCTGTAATTGGCAGGGTCAGCACGGCTACCTTTTTTGGGTACAGGCTGCACGTTAGCAAGCTTCCAAGATTTGGGCACTTGACCCGTCTTCAGAGAGAGGCGAAAGAGGCGGGTCAACACAGGCGACAGCTCAGGCGCACAAGTCCTTAGTACAATAGCTGGAATACCATCTGGGCCACTGGCCTTGTTCACATCTAGACTGCGGAGAACTTTGAGAGCCTCCTTTTGCTGGATATGTATTTCACTCATTGAAGTGCCACAGTTTGGCAAAGTTGGAGGTCTCGCACTACCGGGGTCCAGACGCGAAGACTCCGCAAATTGAGATGCAAATAAATTTGCCTTCTCAACAGCGGTATGAGCCAGCGAACCATTGGCTTGTTCCCTATTTGACTAATATGCTCAAAGCGAGCCCTCCGCATAACCTTTTTGCAGGACTTAGCAGCCTTATTGTAAGTCTTCTTCCTCAGATGTATGTCCTTCGTCTTACGGTTACGAGCATCGACCCAAGCCAGGTATGCCTGATGCTTTTGCGCTTCGGCGCGTCCACATTCAGGCCCGAGCCAGGGCCGAGCTTTGTTGGACAGAGGCACGTCTGAAAATGGGATGAAGTATTCCATGGCGGTACGAAGCACGTCTGTCACGGCATCCGCGCACGAAGAAGGATCATCAGAAGAGAAGCACACAGGCTGCCAAGGATAAGATGCAAAGAAACACCGCATCTCATCCCAATCTGCCAATTTGTACCGCCACACCCGCCGTGACCCTTTTGGACTGGGGTCTGAAGGGGAGTAGACGGATACAGATTTCACCAGACAGTGATCAGATGTACCTAACGGAGAGGAAATCGCCACTGAATATCGGTCTGGATCAGTTGTTAGCAGAAGGTCCAAGCAGTAGGCCGTATGCGAGTCAACATCAGGTACCCGTGTGGCGCCATGAACCAGCTGGGTAAGACCTAGCGTCAAAGCTAGCTTGCGCGTTTCAAGCCCAGCATGGTTTGTGTCCAGGTATGGGTGAAGCCACTCCTTATGATGGCCATTAAAGTCCCCCAGGATCACTAATTGGGCCGCTACCGAAGCTATCAGCTACCGAAGGGTAGCTGAGCTGAGCAGCATCCGCCACCTCACTGAGGTAATCAGTAAGTCTAGTTGCCTCCCAGTCTCCGCTATGCGATCGGTATACACAGGCATTGACAATCTTCTCTATGCCAGTGTCCGCCAGAGCCCAGAGCACTGAAAAAGAAGGGTCTTCAAACCTTCGAAGACGCAGAAAGCAAATGTCATCCCGGGCGTAAACGCATACACCCGCACGTGGTTTGAAAAGATGCTCCAGAGAATACCCTGGGTAGGATAGATACGACACGTCGGATGGACCAGTAATCTGCGTCTCCGTGAGAAACAATAGGTGGGGTCGTTCTGTCTCAAGATGATGATGGACAGGCGTGAGATTGGAGCGCAGGCCCCGAATATTGCACAGGTGCACTTTGAGTGAGAGGGAGTGCTGCCGCTGTGTATAAGTTCTTTTTCTTTTATTGTTTCTCATGCTTGCGGAGTAAAGTAGGTAGGAAGTCAGCAGTGGAACGAGGCGTCACACTAAGTAGAATTCAGTGGTAAAACACACAAACCACACACATCTATAGGAGACCAGCCTGGAGACCGCGGGGACGCCCGAGCCCCCCCAAGGATGTCCATCGGGCCCTCTCGTCCGGTCGCCAACCGGCACGATGGCGCATCCCTGGGATTTTTCGACAGATGGCGGGGAAGCCATTCATGAGTGGCTAGCTCACTACTTGGGCCCCCTACTATCTGCGGTCGGCCAGCGACAAACCGTGCCTCGGATCCCGCTGCCCTCCACGGCTGGCCGTCCGATGCGGTAATCGATGTGTGCACCGTATTCATCCACCAGACGACGCTACTGTTCCGACTCAACTTCCCGATTGACGTCACCAGACTTCGCGCCGGAACACGATCCCAAGAGAGCCGCTTGGCGGCGCGGCTTAGTCTGGTGGGTGGTCTCTCGCCACGGCTAAAGCCTACCACCAGAATGGTTGTTGCCTGGTTAGCACCACCCAGGACCACGTGTGGGGGATAAAAATAAATGGGTTCCTACCCACGGACGAAGGCAACTCGGTCCCAAAAAAAAAAAGTTTATCCACTTCTAGACACAAACCACATAGATTAGTTTTTTTGTGTTTTTGTGATAAACATTTCAAAAATTCGTCGCGAATGTAGGACTCCAACCTGCCTCTTTAATCCGAAGTCGCAGGTTCGGCAATTTTTGAAATATTTATCACAAAAATAACTCTTTGAGATAAACCTAGTGCAGGATGCACTATAAAATTAAAAATCATTTCACAAAGATTACAATTAGACAACTTGGTAGCGGCTTGCACCCAGCGCGGTCCTGCGGTCCTGATAAGGTCCTGACGACCAACTTGTGGGTGACATCCTACGCTGCACTTGGTGAAAATATTATTTTGTAAATAGTGTAGCGGCAGACTTTTCCAATATACAGTTCGTATATTTTTATTAAGTATTTTCAAAGGATAATGAATTACTATTTGGAAAACTAAGTCGTTACTGGTTAGGTTAATGAGCATAAAAATGTAATAGTTTTGATTGGAAATCTTGGAGCTAATTCTTTACTTTTTCACAACGAAAAATGAACTTGACAAAGACGCTATTGTAAACTCGGGAAATAGATGAAGATGATAACTTAAAAGTTAAATTAATCAGCTTTATCACTTCTGAACAAACTTTTGGTGTTCTAAATGATAAAGAAGACATTTTCAGACAAACGATAATTATATTTCAACTTTCTGGCCATAATGAGCAGATGAGAAAGGAAGCGATCCCGGGTCCTAATTAATTAATATCGATCGGGTTTCTAACTTAGGTAATTAATAGGAACGTGGTCCCCAAAACTTAGATAACCCTTTGGTAAGTTCACGTATTAATCCAGTGGCCACAATGGAAAACTCCCGAAAGGAAGTTTTTGGCTGTAAAAGGAAAACTTGGCTCTTATTTGCAAATTGTATGCAGTTCCAATTTGGAATTGGAAGTTTTAGTTGCGAAGTATTAATGACGTAGTTAGAAATGTTCGAAGTATTATTTTGGGTGAGCGGATAATTGTGTTGACTGAGTTTTTATGTAGTTAATGATGCTTTTAATGAATTAGAGTATCAAAAAAGGCATCATGTTTTCAATTTTAAATGTTGAGACTAAGTTATCATACTTTCTGGCGGACGATCGTCATTCCCGATGTTTATTTTTGTAACATACGTCGTTTAACTAACAAAATAATGAAAACAACCATGAGGTCACAAAAAAAACAAAAAGCTGTTGCATATACGAGTATTTTGTCACTGAACATTTTTGATGAAAAAGCTGATATACAGGGTTATTTCTAATCAATTAGCATCCTTTTAGGGACTTATTCTGTGCATCAAAACTAACAACTTTTGTTCTGCGACTTTTGTCAAAACACCAAAAAAAAAATTGTTGTTCCATAGAAAAATATCGTTCACCCGCGACAAAATGTATGGAAAAGCTGATTTTTTATAGAGTTTTGACCAAAGTCGCAGAACAAAAGTTGTTAGTATTGATGTACAGATTGAGCCCCTAAAAGAATGCAAATTAATTAGAAATAACCCTGTACAGGTATTTTGCAATTTCAATATTGCTGCCATTGTTAAAGTTGTTTTTAACTGATACGTGGATTTAGTACTATTGGGCATTTAATAAACACATTGTATACTTAAACACAGATGCATCAGAGGTTAAATTAAATTTCTTCTATTTTAAAAACCCCAGCCAGCACAAAAATATTTTCCTCGAAACTCAAAACCCGCCGTTTATATAATCTTTAGCTATAATACGAGAAGCTAAAGCCATACAATCGATAGCTGAAATCGGAATGCTGTACAAACCCGGAGCGAGATACCGTTATAATAGAACGAAACAATGCGAGTGTTATCTGCTGCAGTGCTGCCATTATTATTGCACTAAGCTACGAAGATATTCAGTGGATAACCTAGTAACACTGAGAACTAGGTGGACTAGAGTTTGTGCAAAAGAGAAACGCTATAGGTCGCCCGTGTGCCAATTTACTAATCTTGTTACGTTGACAACACTGCTCTATCATCGCTAGTGCAACTAAAAGTGTTTGATACTTGGTAGAGACCCAATTCGGTTTTTATCAGTAAGCTCGCGTCTACCAAGTCGTCGGAACCTTGGTTGTTGATTAAAATCTTAGTTAGTCCACCGTAACACCACGACGGTTCTTTATTTGTGCAAACTCTAACGATATAACTAATGTCGTAGGAACGCGCTGATTGGAAATTTATAGAAGAAACATTTTGTGTTGGCAGTGGACGTCCTACTGCTGATAAATACAGGGTCATTTCTAATCAATTAGCATCATTTTAGGGGCTTATTCTGTACATCAAAACTAACAACATTTGTCCTGCGACTTTTGACAAAACTTGAAAAAAGAAATTGGTGTTCCATAGAAAAATATCGTTCTCCCGCGACCAAATATATGGAACAGCTGATTTTTTTTTGAACAAACAAAAATTGATATTTTTTATGTATAGAATAAGCCCCTGAAAGGATCCTAATTGATTAGAAATAACCCTGTATATGGGTGGATGACTGGAAACTTTGAAAGTTCCCATTGTTATAAACTTTCGTGGTTTAAGTCGAGTTTTGAGAGATACCGGACAAATCTTGAATCATGAAGCCGTGGTGGCCTAGAGGTAGTGATACCCGCCTTGCAATCGTGAGGTCGTGGGTTCAAATCCCGGTACCAATGAGTTCTTTGGAATTTATGTACGGAATTTCACACCACTGGCTTTTTGGTGAAGGAAAAACATCGTGAGGCAACCTGCATACGTCCGTAGAAGAAATTCGATGGCGTATGCGAATCCACCAACCCGCACTGGGCCAGCGTGGTGGATATGGCCCAATCACCCTTCGTGGGTAGGCCTAAGTCCTGCAGTGGACTATTAAAAAGGCTGATACAGTACAGTACAGGAGACATATCTTAGTTTCATCTTTTCGCAGTTACAATTTTACAAAATAATTATAAAGGTAAATGTAGATAACTTTAATTTGAATAATGTTGAAACCCTAAGCCACTACGTAAATTGCATCAATATAGAATGTAAGAAAAATGTAGAGAAAGAATAAACGAAGCGACGAAATAAATCAAGTTTGTACTGTAGATTGACGAAAAATAATGTTTACCAATTGATTTACTTAGCAGCTGGTAGCAGTTTGGACACATACGATTTTGTATATTTCGAGAGAAGAATTTTTGATTATTTTGGTTCAAGTGTCCATTTAGACAGAATTTTTAAAATTGCTGATATTGACGATGACTTAAAATGTTGGCACACTCGTATTTATTTACCCTTAAAAGTTCCTGCATGTTGAAGAGCAAAGCCTGTATAAAATGACGCAGTAGCAAATCGTCGATCGCCGATGCCAAAAGACGTTAGTCTGTCCAAACTCTGGAAAAAAAAGTAACATCGGTTGGTCAACTTTTTAGGCAGCGTTGAGTATTCATCAAATGCAGGGAATTTTAAATTGAACGAGCTTAGTTCGGAGCTTATGTTACACACTCTCCCTAAGTTTGAAGAGCTACATTATTTACATATCTATTTTAACTTATTAGATTAGACAAATGACAAAATGAGAGGCTAAATGTCAAACGTGATTTGTTAATTATTATGTATTTTTCTTTATCCATCAACATATAAAATCATCGTACCATTAATAGTGTTATCATTAAAAAATAATTCCTTGCCAAGTTTCCAACAAAAAATGCCGTGTTTTGAAGGGAAAATCTGATAAATTGCCGTATCTCATACATTTTCGGACACTTTTTTACTAATGTTGTTTTTAAACTTTCGCGATTTGAACACATTATTATTTTATACTACGGGACTAATCGCGCACTAAAATTACGAGATAAATAAATATTTATAAATATTGTTTATACTCTTTTACTATTCTGATTGCCGTTTTCATGAATTTTACAATGCGGCTATTTCGTAAAGTTCTGCCGCGTAACGTGTTTTTTGTCCAGTAGCCCCAATTGTCGTATCACACGTCAGTACCGTAGCAACGGCAACACTGGCTACGGGTCGCACTACTTTTATAGCTCCGACATAAAATTTAATTGAAACATTAGCTAAACAAAACTTATATGAGTCAAAATAGCCCTAATCGCTATTTTTGATTCGAATATGTACTTCTGTTTGTTTGAAAATTCTGTTGTTTTAATTTAAAGATTTCTTTCTTATTGCTTTTTTGGTCAAATTAATGTCAGCGTGAGTTATCCATCCTGTATTGTAAACTATTTATCTTGACCGTATGTATCTCATGTGTAATCCCCAGCGTCTAGTTTAACGAAGCGTTGTGAAACTTTTTCGTCTTTGTACACGTAAACAAGTATATCAGGTATATTCAAGCCAATATCAGCTTTAACTCCTCCACATATGACTTTGATTGCCACATTAGTACACAAATGCCTACGTTTGCACCCAGTTTGTGGGTTCTGATATACTTTTTGGGTGGCCTCGTTAGCCTCAGTTAGTCTTCAGTTGTTCTGTGTTTAGAGTAAATGATTAGATTTAGTGCTGTTCTTTATATGACAGACAGTTCGATTAAGTCTCAGACCGAATAAAAAATTAAGGCAGAACGTCGTGAACAAACAAGTGAGGCCGGTTTTTAGGGCTCCGTACCTCAAACGAAAAAAACGGAACCCTTATAGGATCACTTTGTTGTCCGTCTGTTCGTCTGTGTGTATGTCAAGACTCTTTATCTCGGGAATGCGTAAAGATATCGAGTTGAAATTTAAACTGTATACGTATATCTATGGTTTCTTGCAGTTGTGTAAAAGAAAAACTTCTCAGTTATCGTTTAAAAAAGTTAGAGCCGTTTATGTCGTAAAAAACAGCATATTTCGACACTCACAAAAATCAAAACCTACAGGGTACTTCCCGTTGACATAGAACTATGAAATTTGGCGAGAAGCATTGTCTCAGAGTACACATATAGGAATAAATCTGAAAACTGTACATTTTTATTTAAATCACAAAAAAATAGGGCCTCAAATATCACAAATTATGGGTTCAAAATTCAAAGTGAGTAAATCGTATCATGTAAGGTATCAATCATATAAAAGAACTTTATTAGCACATGCTAAAACAGGTTTTTAATTATTTTAACAATGTGTTTGTTCGGAACCCTCGGTGTGCGAGCTTGACTCGCACTTGTCCGGTTTATTTATACATGTGGTGAGTGCGTCGGTATTGCGCCGCCATAGTTAGACTGACAATCCGAGGCGTAGTTTCCTTGTACTACGTGTTTGTGTGTGTAATTATGTCTGTTTACGGTGACGCGTAGTTTTGCCGGCCTCACTTGTTTTGTTCACAAGATTCCGTTTTTATTTTATACTAGCTGCCCGTCCCGGCTTTGCCCGGGTACGATTGGCTAAAGAAGACAGATTTTATAAGCATTGTGCCTATATACTTACCATGTAATGTACGCACATGTTAGACATACAGGATGAACCATGATGATGAGTTATAACCTACCCAAATCGCGGGAGTTCCCGTAGTCTTAAACTGTTCGACTATTTACGTAAAAGAAATATAGTATTGGCCAATCTAAATAAAAGTGAGTTCGTATGTGTCGAGTGGCTGTACATAATATTTTATATAGCCCTGATTTCAGAAAATGACAATGAAGAGAATGAAAGAGACGGTTAAAATATTAGAGATCCACAGTTTATCTACACTCTACCTATGTAAGTTAGTTTCTTGATCTTTTCTACACTTAAGAACTTTGTAACACATTGGACCATCAGTTCTACTTCTACGAATTGTGCCCTACCTAAGGCTTCTTCAATTTGCTAACCCAAAGAGCTGTGATGGACGGAATCGAAGCGCTGGCAAGCAACGTGTTCCGGTGGTCTCGACCAGATCTTAGATTCACGTGAAGACCTTCGCTATACTTGCCAATACATTGTCTTCATTCGAGATCTTTAAGGTCCCATGGACAATTCGTTTCACAAACTATGTGTCAGGACACATAGTTTGTGAAACGTCGATAATACGGGCCCTCCGGGCTACAGGTGCTTTAACGTGTGAAAGCAAAACTTAGTAAAATGTTATCCACAATGTCACTTAATCTCGTGCTTCCCGAAAAAAAATCATCTTATTTTTTCCCGGGTTAAGCGTTCGCCTAAAAGTTGTCTATAGAGGCAGACATTTAAGAACAACTGAAATCGTCTTCAGCTATACTTACTTAGCTGATACAGGTAATTATATTCTATTGAATAAATTTGCCGAAAAAAAGTCAAGAAAAGTGTAAATTTAAATTGAATTGTTAGGCAAGCTCAATTTCTAGGAGGAAGTGACAACTTACTCGTATAAATAACCGTCTTACCACGAAAGTTTTACGCACGCTTTAGATAATGTTTGACAGTACAAATTGCACGGTTAAACTGTGTTTAAAGCGTGTTTAAATCTTTTGTGGTGAGGCGGTATATATTTATTTCAATTTAATGCAAGTATTTTTGTTTCTTTTGTGAGAAATGAGTGGTTTGGGCACCCTAACTATTTTTGATTCAGGGCTCCTCCAAAGCACGCTACGCCACTGCATACCTATATTCACTACCAATAAAACATAAATCGACACACTATTGGCGGAGATAGTGGTACTAACGCCTGTCCTACAATCGTGAGGTGGTGGGTTCAAATCCCGATCCCGTATCAATGAGTTTCTTTGGAACTTATGTACGGAATTTTAAATCATAGCTTTTCGGCAAAGGAAAATAATGTGAGGCAACCTGCACCAACCCGCACTGGGCCAGCGTGGTGGATATGGCCCAATCACCCTTCGTAGGTAGAACTGTATGTCCTGCAGCAGAAGACTATTAAAAAAAGGCTGGTATAGGTACAGGTACATTAATAGCGGAGATTTTATGTAGGTAGGCACATAATAAGAATATGACTGCCACTCTCGCTACTCAATAGATTACTACGCGATCGCGGTTTCATCAAAATTATATGCAGTAAAAGGAAACGCCTTTTTTTTAAACACTGGAGACGATAATTTTACATTCAATGACCTATATGAATCCGGCAACCCACGCTGGACCAGCATGGTAGAGATGGTAGATATGGCCCAATCACCCTTCGTGAGTAGGCCTATGTCCTGCAGAGGACTATTAAAAGGGCTGGTAGGTATATTATGTACATTGTACAAAGTACAGGAATAGCCAAACGGGGTGAGCGGCGACCACGTAACTTTTTATAATACTTACATTTTTAAACTCGTGATATCTTTGTAATAAAATGTCTGAATTAAATAATTTAAAAAGTGGCATAAAGCTATTGAAATATTTTTGAATCTGAAATAATTTATTTTGATAAGGATTAATACCAAGATACAATTTAAGATCCTTTTCTTGCGACGGCATTACAATTAATTTTTAAGAATAAAATAACAGTTATTGTGGCTTAACTATAATAGTTAGATATATGCTGTCGCGACACTTTTTGTAAATAATGGTGTGTTCTGCAAATTCGTAGTACATTATTTTATTCTTTCATCAATAGTTTTCGCAGCGCACGCGATGTAAAGAATATTTTAGGCATTTTTTTACACCTTGGGTAACATTATTGTAGTTTTAGTAGGAATCCTTATTTTTTTCTTGTTATTAAAATAGCCTATGTTACTCAGTGATAATGTAGCTTTCTAATGAAAAAAGAATTATTAAAATCGGTCCAGTACTTTTTGAGTTTATTCGTTACATACAAAAATACAAATCTTTCCTCTTTATAATATTAGTGTAGATAGTGTAGATTTGGTCTGAGGATTAAGTGAGCTTTTAAAAACAAAATTACAAGTAGTATTTAGGTTGTCCCATAACTTTAAAAGAATATATTTTGGAATACACAGATTTTGCCAGTCATTTTGGTTTCCTTCCTGTTTTCTGGGAAATAAATAAATCTCTTGTTATAATCGCCGCTGACTTAAAATCTTCTTATAAACCTATTTTACTAGAGGCACATCATTATTAAGTTATTTTTTTGTCCAATGGCTATTTTGTAAAATATACCTACCTATGTTTATTATTGAATAATTATCTATTAGCATGTATATAACTATTATAATAATTTAGCGTCTTGAATCTGTAACCAAGTACAATATTTATTATCTTGACACAACCTTGTATTAGTCAATAGCATTCTAATCTAATATGCCATTAGTCGACATAGCAAGGCATCTATTCATAAGTCAATACCCAAACATTTGATTAAGCCAAAATCAATCATCTACTTAATACTGTACGTGTTATAGGTAATTAGTAAAATAATATGTAGGTATGTAACATATGAACCTTCCACAAAGAGATGCAGCTTTATACTTAAAGTTACCAATAACGTATCACAACTCTTCTCATCGAATTGCCTAATTCAAGAGTTCAGTGTTTGAAGGTATAAAGTGAAAAACGCTATTTATTCCATGTGATGTTACCAGGGAATTTTGTAATTCCGGAAAAAATCGTTTTCTATATAAATATGTGTAAGCTTTTGAACGTTTTGATATTTTCAGTCCCAATTATTTTTCGCAAAAAATAGCATCATTTAAAGATTCAAGATAAAAAGATTTTTTAAATCGGTTTACAATTGGCGAAAAAACATACACAAAAAAATACACACTAGTGTTTGTGTTGATTCTAATTAATTTAAGTATCTCTTTGTTTGTTTATTCATGCCTACATCCCAAAGTCAAGTTAAGTCCTCTTTTGGTACAAATGGTGTGCAAAAGTAAAACACTAAAATGTTTAACAAATATACAGTACCACCCCATTTTTGGAAGTCGGTAAAATATTAATCGAAACAAAATTGTATGCTTCACGCAAATCAATGCAATCGCAAGATGACTTTATTAAAGTGTTTTTTATTCGCTTATATTTTTTTTTTCATTTTATTTACAATTTAATGAATCCTTTCATAATTGTAGAATTCCCTACACTACACATAGCAACTATATATATCGTCGGCTTACTGCAAGAACTCATTAACTGCAAAAAATCATTAAGTACACCTAAGACTACACGTAGTTTTGTCTCAACGAGTTCTACAATTCGCAAAAACCCATTATTTCCTATTAACAGTTTTAACTGACAACAAAAGTAACTAAAATGCATTTTATTGTGTTACGAAAATCATGTATGTTACTTATTGACTTCTATAAACGTTATGGAATGACATTTTTTTTTCAAATAACGTTTGCTTGTATTCATTAATTGCGCATAATAACTTTATCCTCTCATGGTGATTAGCAAAGTAATATTTTATTACATTTTAACAAAATATAATGACTTCTATCTAAATTATTTATGTTTAATATCACAGTTTGATTGTGGCGTAAATTCATTGACGACTTTTGGCTTAGCGAGTGACATTCAGCACTACTTCTGATTTAGTTATGCTAAACTTAATTAAGTACCGCTTACAATTCACACACAAGGTGTTCGTTGGTGCCTAAACGCATGCGGGGGGTAGAGCGGGGCAGTTCTCCCGCTTGTTCGACGTGACTGTGAAAAAACTTTCTCTAAACAATACTTAGAAAGCACATTATCTATTTCTAAAATGTATGAGCTATATGTAACCGCCGTTATGTATGTATATATACACATAACGTCTGTTCCATGTACCTATGCTATATTTTGACTATACACCTTATAAATTATTAACTAAATTTTTCTGTCTCTCTCAAACTTTGTAAAGTTGTTGTATTTGCTGTCCTTTTCATGCTAATGCGGGTTTTGAAATATTTATTGTTCTAAAAAAAAATTGAGTCGTGAGAAGTTCTAGGAGGAATACCACGACAGGTTGTTGCTCAGTATTTTATTGGAGAATCTATAGCACTACAGAATAAAGTTCAAAATTGCCATTCTCTGACACAGGTCAACCGCAAATTATTGGAAACCTTACATTTTCAAGTGCCTGAAGTACGGGGGTCTCAAAAATTCTTTAGAACATGTTAGCAGGTCATATTTTTCCCTTTTTATTTCCTGCGTTAACAGAAATATTGTTTTGAGTAAAAATCGAACACTGAGGACAGGGTTGTCACTGTCTCAGATGTACTTAATTTCAATGAGATGTATTAAATAAGTAAAGAAGTAAATTTTGAATATGTTACGATTCGGGCATCATTGTTTTCTGTTGTTTTACATACATTCGACATTAGGTCATTTTACTTATTCCTATACTATTTTTGTATTAAAATAATTAAAAATATTAATATTGATGTCTGAACTTTATATAATAACGATAATCAAAATAGTTTTATTCATTTTATACAATTATAATCTTGGTTATGTTATTTTGTGTCACGTAAAAATCATCGGACACTACAATTACAATCTTACGTATTATTCTAAATACGAGTACCTATGTAAATTATACTATTTTCTAATAACATTTTGAAAATTTATAAGAAAGCGAAAGTATGTATAAATTGAGAACCTCTCTTCTTTTGGTAGTTGGGCAAAAAAAAAAAATGTGTTAACCCTAGTTGTCCTTTATGCAATCCATATTGACTGCCATAAAAGCATTTGAGTGGCAACTGTCGCGTAGAGACAGTATAAATTTAGACAGTAAGGCAACTTGATATGGTGTTGGGGCATTTAATTTTATGGCGAAATTGACTTTAAATTAGTGAAATAAAGGTAATTTATGGTTACTTATGTGCTGATTGATAGTAGTTTGAGATAATTTTACGAAATCAATTAAGTATCACAGGTATGACGGCAGACTGTAATGTAAAATAAACCTTATAGCTATATAAAATCAAATCACTTAATAATATAGGTACTGAAATACAAATAGAGTACTATGTCTAGATAGTTATTACATATTAGGTTTGTTTCTGTCGAAGACTTTATATTTGTAGCAAGTTGACTTACTGGAAATAGAAATAATTTATAGCGCTAGAAATTTTTACAAAAACTAAAGTGATTTCGAGTGTTTCAATTTTTTCGTCCGTTTTGTGCAAACCCATAAATATTTTTATAATTGATTTCTCAAGTATTTGACAGGCGTGGAATTCGTCGAGATTACAATTATTTTGTATCGGAAAAGCTAGGATTTTGGGCACAGTCCGGGTTAGAACGCGGTAAAGGATACTCGTTTTGAAAATAGTTCAGGTGTTAAATTATAACGCGTGTGAAAATTTTGGAAATTAGAGCTCGCTCGCTTCGCTCATTTTCCAAGTGTATAAGAAAGCCTTCGTCGATTAAGGCATATTATAGTGTTTGTGTTGTGAAAGTGATATATCATAAATCTCTTTGAGACCTTTGGCGATGCCTTTCAAGGATTCGTCTTTGCAGTAACTAATAACTTTGATCAAATCAGATATTTGATGATGTTATCCCTTATAATCATCTTATAGCTATTTCCTGCTGTTCTCCCGTACCAAAGATAAAGTTTTGCGTTACCTCAGGTCTCAGAAAGATTTCTAACTAATGCATAATTTATTCAAGGTATTTATTTCCAGGTTAATTTCCAAAGTATTTAACTTTCAGATAGCGGTACTATAAGTACGATTCTACCTTAGACTCCGTTTCTCTCCCACCATCTTATCAGATTTATCGATAGGTAAATTACAATAGTGGTAGCGTAAAGTCCTTTTTCTTTCAGAAGCAGAGAGGTCTACTGTCTACATTGTTTTTGGGCTATCTTAAGGGTAGACTATTTATTAGTTTTTCTCACGTAGGACTCATAGGATGTGTGTTTGGAAAGATTGATTGGATGAATGCTAATAAACATTTAAATTCAGCTACATGTAGCTAGGCTGTTTTATAGTTCCGGTACAAACAAATTAATAACTTGCTTGAATGAAAACTTTCAATAACTTCATAATTTTCTGCATCTGATTCATTCTCATTATATTTGGATATATATAACACATTATGCTGTTATGCCCAGCGTATTGGGAAGTTGAAGTGTCAATGGGCACTTGGGCAGGGCACATAGCGCTGAGAACTGATGATCGATGGGGTTGGAAATCGCGCTGGATGCAAGCCGCTTCCAACCAGTCTTATTGGAGATCTATAGAGGGAGTCCTATGTCCAGTACGTCTTTGTGGGCGTCTTATGGCTGATGGATGATTATGCTGTTATAAAAATATATCAGTACTTATCTCATCCCATAAGGGGATCAAACACCTATGAAGGAGAGCAGACATCTACGCAAGGAGTTCAGAGTTCGTGTTTATTGAACGAGATTCAAAACATTTATACATTCTCACTGCAAGTTCGTGTTTCACGAATGCAGTACGAGATTCGGAATATTCGCCTATACATGATTATGTATTGTGAAACATACAACATAATATATAATTATTAACACAGATATCTAGTTATTGAAGGTTTTCATCATCAACTAACACAAAACGAAAATATCTTACTGGAACTATATTGTTTTTCTTCTTCAAAATGAAAAATTAGTATAAAAAATCATTCTCTTACACACGTGCACACTAGCTAACACGAATAAAGAGTCGGGCGAAGGTTTAAAGCTGATCAGATGTTGGAGTCGGGCCCTTCGAACCTCACCCTTTGCATCAAGGTCAACAAGCCGGTACCGCCCTGGGTTACACAGAGTATCTAGTTCATGATGGCTTCCAGCTAATGGTCGCTGTCTCACAACTGGATATTCGTACATGCACTAGGTACACACACTACACGACCACGATATTCCTGTAGGGATCATTTCGAGTCATGAGGAATACCTTGGTCTTAAATTAGCTTAGGGAACCAAATAATAACAAACTTTGAGAACTTTAGGTTCTAACTTTATTAAAAGTGTGTTTGGATGTGTGACTGGATTAAGAGATGAATGAATGATGATCAGTAAGAGATAAGAAGGTTTGAATATTTAGTGTCTTTAGTGGCGTGGTTAGGGCTAAACCTGACGGATTTGTTGGCAACGCTTTGGAGTGGGGTGAAGGATGGCAGGGAGCCCCACATTCTGATTCGCTTAGGCTTTCAATTTACAGATCTTAAGGATCTAAACTCCATATCCCATACCTGTTTTCCTTCCAGAGGGTGGTGTTAGCAGCGATGCAGTTTGGAGCAGATCAGAGGAGCAGATATTATTATTCCTACTGCACTAATGTCATTTATCAGTATTTCTTTTAGCATAAAGTTGGCCACGAAGAGAGAAGAAGGACAGACTGCGGATCACCGATCGCTGTAGCTGTAAGGAGTAGCAGATAGCCGGAATCAAGCTAAGTTGCATGCTTTTATTTAACTCTACTTTCTTTATTTCAAATTGTCACATGCATCGTAATAATTTATCGTAGTCAAATTTAATTAATTTCATTTTATTATGTGTTTTATGTGCTGAGCGAATGTATTTCTTTTCTTATTCTGAAACTGCATCTTATTTGAATCGTATTGAACTTATTTATATTTTGTTTTGTTCTCCTTTTTTACAATTTTACTTTTGTATCTATTTATGATACAAAGAACTGGCAACTCCTATTATTTTCTGATTATTTATAGATTCACATAGGCTAGTAGTGAAACTAATTTAGGTTTACTATTTATCCTAATTTTTATTATCTAAACACAACGTAAACTCTACACAACGTAAAAGGGTCCATTTGAGTTTAATATTTTCTAGACGATCACATTATAAAACTAGACGATCACGTTTATCTTGGCCAAATAATTAGATAAATAATTAATAAATAGGAATAGCTTTACAGTCAATGAAAAATGTAAAACAGCATCCAGCAGGGCAATTCTGTTAACTGATCTCTGTACTGAAGTGATACGTTCTTGAACCTCTCTCGTTTTTCTGACAGTTCTGACAGCTCAAGACTGTCAGTAAAACGAGAGAGGTTCAAGAACATGTCACCTCAGCATCAAGATCGGTTATCAGAATTGGCCCACAGAACTCCGGTCTCTATAAATCTGTATCGGAATATATTTTGCACACATGCAGTATAACCTGGACTTCCACGAACTCAAGAAAGACCGATGCTAATTGTGTAGCAAGTATAATCACGCCAAAGAAGAAAATCTACCTGCGGGGTAGTTTTGTTAACCGATCTCTTTACTGAAGTGATACGTTCTTGAACTTATTTCGTTTTTCTGACAGATCAGACAACTCAAAACTGTCAGAAAAACGAGAGAAGTTCAAGAACGTGTCACGTTAGTAACGAGATCGGTTAACAGAATTACGCTGCTGATCTTGGCAAATGGCAACAAAAGTATGACGAAGATAGGTATATTTTTGTACAAAGCTAAGAAGCCAAATAATTGGATAAAATAAGGACTAACGAAGATGATAGCTTTAATTCTATAACATACGGTGCTTCACATGCCAAATAGCAACGTTTCCCTTCTGTATTATCTTTGAAAATGAATGTGTATAACGCAACGATTTATGAAGCTCGCACTCCGAATGATGGCTTTTGCTATTTGTGGACAGAAATAGATGAAAAAAACGTAAGCGATGAAATAAGAACCGCGTTATGTCTTTGGATTAAACGACTACCCCCTACAGTAAAAGAAGTATCGATAAATATCAAATCAAGGGACATACCCATATGGAGGTGGATAGCGTGCACAGTGCAATAGCAATATTACTATCTATTTTTAATAGAAAATCAGATGCGATTAATGCTTATGTATTCAATGATAAATCTTTGCAATATTATAAGATTGGCGCGATTAAACAGGACAAACACAAACAAAAACATTGTCAATAAGAAACATATGAACCCATGGTTATGAGACATACTTACCGATATTCTGGACTTGAAAAATTTAAGAAACATGTTGATACATAATCTGTCTCTCGGGTCTGGCGGTAAGAACGTGGAATGGCTGGTTGAATACTTTAGATTCGAGAAAAAAAAATAACATTGTCCAGTATAGATATGACTACAAGTCAGACTACAAAGAATTCAATGTTTTGAAAAAAAGATGCCCCAGATTTTTTTTCTGATGAAGACAGAGAAGCTCAGACGGGGATGACTAAAGTTGACATTTCTCTAATTATACCTACGTGTTTCTATATAGTTTGATTTAGTTACAAACTGTGCAAAACCCAATCCTCGCGCAGCAGTTATGTGAGCTTCAGTTAGTATTGGGGTCTTGAAATTGAGAGTTGAAAGGAATTTGAATTTTAATTTATATTACTTCTTTCTAAAGTCAAAGCTTGCTTTAAAACCGGACGCGACTTTGAAGCGCGAGTCAGGCTCGCTCATCGAGGGTTCCGTACAGTCACGTTATTAAAATAATTAAAAACCTGTTTTAGCAATGAAGTTCTTTTATATGATACCTTACATGATACGATTTACTCACATTGAATTTCAAACCCATATTTTGTGAATTTTGAGGCCGTATTTTTTGTGATTTAAAAAAAAATGTACGAATTTCAGATTTATTCCTATATGTGTACTCTAAGACAATGCTTCTCGCCAAATTCCATAGTTCTATATCAACGGAAAGTACCCTGTAGGTTTTGATTTTTGTGTGTCGAAATATGCGGTTTTTTACGACATAAACGGCTCTAACTTTTTTAAACGATAACTGAGAAGTTTTTCTTTTACATAACTGCAAGAGACTATAGATATACGTGAACAGTTTAAATTTCAACTCGATATCTTTACGCGTTCTCGAGATAAAGAGTCTTGACATACACACAGACAGACAGACGGACAACAAAGTGATCCTATAAGGGTTCCGTTTTTGCCGTTTGAGGTACGGAACCCTAAAAAGTAGTAGTATAAGTAATGGAAAACCTATACTACTGCTTTCTAAAGCAAACGCTAGCTATAGATTTAAGTAATATAAGTTAAAATATTTTGTTAAGAAATTTCTAATTTCACATTCCTCTAAACTTTCAATCTCAAGAAGTCACTAATTTTGATTTTTTATTTTTTTGTAAGAGGATTGATTGTGAATTTTCTCTGAATTTAGTCTAAGTGTGTAGTAAATAATTATTCCTACAATTTCATTGTTTTACTACTCGCATACCCTTCATACTTATGATGATATTCGCAATTTAAAAAACCAAAAAGTAATTAATTATTTCCCACAAGTTTGGTTTGTGTCAGTTAATGAGTTCTTGCAGTAAGCCGACGATATATTCGTATATTTAGGTAAACTTATACAGGGTTACTCCTAATCAATTAGCATCTTTTTAGGGGCTTATTCTGTACATCAAAACTAACAACTTTTGTTCTGCGACTTTAGTCAAAACTAAAAAAAAAACAGCTGTTTCATACATTTTGTCGCGGGTGAACAATATTATTCTATGGAACAAAAAAAAAATTTCGACTTTTGACGAAAATCGCAGAACAAAAGTTGTAGTTTTAATATATAGAATAAGCCCCTAAAAGGATGCTAATTGATTAGAAACAACCCTGTATATGCTAGATGTTAAGTTTAATATAATAACTGCAAGATATTATTCTACTAAGTTCTTGTTTGAATAGCGATTTGAATAGAGTATATTCAGTTGAGTCTACAATATATTAGGCTAAGCTGTAGGTTATTCATTAAAGCTTAATTGATTAATATCGCTAGGTTCAATATTGGAGCGTATGGCGATAAATTGTAAAGACAGGTTTTTCATTTCAACCTCGTAATAAATAACGTAGAATTCAATAACTAACGTGGAGACTGGAAGTGATTGGGGAGGTATATTTCACAGAAATTGTGGGTTTCACGTTATAATTACTTTTTGAAATACCCATATTTCTAGTGGCTACCTTTTTGTATGTCTATCTATAGTCATTTTGTAAAAATGTAAATCGTTTTCTCATTATCATCATCTAGCTAGAATATCGACTAAGTAAATAAATATATCGAAATAAAGCCGTGGTGGTCTTGTGGTAATGACACCCGCCTTACAATCGCTTGGTCGTGGGTTCAAATCCCGGTACCGTACCGATTGGTTCTTTGGAATTTATGAACGGAATTTCACACCACTGGCTTTTCGGTTAAGGAAAATATCGTGAGGAAACCTGCATACGTCCGTAGAACAAATTCGATGGCGTGTGTGAATCTACTAACCCGCACTGGGCCAGCGTGGTGGATATGACCCAATCACCCTTCGTGGGTAGGCCTACGTCCTGCAGTGAACGTCGTTGATTATTTATTTGATAATTTAATTGTGATTATTTTTGATGAATTATGTATAACTTACTCAGAAATGTAATTTTTATGGAAAGACCAAATTTTACGATAATTATTACAGGTACAATACCGTACCTCTTTTTATGTATCTAATTAGAAATTCAATGTAGGTAATGATTGTAACTATTGTACGGCACGATTAATAAATACCTATATTATGTTCGTATAGGACTCGTCAAATGATGACTAATAGTATTATTTTGAGGCATTACGATACTTTTTATTCTTCAGACATTATTTTTAAAACGATAGTAAAATTTTGGCTAGCACAATATTTAAAGACTGGCCGTCTTACCACAAAAGTTTCACGCACGCATTAGACAGTGTTTAACAGTACAAATTGCATGGTGAAACAGTATTTAAAGCGTGTTTAAATCTTTTGTGGTAAGACGGTGGATGTTCAAGAATTTTAACAAAACACTAATAATAGTATTCTAGTCTTGTCGTCAGACCCTTCCAATGTCGTTTTTTTGCACAAAACTAAAAATTTTACTCAGCGCGCGAGAATTTCAGAGTGCTGCAAACCTGGATTAATACTATCCAGGTGGACCCAAACAACATACTAGAAGAGCAAGTTTACCGCAATTGACAACATTTCAAATTTTTAACATAGTTATATTTATTTATTATCTGAAAGAATATTGCAAAATAACATGTACGTATTTTTTATTTTTCCAATGCGACTTATATTTTCCGTAAAATTAAGTTTTGAAAAGTAGCTTATTCTAAAAGGACGTAACTGCAAAATTAAGGACTCGTAAACAATTTTACTGAAGCCACATTAGAAAAAAATAGGTGCTAGCGTTGCTGTCACTATCAATGCCAATCAAGCCGTCACAATTCACAACAAATAGGCCGGGAGGTCAGCGCAAAAAGTCCACTATGTACCGCGGTATACTATGGGAAGAAAAATATAAAAAATGTTTAACAACTGCCAATCACCTGAAATATGTAACAGGGTCTGCCATACAGGCTTTAAATTAGCACCACTTAAAAGAAGAAGAATAAGTAGTACTAGTTCCAAGATACTTTTAAAATTCAAACGGATTCTTCCACCAAATGCTAGTGAACCCAGCTGACTGACTCCAGGGTATTGATGTACACTATTTTGATAATTCAGCTTTTGGAAAGTATTTGCATTTTTTGCGTTTACCTCTCGGGCTAAAGCAAAATAAGTAATTTGAAAATGACACTGACATTTTATTTTAAAAACTACATTTTATGTGTCAACACTGTCAGTGTTAACTGTCATTTTATTTTTTTATCATTGGCAACTGAACTTTTAGTATAAATCCCGAAACGGCTTGAGTGAGAGTTTTTATCTAATATCTTAGCAGTTACTGCACTAAAAATTTTGGAAAAATAAACATAATGATCAGCATCCCGATATCTCGAAATGGTTTTGGAATTTCATAGCCTTGTGAAATATGAAAACTTGTCAATTATTCTTATTTCAGCATTTTTATTTGTAAGATTTGACTGGCCTACACCTGCAGCTCTTAAATATGTATTGATATACAACTAAATTTAAAACTTGGTAACAAAAATAATTATTACACATTTTCTTCTGTATGTGTAATGTGTATGAATCAATGACATCACATATTGTACAACATATTCACTTAGCTGTATGTAATCAATCTTTGATCCAAAAGAGACTCAAGTCGGATCCTTCTTAGTCCCATAAGGCAGCAAACTTACTTCTAATTAAATACCCAAAATTTAATTTTCCTCTATTCAATTTTGCTTTCCTCGGAATTAATAATTTTAAGATTAAAACCGGTTTTAATTATAGCTTTATTATTAATTAGCTTTCCGCGATGTTGGGTGGTGTATGTGATTAAAATTAATGATAGAATGTTACCATAATACGATTAATATTTAATTAGATATTATTATAATAACCTACTCATATTGTAACGTAATTTGTCTTTGTACCAATATGGCCTGATGAAGGTTTTAATAGAATTAATATCTCATGTTGATGATGTTTGAATAAAGCACAAAGAAACAATGTTATTTTAATTTTTCTCATACTTCTTTGGGTTATAATCTATATTAAATTGGGTTAAATACCTCGTCATGTAAAAAAATAGCATCGCTAGGAAATGGATAAGTCTGCCGTCTTTCCTGTTTTCTAAGACATTTAGTGTATTGCATGTCATTTTAGTAATAATAAAATGACCAGTTGACTCCAACTAACTATTTTTTTTCAGTGAAAATCCTTTATGGATGCCACCCCGGGGGAGGCAAGGCCCACTAAAAAACCCTGGGTGTTTCCTACTACTTGCTAACCACTGGGGTACGCTTGCGCATGCGTCCGTAGTTCCAGCAGCGGTGTCTGTCTTGGACTCGTCTCATGGTTTTCATCCGTTTATTTTCGTCGAGAGGCACGTGGAAACACCGCGCGCCATCTCGATTAGCTGCATTTGTCAAGCAGCGGACTCCCCCGAGTCCGTCGCTCAAGGCCCCTGTTATGGGGGTTGAAGAGGGGCGTGAAGCCCCTTCGACGCCCGATTCTTCGGCGGCGCATCGGGAGATCTATTGTAAACTCCCGTTCGCGTTCTGGAGTATAACATGCTCACAGAAGGAAACTGCCGCCTCCTAGGACGTCTCACTTCCCAACATTAAATTAATCAAAGCTGGGAGTGAGAGATCACCCCTTATTGTAGCGACAAAGTCACAACGCTCGCTGGCCCATGCAGAACACTCCTCCAGCGTATGCTGTGCCGTGTCTTAATCGCAGTTGCAGTGGTGGCACGTGGTCGTTGGTTCTATTCCGGCTACACGGCATAGGTATTTTTACCTGAACAAGCCGGAAAGTTCACGATCCGTGAGCCCTATACAGCCAGTTCTCGAGTACCGGCTGCATAGCCTTCACTGTCTAAATTCCGGCCGTGGGTTGGGCCAGACGTTCTTTCTATTCTGCTACCAAGGCTCTGCAAGCGTGTAATTTCCAAAGCTCAATTTGCCTTGATGAGGGATCTTCTGTTTGGAGTTGGAGCTCTCTGCGCCATCTGTACATGTTAGCATAGAGCTCCGCCTCCAAGTCCCATGGAGCGGATCCTGCCAGCACACACGCTGCTTCAAAAGAGACTGTGCGATAACCACGTATCACCCCAACCGGCACGGATCTTCGTATCAGGGTGTCCGCCCACACCGGTGCTCCGTAAAGTACCACGGATCTCACCACTCATAGATATAGGTTTCGGCTAGAAGCTTTAAGTCCTCCGAGGTTTAGTAGCAGACGCTTGAGAGCACGAGCGGCATCCATTAAGCGAGGGCCCATGTGTACAAAGTGTTCTATGAAATGCCAAATGATATCAAGATGAAGCCCCATATACTTCATAGAAATCTTTACTTCAATCTGCACTTACCCGATTGATATTTTGGAGCCGCTCTGTCTCCACCTTCCTGCCTCAAAGAACTAAGTAAAGCAGTATGTAAGAGCATCTACGAGTACATCCCAATCAATTTAAAATCCAATTTAGTTACGAAATATATCTGAAACATTATAACGCACCTTAAACATTTCTACTTGTAAGTTATAAAAAATTGCTAACTAATAAATACAATAAAATTTAGTCGTTCATGCCGACTAAACGTTATTTTGACAAAACGGGCGGTTTTACAGAGCCTTAAACCGATTTCTGAAAAAATAAAATTGATTTGACTTAGATTTTTGCTAGGCATAGATTTATTTTGTTAGTCATAAAAAGTGGCTAGAAAGCTTCAACTCCAATATATTAATATCGATATATAGGTACGTACTACTTAATACTATGTACTTAATACCACTAAATAAATTAGAACTTTTTTTATAGCTCGCAGAGGCTATAGCAGGATAATATACGAAATAAATCCATTTCGAGACAATATTTTGTTTTAGTAGGTATCCTCTTAATTTTGCTATGTTGAACGACGCCGATGCGCAGTGCTCGAGTGTTGTGCATATTTACCCAAATTTTCTGATATATTAAACCATTTGTGAAATATGAGCGACGAAATTAAATTTATAATGAGGATGCTACTCGATGCCACTTCATTTTCAGATTAAAATAAAAGTACACTTTGCATTTTGTTTCAGCAGCAGATTTTTTCAGAGTTCTCTTGAAAATTTGTTTAAATATCATGAACGGGTAATTTATTAGTGTGTAGGAAAAGCCAATGTTTCTAGAGAATTACTAAATTTATAGCCTATCTGGTATTTTGATAGCTTGTGACGTATCATTCATACACGTTGGTCGTTCTTGGCATCAAATATAAAATCTTCAGAATAACAAAGTACCATCGAATGAAGTAATTCCTGTGAGTGCGGCAAAACATACACAGTGCAAGGACCAGCGGACTGTGAGTGTATCACTAAGTATGTTAAGACACTCTGCTAGCTATGTGGTTTTAAACTTCTGAATAAATCTAAGTACCAAAAATGACAATCTTAAATTTCTTATTCTATCACAGACCAAATAAAAGAAACCGAACAAGTGCGAGTCAGGCCTGCACATGCAATTAGGAAGTAAGTTGTTAAATTCTCTATACTATAACCAGCGACATTAGATTTTATGTGATACCTTATATGATACGATTTACTCACTTTGAATTTTGAACCCATAGTTTGTGAATTTTGAGGCCCTATTTTTTGTGATTTATATATGTGTACTCTAAGACAATGTTTCTCGCCAAATTTCATAGTTCTATGTCAATAGGAAGTACCCTGTAGGTTTTGATTTTTGTGAGTGCCGAAATATGCGGTTTTTTACGCCATAAACGGCTGTAACGTTTTTAACAGATGACTGAGAAGTTTTTCTTTTACACAACTGCAAGAAACCATAGATATCGAGTTGAAATTTAAACTGCGTTTAAATTTCAACTCGATATCTTTACGCGTTCCCGAGATAAAGATACTCCTGCTGAGGGAGGAGTGGTCAATATTCCCTACATATCTCCCCAAGAGGTTGATCAGAGCTTGAATAAGCTCAAAGCGAGCAGCTCGGCTGGGCCAGACCATCTGCCGGCTTTTATTTTAAAATCTGCCAAAAAATATTTGATTTTCCCTCTCTGTCACATATTTAATTTGTCATTGGAAAATGGTGTTTATCCACGTCAGTGGAAACTATCTAGGGTTACTCCTATACCTAAGACTAACAATAAAACTGTGGTGGATGAACACCGTCCCATTGCAATTCTGTGCTCGCCGGCTAAAGTCTTCGAACACTATTAACATTTCTAAGAAACCTTTACAAGAAAACCTATGGATATTACCCTTATATGTATCCAACGGATTTTTTGCTTGGACAGTTGGGGTTTAACTCGTTAAAAGTTAGACGTTCTCTCGAACAGCTTCAGACCGGCTGCAAAGTATTGAGAGGAGCCATAGACTCACCTAGTCTGCACAGTCGTATGTGTACGCTGTACATTCCAGACAACTACACGCGCTTTAGACCTAGTAGCAGACCCAAGCTCTTTGATACTGGCACTATCCGCACTACGTCTCGATTTAACAGCCCTATCTGCAGAATGCGTGGTCTCAACGCATTTCTTAAAATCTATACCGAATGCGACATTTTTTGTGACAAATTGCCTGTTATTCGTGGACTGTTGCTGGCTTTTGCCGAGCAATATTGTATATAAAATATGTATGTGAATTTTAATTGTAGTATTTTATATTGACTTATGGACATAATTTTATTTTGTAATTGAATGATTGAATTTTTAATGAAATGTTTAATGATCAATAATGACAGTAAAATTAATTTTTATATTAAGTGTAATTGGCGTTATTAGCCGTACTTATTATATAACAAATAAATAAAGAGTCTTGATATACACACAGACGGACAGACGGACAAACAGACAGACGGACAACAAAGTGATCCTATAAGGGTCCGTTTTTCCGTTTGAGGTACTGAACCCTAAAAATCAAGACAAGACAACAGACAAGTGTTTTTATTTTTGTTTGTGTGGGTGCGTAATGGTCGCATTTATGTCAGAAAGGACCCTGCTTCTCAATACATTCTCATCAAAAATTTGAGCAGTCTAGATCTCATTAAATAAGTTTTGTTCATAATTTGTGTGTATTAGTCTCAACATAAATTTAATATGCAAGGATTTTAATTTTTTGTGATTATTCAATTTAAAGCTATTGTAAAAATATTTTTTTCTTCTTCTTTTAGTAGTATATCTTTTAGCACATTTTTATAAGATCATTAAGATACTATTGTATAAGCTAAACCACACATATATATATATATATATATATATATATTTATATAGTATCTATCTTAAGTAAAAATAAATCATATGTCCTGGGTAGAGTCCTTAATGGCTTTATCTATTTATTATCAAAATATACGTGGTTCAAGGACAAAAGTGAATGAAATATACAACTCAATTTTATGTCAAAATTATGATGTAATATGTCTTAGTGAAACTTGGTTGGATAATTTAATTGGCTCTGATGAGGTTATTGACAGCAGATATTATGTATTTCGTTGCGATCGTTCCGAGTTATTCAAAAATCGATTTGATAAACATCACGGCGGGGGCGTGTTGATAGCTGTTTTGAAAAAATACGAGGTACAAGTAAAATTAGACTGGCAACTTAATTTAATAGAGAATCTATGGGTGCAAATAACAGTTGGCAATAAGTTAATTATGAACCTATGTACAGTTTACTTGCCAAATTATCTACCCTGTTCTATATACGTTGACTTCCTAGAGCGCTGTAGGAATATACTTAGCTGTGCTACCTGTCCCACCTGTATTCTTGGCGATTTCAATCTTGGTGATTTGAATTGGTCGAAAGAACTTGGTTGTCCAACTGCCTTTTGCTGCGATAAATCTAAAGCCCTCCACGAACTGTTACAGACAACTGATCTCCATCAACTCAATTATATTTATAACTACAACAACAGGTTATTGGATTTAGTTCCAGATGTTACATGTTGATAGACCAGAGGACAGTATGGTATCGAGTGCTCCAGTGATCAGTCGACTTGACCATCATCACCCCGCGCTTGAATTGATCTATCGCTGTTTCCTTCCTACGTTACTTGAAAATAAACAAGTAGAAAAACTTAGCTACTACAAAACCGACTACGAGAAATGCATCGGCGAATTGAACTCTGTTGATTGGAATAATTGCTCAAATGATATGAACTGTGACGACTTTGTCCAGTTTTTCTACAATAAAATTTACTTAGCTATAGAACGATATACTCCTAAAGGTAAAAGCCGCACCATCGATTCCCTATCTGGTTTTCTAAGGAGCTCGTTATATTAATTAAAAGAAAAAACAAGTTTCATAGAAAATTTAAGCGATTTGGTAACCCACGCGACTATGACACTTACGCTTTTTTTAGAATCGCCGTGAAAGAAAGTATGGATATTTGTTACAAAACATATATACAACGTATTGAAGAAGACTTAAGTAATAATTTAAAAGCTTTTTGGCGTTACACTAAGAGTAAAAAAGTCACTAACACCGTGCCAAGTCGAATAAAGCTTCACGATAAGGTAGCTAATACCGGGCAAGATGTTGTTAACTTGTTTGCCGATTACTTCTCATCCGTGTACAACAGCCCGTCTAATGGTAACTACAGACCTAACTTTGCACCAGCGAGCTTCTCGACTTCTTCTATTATTATTTCTGATAAGGAAATTATGACACGCCTGAAAAGCCTAAACACCACAAAGTCTGCAGGACCAGACGGAATACCTCCAATATTTGCTCGGCTCTGCGCACCGGCTCTGATTAAACCATTATCCTTGATATTCTCAAAATCCTTAGCAGAAGGCAATTTTCCATCTTTATGGAAGTTAGCCAAAATAACCCCTATTTATAAGTCTGGCGACAGGTGTGATGCTTCTAATTATAGGCCAATCAGTATACTCAACTGTTTTGCAAAGATATTCGAAGGGATTGCATACGATCACATCTATAATCATGTCAAACATAAATTAAATTCAAATCAGCATGGATTCATCACAAACAGGTCTACACTCACAAATCTTCTGGAATATACGACTTACATTTGTGAATCTTTCGAGAACGGTGTACAAACTGATGCCATTTACACAGACTTTGCTAAAGCCTTTGATAGGGTTGATCATCCAATATTATTAAAAAAGATTGATCATCACGGCATTCACGGGAATCTGCACAGATGGCTAAGTTCCTATTTACTAAACAGGTCTCAGCTAGTTTCTCTGTACGGTTACGACTCTGTACCGTTCATGGCGTCGTCAGGTGTGCCGCAGGGCTCAAATCTTGGGCCGCTGTTATTTTTGATATTTATCAATGATTTGCTAGATCATTTAAATGGTAGTTTTCTGGCATATGCAGATGATATTAAGATATTTCGAAGAATTAAATCTAGATTTGACTGTTTGTTGCTTCAAGAAGATCTTAATATAATTAACGACTAGTGTGCAGTCAATTTCATGTTACTTAACGTAAGTAAGTGTCAAATTATCAGTTTTACGAAAAATAAATCGCCCATTTGTTTCGATTATCAACTTGACGGAACTCTACTTAGTCGGGTTGTACTCGTTCGAGATCTAGGCGTTATGTTTGATTCTAAACTTTCTTTTAGACCTCACTATGAATTCATAGCCAACAAAGCTAGTAGAGTGCTAAGTTTTATTCTGCGTACAGCTAAGCCGTTCAAAAGTATTGCCACTTGGATCATGCTATACAACAGTCTGGTGAGGCCAGTTCTGGAGTATTGTTCTTCGGTGTGGTACCCAATATATGACACGCACATGGACAGACTTGAAGCCATTCAGCGTAGATTTTTGCGTGCATTATGCTGTAGATTGGGTCTAAGGCACAAAGTCAAAGAATATTCCGACAGGTTAAAAAAAATCCAAATGAATACCCTGGATAGTCGCAGAACTGTAACAGATTTATGTGTTATATACAAAATAGTCAACGGCGCTTTTGGTAGTCAACTGTTAAGTAATATCAACTTCAGATTACCATCTCGCTCGGTTCGTAAGTTTCAGCTTTTCAACTGGACTCCCGCTTTCAATAACGTCTCACGGAACAGTCCTTTGATTAGGATGTGTCGTGCATACGACGACATAACTAACCCCCCAGACATGTTTACTTGCAGCTATGCATCATTTAAATCTGCTGTTAATAATTTGTTGTAAATTTCTTGTGAATATTTATTTTAAATGTCAAAATATAATTTCAAAATTACATCTTAATTTAACTAACTGTGTACTGTGTAACTTTTCTTAAGTTGGCTAAGTTGTGTGCGGTTATAATTGGACCTAAGGTTCAAAATGTTGTACTAAGTCTATTATTATTGTTATTTATTGTTAACTTTTTGTCTGTAACCGAACCTATTTAAATAAAATAAAATAAAAAATAAAATATATGTGGTGAGTGCGTCGGCATTGCGCCGCCACAGTACGACTGACGAGCCAAGGCGTAGTTCCGTTGTACGTGTTTGTGTGTGTAATTGTGTCTATACACGGCAAAGCGTAGTTTTGCCGGCCTCAGTTGTTTGTTTCTCAACATTTTGTTTTGTTTTTTTTATTTGGTCTGAGTATTCTATTTAATAAATTCAAAAAAGGAATTAAGCAGTAATTCGCAGTTACGGAAGGTCAAACGCTCTATAAAAACCATTAAGGTTTTTATAACCGACCGTACCGTACTAAGAAAAAAACTCTGTTTCCTTTAAAATAATGAAGAGTAACGGAGGTGTTCCCTTGTTTATAACGCTGTTTATTCCATGATAAATCTTCCAACAACTTTCTTCGGGACATGTTTCCCCTCGAAGTTACTATTAAAGTTTCTTCGTGAAAAATTGCGGTAATAATTTAACTGGGGCTGTGGAGGATGTTTTAACCTACTCGCAAAAAGAGGAATTTTGTTTGCAACATATTTTAAGTTTAAATTGTGATATGTCTTAAATCAGATTTTTGCTTTTGATACAGTTATTGTTTGTTACGTAATTTCATAATTATTAATAGAACAATCAACATTTCATTTTATCCGCTGAGCCCTGAGCTCAGCGGATAAAATGAAGCGGTGGTGTTAGCAGCGATGCAGTTTGGAGCAGATCAGAGGAGCAGATATTATTATTCCTACTGCACTAATGTCATTTATCAGTATTTCTTTTAGCATAAAGTTGGCCACGAAGAGAGAAGAAGGACAGACTGCGGATCACCGATCGCTGTAGCTGTAAGGAGTAGCAGATAGCCGGAATCAAGCTAAGTTGCATGCTTTTATTTAACTCTACTTTCTTTATTTCAAATTGTCACATGCATCGTAATAATTTATCGTAGTCAAATTTAATTAATTTCATTTTATTATGTGTTTTATGTGCTGAGCGAATGTATTTCTTTTCTTATTCTGAAACTGCATCTTATTTGAATCGTATTGAACTTATTTATATTTTGTTTTGTTCTCCTTTTTTACAATTTTACTTTTGTATCTATTTATGATACAAAGAACTGGCAACTCCTATTATTTTCTGATTATTTATAGATTCACATAGGCTAGTAGTGAAACTAATTTAGGTTTACTATTTATCCTAATTTTTATTATCTAAACACAACGTAAACTCTACACAACGTAAAAGGGTCCATTTGAGTTTAATATTTTCTAGACGATCACATTATAAAACTAGACGATCACGTTTATCTTGGCCAAATAATTAGATAAATAATTAATAAATAGGAATAGCTTTACAGTCAATGAAAAATGTAAAACAGCATCCAGCAGGGCAATTCTGTTAACTGATCTCTGTACTGAAGTGATACGTTCTTGAACCTCTCTCGTTTTTCTGACAGTTCTGACAGCTCAAGACTGTCAGTAAAACGAGAGAGGTTCAAGAACATGTCACCTCAGCATCAAGATCGGTTATCAGAATTGGCCCACAGAACTCCGGTCTCTATAAATCTGTATCGGAATATATTTTGCACACATGCAGTATAACCTGGACTTCCACGAACTCAAGAAAGACCGATGCTAATTGTGTAGCAAGTATAATCACGCCAAAGAAGAAAATCTACCTGCGGGGTAGTTTTGTTAACCGATCTCTTTACTGAAGTGATACGTTCTTGAACTTATTTCGTTTTTCTGACAGATCAGACAACTCAAAACTGTCAGAAAAACGAGAGAAGTTCAAGAACGTGTCACGTTAGTAACGAGATCGGTTAACAGAATTACGCTGCTGATCTTGGCAAATGGCAACAAAAGTATGACGAAGATAGGTATATTTTTGTACAAAGCTAAGAAGCCAAATAATTGGATAAAATAAGGACTAACGAAGATGATAGCTTTAATTCTATAACATACGGTGCTTCACATGCCAAATAGCAACGTTTCCCTTCTGTATTATCTTTGAAAATGAATGTGTATAACGCAACGATTTATGAAGCTCGCACTCCGAATGATGGCTTTTGCTATTTGTGGACAGAAATAGATGAAAAAAACGTAAGCGATGAAATAAGAACCGCGTTATGTCTTTGGATTAAACGACTACCCCCTACAGTAAAAGAAGTATCGATAAATATCAAATCAAGGGACATACCCATATGGAGGTGGATAGCGTGCACAGTGCAATAGCAATATTACTATCTATTTTTAATAGAAAATCAGATGCGATTAATGCTTATGTATTCAATGATAAATCTTTGCAATATTATAAGATTGGCGCGATTAAACAGGACAAACACAAACAAAAACATTGTCAATAAGAAACATATGAACCCATGGTTATGAGACATACTTACCGATATTCTGGACTTGAAAAATTTAAGAAACATGTTGATACATAATCTGTCTCTCGGGTCTGGCGGTAAGAACGTGGAATGGCTGGTTGAATACTTTAGATTCGAGAAAAAAAAATAACATTGTCCAGTATAGATATGACTACAAGTCAGACTACAAAGAATTCAATGTTTTGAAAAAAAGATGCCCCAGATTTTTTTTCTGATGAAGACAGAGAAGCTCAGACGGGGATGACTAAAGTTGACATTTCTCTAATTATACCTACGTGTTTCTATATAGTTTGATTTAGTTACAAACTGTGCAAAACCCAATCCTCGCGCAGCAGTTATGTGAGCTTCAGTTAGTATTGGGGTCTTGAAATTGAGAGTTGAAAGGAATTTGAATTTTAATTTATATTACTTCTTTCTAAAGTCAAAGCTTGCTTTAAAACCGGACGCGACTTTGAAGCGCGAGTCAGGCTCGCTCATCGAGGGTTCCGTACAGTCACGTTATTAAAATAATTAAAAACCTGTTTTAGCAATGAAGTTCTTTTATATGATACCTTACATGATACGATTTACTCACATTGAATTTCAAACCCATATTTTGTGAATTTTGAGGCCGTATTTTTTGTGATTTAAAAAAAAATGTACGAATTTCAGATTTATTCCTATATGTGTACTCTAAGACAATGCTTCTCGCCAAATTCCATAGTTCTATATCAACGGAAAGTACCCTGTAGGTTTTGATTTTTGTGTGTCGAAATATGCGGTTTTTTACGACATAAACGGCTCTAACTTTTTTAAACGATAACTGAGAAGTTTTTCTTTTACATAACTGCAAGAGACTATAGATATACGTGAACAGTTTAAATTTCAACTCGATATCTTTACGCGTTCTCGAGATAAAGAGTCTTGACATACACACAGACAGACAGACGGACAACAAAGTGATCCTATAAGGGTTCCGTTTTTGCCGTTTGAGGTACGGAACCCTAAAAAGTAGTAGTATAAGTAATGGAAAACCTATACTACTGCTTTCTAAAGCAAACGCTAGCTATAGATTTAAGTAATATAAGTTAAAATATTTTGTTAAGAAATTTCTAATTTCACATTCCTCTAAACTTTCAATCTCAAGAAGTCACTAATTTTGATTTTTTATTTTTTTGTAAGAGGATTGATTGTGAATTTTCTCTGAATTTAGTCTAAGTGTGTAGTAAATAATTATTCCTACAATTTCATTGTTTTACTACTCGCATACCCTTCATACTTATGATGATATTCGCAATTTAAAAAACCAAAAAGTAATTAATTATTTCCCACAAGTTTGGTTTGTGTCAGTTAATGAGTTCTTGCAGTAAGCCGACGATATATTCGTATATTTAGGTAAACTTATACAGGGTTACTCCTAATCAATTAGCATCTTTTTAGGGGCTTATTCTGTACATCAAAACTAACAACTTTTGTTCTGCGACTTTAGTCAAAACTAAAAAAAAAACAGCTGTTTCATACATTTTGTCGCGGGTGAACAATATTATTCTATGGAACAAAAAAAAAATTTCGACTTTTGACGAAAATCGCAGAACAAAAGTTGTAGTTTTAATATATAGAATAAGCCCCTAAAAGGATGCTAATTGATTAGAAACAACCCTGTATATGCTAGATGTTAAGTTTAATATAATAACTGCAAGATATTATTCTACTAAGTTCTTGTTTGAATAGCGATTTGAATAGAGTATATTCAGTTGAGTCTACAATATATTAGGCTAAGCTGTAGGTTATTCATTAAAGCTTAATTGATTAATATCGCTAGGTTCAATATTGGAGCGTATGGCGATAAATTGTAAAGACAGGTTTTTCATTTCAACCTCGTAATAAATAACGTAGAATTCAATAACTAACGTGGAGACTGGAAGTGATTGGGGAGGTATATTTCACAGAAATTGTGGGTTTCACGTTATAATTACTTTTTGAAATACCCATATTTCTAGTGGCTACCTTTTTGTATGTCTATCTATAGTCATTTTGTAAAAATGTAAATCGTTTTCTCATTATCATCATCTAGCTAGAATATCGACTAAGTAAATAAATATATCGAAATAAAGCCGTGGTGGTCTTGTGGTAATGACACCCGCCTTACAATCGCTTGGTCGTGGGTTCAAATCCCGGTACCGTACCGATTGGTTCTTTGGAATTTATGAACGGAATTTCACACCACTGGCTTTTCGGTTAAGGAAAATATCGTGAGGAAACCTGCATACGTCCGTAGAACAAATTCGATGGCGTGTGTGAATCTACTAACCCGCACTGGGCCAGCGTGGTGGATATGACCCAATCACCCTTCGTGGGTAGGCCTACGTCCTGCAGTGAACGTCGTTGATTATTTATTTGATAATTTAATTGTGATTATTTTTGATGAATTATGTATAACTTACTCAGAAATGTAATTTTTATGGAAAGACCAAATTTTACGATAATTATTACAGGTACAATACCGTACCTCTTTTTATGTATCTAATTAGAAATTCAATGTAGGTAATGATTGTAACTATTGTACGGCACGATTAATAAATACCTATATTATGTTCGTATAGGACTCGTCAAATGATGACTAATAGTATTATTTTGAGGCATTACGATACTTTTTATTCTTCAGACATTATTTTTAAAACGATAGTAAAATTTTGGCTAGCACAATATTTAAAGACTGGCCGTCTTACCACAAAAGTTTCACGCACGCATTAGACAGTGTTTAACAGTACAAATTGCATGGTGAAACAGTATTTAAAGCGTGTTTAAATCTTTTGTGGTAAGACGGTGGATGTTCAAGAATTTTAACAAAACACTAATAATAGTATTCTAGTCTTGTCGTCAGACCCTTCCAATGTCGTTTTTTTGCACAAAACTAAAAATTTTACTCAGCGCGCGAGAATTTCAGAGTGCTGCAAACCTGGATTAATACTATCCAGGTGGACCCAAACAACATACTAGAAGAGCAAGTTTACCGCAATTGACAACATTTCAAATTTTTAACATAGTTATATTTATTTATTATCTGAAAGAATATTGCAAAATAACATGTACGTATTTTTTATTTTTCCAATGCGACTTATATTTTCCGTAAAATTAAGTTTTGAAAAGTAGCTTATTCTAAAAGGACGTAACTGCAAAATTAAGGACTCGTAAACAATTTTACTGAAGCCACATTAGAAAAAAATAGGTGCTAGCGTTGCTGTCACTATCAATGCCAATCAAGCCGTCACAATTCACAACAAATAGGCCGGGAGGTCAGCGCAAAAAGTCCACTATGTACCGCGGTATACTATGGGAAGAAAAATATAAAAAATGTTTAACAACTGCCAATCACCTGAAATATGTAACAGGGTCTGCCATACAGGCTTTAAATTAGCACCACTTAAAAGAAGAAGAATAAGTAGTACTAGTTCCAAGATACTTTTAAAATTCAAACGGATTCTTCCACCAAATGCTAGTGAACCCAGCTGACTGACTCCAGGGTATTGATGTACACTATTTTGATAATTCAGCTTTTGGAAAGTATTTGCATTTTTTGCGTTTACCTCTCGGGCTAAAGCAAAATAAGTAATTTGAAAATGACACTGACATTTTATTTTAAAAACTACATTTTATGTGTCAACACTGTCAGTGTTAACTGTCATTTTATTTTTTTATCATTGGCAACTGAACTTTTAGTATAAATCCCGAAACGGCTTGAGTGAGAGTTTTTATCTAATATCTTAGCAGTTACTGCACTAAAAATTTTGGAAAAATAAACATAATGATCAGCATCCCGATATCTCGAAATGGTTTTGGAATTTCATAGCCTTGTGAAATATGAAAACTTGTCAATTATTCTTATTTCAGCATTTTTATTTGTAAGATTTGACTGGCCTACACCTGCAGCTCTTAAATATGTATTGATATACAACTAAATTTAAAACTTGGTAACAAAAATAATTATTACACATTTTCTTCTGTATGTGTAATGTGTATGAATCAATGACATCACATATTGTACAACATATTCACTTAGCTGTATGTAATCAATCTTTGATCCAAAAGAGACTCAAGTCGGATCCTTCTTAGTCCCATAAGGCAGCAAACTTACTTCTAATTAAATACCCAAAATTTAATTTTCCTCTATTCAATTTTGCTTTCCTCGGAATTAATAATTTTAAGATTAAAACCGGTTTTAATTATAGCTTTATTATTAATTAGCTTTCCGCGATGTTGGGTGGTGTATGTGATTAAAATTAATGATAGAATGTTACCATAATACGATTAATATTTAATTAGATATTATTATAATAACCTACTCATATTGTAACGTAATTTGTCTTTGTACCAATATGGCCTGATGAAGGTTTTAATAGAATTAATATCTCATGTTGATGATGTTTGAATAAAGCACAAAGAAACAATGTTATTTTAATTTTTCTCATACTTCTTTGGGTTATAATCTATATTAAATTGGGTTAAATACCTCGTCATGTAAAAAAATAGCATCGCTAGGAAATGGATAAGTCTGCCGTCTTTCCTGTTTTCTAAGACATTTAGTGTATTGCATGTCATTTTAGTAATAATAAAATGACCAGTTGACTCCAACTAACTATTTTTTTTCAGTGAAAATCCTTTATGGATGCCACCCCGGGGGAGGCAAGGCCCACTAAAAAACCCTGGGTGTTTCCTACTACTTGCTAACCACTGGGGTACGCTTGCGCATGCGTCCGTAGTTCCAGCAGCGGTGTCTGTCTTGGACTCGTCTCATGGTTTTCATCCGTTTATTTTCGTCGAGAGGCACGTGGAAACACCGCGCGCCATCTCGATTAGCTGCATTTGTCAAGCAGCGGACTCCCCCGAGTCCGTCGCTCAAGGCCCCTGTTATGGGGGTTGAAGAGGGGCGTGAAGCCCCTTCGACGCCCGATTCTTCGGCGGCGCATCGGGAGATCTATTGTAAACTCCCGTTCGCGTTCTGGAGTATAACATGCTCACAGAAGGAAACTGCCGCCTCCTAGGACGTCTCACTTCCCAACATTAAATTAATCAAAGCTGGGAGTGAGAGATCACCCCTTATTGTAGCGACAAAGTCACAACGCTCGCTGGCCCATGCAGAACACTCCTCCAGCGTATGCTGTGCCGTGTCTTAATCGCAGTTGCAGTGGTGGCACGTGGTCGTTGGTTCTATTCCGGCTACACGGCATAGGTATTTTTACCTGAACAAGCCGGAAAGTTCACGATCCGTGAGCCCTATACAGCCAGTTCTCGAGTACCGGCTGCATAGCCTTCACTGTCTAAATTCCGGCCGTGGGTTGGGCCAGACGTTCTTTCTATTCTGCTACCAAGGCTCTGCAAGCGTGTAATTTCCAAAGCTCAATTTGCCTTGATGAGGGATCTTCTGTTTGGAGTTGGAGCTCTCTGCGCCATCTGTACATGTTAGCATAGAGCTCCGCCTCCAAGTCCCATGGAGCGGATCCTGCCAGCACACACGCTGCTTCAAAAGAGACTGTGCGATAACCACGTATCACCCCAACCGGCACGGATCTTCGTATCAGGGTGTCCGCCCACACCGGTGCTCCGTAAAGTACCACGGATCTCACCACTCATAGATATAGGTTTCGGCTAGAAGCTTTAAGTCCTCCGAGGTTTAGTAGCAGACGCTTGAGAGCACGAGCGGCATCCATTAAGCGAGGGCCCATGTGTACAAAGTGTTCTATGAAATGCCAAATGATATCAAGATGAAGCCCCATATACTTCATAGAAATCTTTACTTCAATCTGCACTTACCCGATTGATATTTTGGAGCCGCTCTGTCTCCACCTTCCTGCCTCAAAGAACTAAGTAAAGCAGTATGTAAGAGCATCTACGAGTACATCCCAATCAATTTAAAATCCAATTTAGTTACGAAATATATCTGAAACATTATAACGCACCTTAAACATTTCTACTTGTAAGTTATAAAAAATTGCTAACTAATAAATACAATAAAATTTAGTCGTTCATGCCGACTAAACGTTATTTTGACAAAACGGGCGGTTTTACAGAGCCTTAAACCGATTTCTGAAAAAATAAAATTGATTTGACTTAGATTTTTGCTAGGCATAGATTTATTTTGTTAGTCATAAAAAGTGGCTAGAAAGCTTCAACTCCAATATATTAATATCGATATATAGGTACGTACTACTTAATACTATGTACTTAATACCACTAAATAAATTAGAACTTTTTTTATAGCTCGCAGAGGCTATAGCAGGATAATATACGAAATAAATCCATTTCGAGACAATATTTTGTTTTAGTAGGTATCCTCTTAATTTTGCTATGTTGAACGACGCCGATGCGCAGTGCTCGAGTGTTGTGCATATTTACCCAAATTTTCTGATATATTAAACCATTTGTGAAATATGAGCGACGAAATTAAATTTATAATGAGGATGCTACTCGATGCCACTTCATTTTCAGATTAAAATAAAAGTACACTTTGCATTTTGTTTCAGCAGCAGATTTTTTCAGAGTTCTCTTGAAAATTTGTTTAAATATCATGAACGGGTAATTTATTAGTGTGTAGGAAAAGCCAATGTTTCTAGAGAATTACTAAATTTATAGCCTATCTGGTATTTTGATAGCTTGTGACGTATCATTCATACACGTTGGTCGTTCTTGGCATCAAATATAAAATCTTCAGAATAACAAAGTACCATCGAATGAAGTAATTCCTGTGAGTGCGGCAAAACATACACAGTGCAAGGACCAGCGGACTGTGAGTGTATCACTAAGTATGTTAAGACACTCTGCTAGCTATGTGGTTTTAAACTTCTGAATAAATCTAAGTACCAAAAATGACAATCTTAAATTTCTTATTCTATCACAGACCAAATAAAAGAAACCGAACAAGTGCGAGTCAGGCCTGCACATGCAATTAGGAAGTAAGTTGTTAAATTCTCTATACTATAACCAGCGACATTAGATTTTATGTGATACCTTATATGATACGATTTACTCACTTTGAATTTTGAACCCATAGTTTGTGAATTTTGAGGCCCTATTTTTTGTGATTTATATATGTGTACTCTAAGACAATGTTTCTCGCCAAATTTCATAGTTCTATGTCAATAGGAAGTACCCTGTAGGTTTTGATTTTTGTGAGTGCCGAAATATGCGGTTTTTTACGCCATAAACGGCTGTAACGTTTTTAACAGATGACTGAGAAGTTTTTCTTTTACACAACTGCAAGAAACCATAGATATCGAGTTGAAATTTAAACGCAGTTTAAATTTCAACTCGATATCTTTACGCGTTCCCGAGATAAAGATACTCCTGCTGAGGGAGGAGTGGTCAATATTCCCTACATATCTCCCCAAGAGGTTGATCAGAGCTTGAATAAGCTCAAAGCGAGCAGCTCGGCTGGGCCAGACCATCTGCCGGCTTTTATTTTAAAATCTGCCAAAAAATATTTGATTTTCCCTCTCTGTCACATATTTAATTTGTCATTGGAAAATGGTGTTTATCCACGTCAGTGGAAACTATCTAGGGTTACTCCTATACCTAAGACTAACAATAAAACTGTGGTGGATGAACACCGTCCCATTGCAATTCTGTGCTCGCCGGCTAAAGTCTTCGAACACTATTAACATTTCTAAGAAACCTTTACAAGAAAACCTATGGATATTACCCTTATATGTATCCAACGGATTTTTTGCTTGGACAGTTGGGGTTTAACTCGTTAAAAGTTAGACGTTCTCTCGAACAGCTTCAGACCGGCTGCAAAGTATTGAGAGGAGCCATAGACTCACCTAGTCTGCACAGTCGTATGTGTACGCTGTACATTCCAGACAACTACACGCGCTTTAGACCTAGTAGCAGACCCAAGCTCTTTGATACTGGCACTATCCGCACTACGTCTCGATTTAACAGCCCTATCTGCAGAATGCGTGGTCTCAACGCATTTCTTAAAATCTATACCGAATGCGACATTTTTTGTGACAAATTGCCTGTTATTCGTGGACTGTTGCTGGCTTTTGCCGAGCAATATTGTATATAAAATATGTATGTGAATTTTAATTGTAGTATTTTATATTGACTTATGGACATAATTTTATTTTGTAATTGAATGATTGAATTTTTAATGAAATGTTTAATGATTAATAATGACAGTAAAATTAATTTTTATATTAAGTGTAATTGGCGTTATTAGCCGTACTTATTATATAACAAATAAATAAAGAGTCTTGATATACACACAGACGGACAGACGGACAAACAGACAGACGGACAACAAAGTGATCCTATAAGGGTCCGTTTTTCCGTTTGAGGTACTGAACCCTAAAAATCAAGACAAGACAACAGACAAGTGTTTTTATTTTTGTTTGTGTGGGTGCGTAATGGTCGCATTTATGTCAGAAAGGACCCTGCTTCTCAATACATTCTCATCAAAAATTTGAGCAGTCTAGATCTCATTAAATAAGTTTTGTTCATAATTTGTGTGTATTAGTCTCAACATAAATTTAATATGCAAGGATTTTAATTTTTTGTGATTATTCAATTTAAAGCTATTGTAAAAATATTTTTTTCTTCTTCTTTTAGTAGTATATCTTTTAGCACATTTTTATAAGATCATTAAGATACTATTGTATAAGCTAAACCACACATATATATATATATATATATATATATATATATTTATATAGTATCTATCTTAAGTAAAAATAAATCATATGTCCTGGGTAGAGTCCTTAATGGCTTTATCTATTTATTATCAAAATATACGTGGTTCAAGGACAAAAGTGAATGAAATATACAACTCAATTTTATGTCAAAATTATGATGTAATATGTCTTAGTGAAACTTGGTTGGATAATTTAATTGGCTCTGATGAGGTTATTGACAGCAGATATTATGTATTTCGTTGCGATCGTTCCGAGTTATTCAAAAATCGATTTGATAAACATCACGGCGGGGGCGTGTTGATAGCTGTTTTGAAAAAATACGAGGTACAAGTAAAATTAGACTGGCAACTTAATTTAATAGAGAATCTATGGGTGCAAATAACAGTTGGCAATAAGTTAATTATGAACCTATGTACAGTTTACTTGCCAAATTATCTACCCTGTTCTATATACGTTGACTTCCTAGAGCGCTGTAGGAATATACTTAGCTGTGCTACCTGTCCCACCTGTATTCTTGGCGATTTCAATCTTGGTGATTTGAATTGGTCGAAAGAACTTGGTTGTCCAACTGCCTTTTGCTGCGATAAATCTAAAGCCCTCCACGAACTGTTACAGACAACTGATCTCCATCAACTCAATTATATTTATAACTACAACAACAGGTTATTGGATTTAGTTCCAGATGTTACATGTTGATAGACCAGAGGACAGTATGGTATCGAGTGCTCCAGTGATCAGTCGACTTGACCATCATCACCCCGCGCTTGAATTGATCTATCGCTGTTTCCTTCCTACGTTACTTGAAAATAAACAAGTAGAAAAACTTAGCTACTACAAAACCGACTACGAGAAATGCATCGGCGAATTGAACTCTGTTGATTGGAATAATTGCTCAAATGATATGAACTGTGACGACTTTGTCCAGTTTTTCTACAATAAAATTTACTTAGCTATAGAACGATATACTCCTAAAGGTAAAAGCCGCACCATCGATTCCCTATCTGGTTTTCTAAGGAGCTCGTTATATTAATTAAAAGAAAAAACAAGTTTCATAGAAAATTTAAGCGATTTGGTAACCCACGCGACTATGACACTTACGCTTTTTTTAGAATCGCCGTGAAAGAAAGTATGGATATTTGTTACAAAACATATATACAACGTATTGAAGAAGACTTAAGTAATAATTTAAAAGCTTTTTGGCGTTACACTAAGAGTAAAAAAGTCACTAACACCGTGCCAAGTCGAATAAAGCTTCACGATAAGGTAGCTAATACCGGGCAAGATGTTGTTAACTTGTTTGCCGATTACTTCTCATCCGTGTACAACAGCCCGTCTAATGGTAACTACAGACCTAACTTTGCACCAGCGAGCTTCTCGACTTCTTCTATTATTATTTCTGATAAGGAAATTATGACACGCCTGAAAAGCCTAAACACCACAAAGTCTGCAGGACCAGACGGAATACCTCCAATATTTGCTCGGCTCTGCGCACCGGCTCTGATTAAACCATTATCCTTGATATTCTCAAAATCCTTAGCAGAAGGCAATTTTCCATCTTTATGGAAGTTAGCCAAAATAACCCCTATTTATAAGTCTGGCGACAGGTGTGATGCTTCTAATTATAGGCCAATCAGTATACTCAACTGTTTTGCAAAGATATTCGAAGGGATTGCATACGATCACATCTATAATCATGTCAAACATAAATTAAATTCAAATCAGCATGGATTCATCACAAACAGGTCTACACTCACAAATCTTCTGGAATATACGACTTACATTTGTGAATCTTTCGAGAACGGTGTACAAACTGATGCCATTTACACAGACTTTGCTAAAGCCTTTGATAGGGTTGATCATCCAATATTATTAAAAAAGATTGATCATCACGGCATTCACGGGAATCTGCACAGATGGCTAAGTTCCTATTTACTAAACAGGTCTCAGCTAGTTTCTCTGTACGGTTACGACTCTGTACCGTTCATGGCGTCGTCAGGTGTGCCGCAGGGCTCAAATCTTGGGCCGCTGTTATTTTTGATATTTATCAATGATTTGCTAGATCATTTAAATGGTAGTTTTCTGGCATATGCAGATGATATTAAGATATTTCGAAGAATTAAATCTAGATTTGACTGTTTGTTGCTTCAAGAAGATCTTAATATAATTAACGACTGGTGTGCAGTCAATTTCATGTTACTTAACGTAAGTAAGTGTCAAATTATCAGTTTTACGAAAAATAAATCGCCCATTTGTTTCGATTATCAACTTGACGGAACTCTACTTAGTCGGGTTGTACTCGTTCGAGATCTAGGCGTTATGTTTGATTCTAAACTTTCTTTTAGACCTCACTATGAATTCATAGCCAACAAAGCTAGTAGAGTGCTAAGTTTTATTCTGCGTACAGCTAAGCCGTTCAAAAGTATTGCCACTTGGATCATGCTATACAACAGTCTGGTGAGGCCAGTTCTGGAGTATTGTTCTTCGGTGTGGTACCCAATATATGACACGCACATGGACAGACTTGAAGCCATTCAGCGTAGATTTTTGCGTGCATTATGCTGTAGATTGGGTCTAAGGCACAAAGTCAAAGAATATTCCGACAGGTTAAAAAAAATCCAAATGAATACCCTGGATAGTCGCAGAACTGTAACAGATTTATGTGTTATATACAAAATAGTCAACGGCGCTTTTGGTAGTCAACTGTTAAGTAATATCAACTTCAGATTACCATCTCGCTCGGTTCGTAAGTTTCAGCTTTTCAACTGGACTCCCGCTTTCAATAACGTCTCACGGAACAGTCCTTTGATTAGGATGTGTCGTGCATACGACGACATAACTAACCCCCCAGACATGTTTACTTGCAGCTATGCATCATTTAAATCTGCTGTTAATAATTTGTTGTAAATTTCTTGTGAATATTTATTTTAAATGTCAAAATATAATTTCAAAATTACATCTTAATTTAACTAACTGTGTACTGTGTAACTTTTCTTAAGTTGGCTAAGTTGTGTGCGGTTATAATTGGACCTAAGGTTCAAAATGTTGTACTAAGTCTATTATTATTGTTATTTATTGTTAACTTTTTGTCTGTAACCGAACCTATTTAAATAAAATAAAATAAAAAATAAAATATATGTGGTGAGTGCGTCGGCATTGCGCCGCCACAGTACGACTGACGAGCCAAGGCGTAGTTCCGTTGTACGTGTTTGTGTGTGTAATTGTGTCTATACACGGCAAAGCGTAGTTTTGCCGGCCTCAGTTGTTTGTTTCTCAACATTTTGTTTTGTTTTTTTTATTTGGTCTGAGTATTCTATTTAATAAATTCAAAAAAGGAATTAAGCAGTAATTCGCAGTTACGGAAGGTCAAACGCTCTATAAAAACCATTAAGGTTTTTATAACCGACCGTACCGTACTAAGAAAAAAACTCTGTTTCCTTTAAAATAATGAAGAGTAACGGAGGTGTTCCCTTGTTTATAACGCTGTTTATTCCATGATAAATCTTCCAACAACTTTCTTCGGGACATGTTTCCCCTCGAAGTTACTATTAAAGTTTCTTCGTGAAAAATTGCGGTAATAATTTAACTGGGGCTGTGGAGGATGTTTTAACCTACTCGCAAAAAGAGGAATTTTGTTTGCAACATATTTTAAGTTTAAATTGTGATATGTCTTAAATCAGATTTTTGCTTTTGATACAGTTATTGTTTGTTACGTAATTTCATAATTATTAATAGAACAATCAACATTTCATTTTATCCGCTGAGCTCAGGGCTCAGCGGTAGAGTTTACTTGGATAAAGAGTTTATATAGGTACTTGGAGTTCTTAAAACATTTGAATGTACTGTATTATTTTATTGGATATACCAATTATCATATAGTGTAAAAATATTGTGAAAAGTACTTACTATTTACCTTCAAAATAGAATAGGCTCTTAAAAAATATTGTGTTGAAAAAGATCACAAAAAGATTTGGTACGCGTTTAAGCTGACTGCACACTACTGACGCAGCTCCAGTAAAAACCAGAGTGAAATCGTATAGGCCGGGTGGCTAGCCCTGGTGTCAGAGCTTTTAAGCCGCCTGAAGGTCTCTGACATGGCTAAACGGTTAAAACAACCGAGACCCACAATTTAACGTGTCAATCGAGTCACGGCAGCGCTCATTTGTAAAAGTCGCCCGCGGTCACCCATCCGGAGACTGACCGTGCTGAATGTTGCTGAACTTAGATGATCGTTAACGATCACCTAGTTGAACTACGCTACGAGCGCTACAGTGCTACAGCAGCTACAGTGTTGCAATGACACTATTTCTATACAAGATTGTTTTTTTGCAAAAATTAGCATGACCGACTTCACCCGTGTACAGAATTCAAGAATATTTCGCACGGATCGAAAAATTCTACAACTTTTCACATTATTGTTGATTTATCAAAAATGGCTTAGCTGATTGCGATAAAATTTAAATAGGACCAATTTCAAAGTATACTCTTTCCAATAAAAAAAGAGTTTTTGAAATCGGACCACTATAAAAAAAGTTATGCGTGGTTATACATAAAAAAAATATATATATACGCGTCGAATTGTATACCTCCTCCGGTGGTTCGTCGGTCAAAAATACATTTCGCAGCCAACGTCACGTAATCTGCGGCAGCGTCTATGTATCTATATAAAATATAATATCGCCAACCGTAGTTTCATTAACACAGTCAAGTTATTGTGCTAAAATTATTTTCTGAACGCCTTAAAACAACTTATTGTAATTCAGAATTAACAATTACTCGATTTCGGACAGTATTTGTAGATGTTATTTATGTGTACTAGGTTTGGTACACCATTTATTGAGACCATTTATTGACAAACCACCGGAGGAGGTATACAATTCGACGCGTAGATATTTTTTTTTATGTATAACCACGCATCACTTTTTTATAGTAGTCCGATTTCAATAATTTTTTTTTATTGGAAAGAATATACTTCGAAATTGGTCCCATTTAAATTTTATCGAAATCGGCTGAGCCATTTTTTATAAATCAGCAATAATGTGAAAAATGCTACATCGATCCGTGCATAATATTTGCGTTCTAGCAATGCGCTCCGGCTTTGCACAGGTGTATTAATACATATAAACATTTCTCTTGAATTACTCTATCTATTAAAATAAACTGCATCAAAATCCGTTGCGTAGTTTGAAAGATATAAGCATATATAGGGACAGACAGCGGAAAGCGACTTTGTTTTATACTATGTAATAATGATTCTGTACACGGGTGAAGTTGGTCATGCTATTTCTTGCAAAAAATAATTATTAATAGGTTTTCCAGAGCTACTATTATGACTAGCACAGTTATTACTAAATTCGAAGTAATTAACATTCGTATTCTAAAATATACCCCAAAATATGAATAAAACAATTCCCAAACTATCCTAACCGCTTACGAATTCAGTTCAACTGTCACCATAAATTAAAGAGCTTCCTTTTGCACAAAGGTACAAATTATTATCTCTAAGTCGAAATTAGCAACTGCTATTAGGCCCAGTAAGGTTAATGAAAACCGAAAATTTATTAGCAGACGAGAATTTCTATTTGCAAAGTTCTGGGTTATCTTTGCGATAAATCCCGCAATCCAGCGGATTAATTGCAATCCTCTCGAAAAACAAATTAAGTTCTTATGTCAATAGCTTTAAGGTTGATGGGGTGGGTCTTCTATTAAATAAGTTGGAATTCCGCGCCTTCCAAGCGATGCTGTAAGGCAAACTGCTGCCAACGTATTGGTTTGATTTGTCAGCAGAATTTAAAAAGTAAGACGTTGGATACTCAGTCTTTATAGATGCATCAGTTTTGGAATTCAAGATTCAATTTCACTTACTTTAAAATGTGTATAAGATTACCAATTTGCAAATCCGTTAGGTATTTTATGTGTAATATTGTAGTATAGATTGTTTTATTTTTATAGTAAAATAGAATACCATTGTAAGCTCTTGTAAGTTGTAATGGAGCTAGGGTTAGGCACTCACTACACAAACATATTAATCCTATCCTACTAATATTATATACGTGAAAGTTTGTGAGGATGGATGGATGGATGTATGGATGTTTTTTACTCTTTCACGCAAAAACTACTGAACGGATTGAGATTAAACTTTGCAATAATATAGCTTACATATCAGAATAACACATAGGGTATAAATTATAATAATATATTGCGTATGCGGGCGAAGCCGCGGGTAAAAACTAGTAAGCCATTTTCATGTAACTATCTTTTCATCATGTAACTACCTTAGAACTTAATTAATGTTTTAATTAAATTGTGAAAACAAAAAACAATGTTAATTATTTTTGGCTGAAACTTTGACGGCGTGACGCATTTAAAAGCTATGTTGTGTCTACGTACAGCCTACCCGCTCTAAATATTCATGACCAGTGCCCATGTTTAGTCTATTTCAAAGCTTCCACAGCTGTTTATTCTATTCCAGAGTCACATACGCCTATGTGTGCGTATTTCGGTCACGCGCCCGCTGATCACGGGATTCAATTTGGCGCTCAAAATAATACAATTTTACGTCGGCGAGCTCCAGTATCGATTTAAGCGGAAAATCAGATTTTAGCCTGCTTTAACTCAATTAACAGCAAGGATACATACGGTAGGTTTTATGACTTTTAAAGCCATATTTTCCACGGCGCATTCAGGATTTTCACGACAAGTAACAGTTTACGCATCGTTGGTCGCGTGAGTTACATACCTACACTCTACATTTACGCCTATTGATGACGTGAAATGAAAGCGTTGAAAATTTTGGAGTGATTCGGTATTTTATGTGGAATTTTTGTTAGCATCAATTGAGGTGTAAAAGTAGAATTTAAGTAAAGGAAGGTCAGATAATATTACATTTCTACGAGTAATCAAATAACGAGAAAGAAATCTATATTTTACGAAGTGATTGTATTTTACTATAGAGTAAAGTACAATCACTTTGTAAAATATAGATAGTATAAATAATTATAGATTATCTTAATTAATTGTAACGAATAATCTGCTGAAACTATTTTAACTAGATTTTTCGTTACAATTACCTAATTAAGATACAAATTACATCAAACTTGAAGTTTAAGCAGAAATTTGGATTTTAATACTTTATTTGACTGGCTATCCTTGCTAATGTTATAAATCCGAAAAGTTTGTTGGTTTTTTCCACTTTCACGCAGCAACGGAGCAACGGATTGACTTGATTTTTGGCATGGACATAGTTTGAAAGACGGAAAGTGATATAGGCTACTTTTTATCCCGCAAAATAAGTTCCCTTGGGATAGCACAAAAATCGAAAATTACACGAGCGGACCTGCGAGCGAAAGCTAGTACAACATAATATATTTAAACAGAAACAGCTCTTAAAAATCTTTTTTTTTCTACTAGAATCATTGACATTCAAAATGAAAATCTGTGCCTATCAATGAAATCTGTGGAAAAGGAAGACGCTATCAGCCTCTTTGTGCGGCGTGCGACGACTGCGTCACCTAAGGTCATCGTAGACTTTAATTTAAAGATGGCCATTAAAGACCGAAACGCGGCGGTGATGGAGGCTCTGCGCGGTATAAGAAGTATCTAATTTGGAAAATGATAATTATGTAAAATCGACGTAGTTTAAATAAGTACTTTTTTAATTTTATTAGTCTTAGAGTCCTTTTGTAAAGCCTTTATAATCAATATAGTTCAAATCATTTTTTTATGTATATCTTAAAACCACAGGCCCTGGAGTCTGTGGAGTGTAATAATTAAATAAAAAATGAAAATCTGGTCATTAGCATTGCTCTAGCCTTATCCTTTCAAATTTCTTTAGCCTACTAATATAAAGTGGATTCAGCATATATATTCTTCCATCTCTATCATAATAACTTGGTAATAACAAAATTTCATTTCTTCCGACGCACTAATCAACTTTTTAACAAGTTTTATTCGAACATCATCTCGAAATACTTCCCGCACTTGTCGCAAACAAACACAATATTGTCGTCAAAGTTTCCCTGAGTAATTTACCTCAGCGACAATACCGCCCAACAAGCAAGAAACAAGGGATGGTAACGAGCACGGGAATTTTACTTTTTGACAACACTCGAACAACTGTCGTTTAACTTTACGCGTTAGCTGTGATTCCCTCAAACCGAGGCCTCTGCACCAGAGATACTTTGCTATAGATACGTACTATTTTCAATATACCATGCCAATATTCTTGTCCTTCTGATATCTTCTAAAATGTTGTTCACTAAACCCATTTTTAACCCTTATTAAAACCTGATTATAAAATAAACATTAATTCGATTAACTGTGTTCAGGCGAAGCCTTTCCTCAAGAAAAAAACGGCGTTTTGACATTTAGTTAGAGCTGTCACTCTGACAGTTCTCCCTTCATCAATCAATCACTCATTTTTAACTGCGTATTAATTTACTTTCGATACGTGTACAAGTCCATCGAATTCATTTTTTTTTTAATCTTTATTATAGTGCTTTTTCGCACAGCGAAAATGGCGCACATCGAATTCATTGTAAAGCGGTAATATTTTATTCAAGAACATCATTTGAAGAAACAACTATTGTGCCTTTAACTAAATAAAGAAATTCCTACTGGAACTTGGATGTCAATCGGCCTACAGCCGAAACAAACTCCTTATTTTTTTATTTAACATGTTCCTGAACATATCCATCCGTCTGTTCTAGATGAAAACTAATGCATAGTTCTATACAATTTTTACAGGAATTGCAAAAAAATCTCTCTTTTATTTAGAATATTTTAAAAGATCACAGACGATGTGCTGTCTAATAGAAATTGAAAATAATTATTTTATGCAAAAAATAGCATGACCGACTTCTCCCGTGTACAAAATCATTTCATGTACGCTTGTATCTTTAAAACTACGCAACGGCTTTTGATGCAGTTTGTTTTAAAAGATAGAGTAATTCAAGAGAAATGTTTATGTGTATAATACACCTGTGCGAAGCCGGGGCGCATCGCTAGAACGCAAATATTATGCACGGATCGATGTAGCATTTTTCACATTATTATTGATTTATCAAAAATGGCTCAGCCGATTTCGATCATATTTAAATGGGACCAATTTGGAAGTATATTCTTTCCAATAAAAAAATTTATTGAAATCGGACCACTACGAAAAAAGTTATGCGTGGTTATACATAAAAAAATATATATACGCGTCGAATTGTATACCTCCTCCGGTGGTTCGTCGGTCAAAAAATGTCATCGACGTCATTTTGTAGCTTAAAGGCGTAAGCTGCTGGATAGAAATCTGCCCTAAAGATTTCCTATATAACCAATCATAAACCACTTGCATCAAGCTCAGTCTTTCAATCTCAATTATATTGCATGTCCTCCTAGTTTAATTTTTCTTTCGATCACGTGAAAACACGATCGATAGAGTTACCATATACTACAATTTTGTGTGGAAATGACACTTTGTGTGGAAAAAACTTTGTGTGTAAATGAAACTGTGCCAAGTCGAGTGTACTTTCTACTATATCTATCAAGCGTGTTTTAAAGTAACAAACTTACACTAAGAGACTACCTGATATGTACCAAGCTAGAGTTCGCGCTAAATGCTAAATTCTAATCATCTCTCAAAATCCTCAAATTTTCTTTTTCAAAAATATCTCAAAATTCTATTGGAAATCTGTAAAGAAGACTTATGTTTGGCAGTTTTATTTCCCTGTACTTATAAATAAAGTACGAGTAACACATTGTACATAGAACGTCATTGGCTAGCTTTGATTCCACTTTGATTCCCTCAAACCAGGCCTCTCGTCGCTTTTGTTTCTATAGCTGAAGATAAAGTCCAAAACTATTTGCTTGTCTCTCAGTTGGCAGTTGGCACATGTGAATACGGCCATTTGTCAAGGAGATTTACGACAGCGAAAAGTGTCCTATTTGTTTCATTACGTTGCTTTGCAGCTAGATTTTTCCTTGATATCCAGTATAAGTCAAATCAAATGATGACGAATTTTTATGTTTTACATGCGTAATGGTACGTTCTTGCTTTGTGAAATATTTTTTTAGTTTCATGTTTACTCGTCATTCTATGTTCATGACGCTATTCAGAGATGCGGTCTAAAGTAGAATACATAAGAGTATACTAAAAGATATTTGTTTTCTCTGGGTTTAAAGACTCGTATTGTATTTCACGGAAGATACAAATCTAATTTCTGTGCTTATAAAATGCATAAAGCACGTGTAAAATAAAATAAAAATTATGAAAAAAAAATCGAATCATCATTGAATTACTAACAATTTGTGTCCAATTTATCATTATTTATCACATCTTTTTGACCGACGAACCACCGGAGGAGGTATACAATTCGACGCTTTTTTCGTAGTTGTCCGATTTCAATAATTATTTTTTTATTAGAAAGAATATACCTCGAAATTGGTCCCATTTAAATTTTATCGAAATCGGCTGAGCCATTTTTTATAAATCAACAATAATGTGAAAAGTGATACATTGATCCGTGCGAAATATTTGCGAATTTTGTACACGGGTGAAGTCGGTCATCCTTGATTTTTGCAAAAAATAATCTTGTAAATATGACGTAGATGGATTTTGTATATGAATACTGTAAAGTATGTCTAAGTCATGATTTAGATATTCTACGTACCTGAGTCTAATTAAATAAGACGACAATTTTAATCCATATAAACGTGTTATATAAAGTAAAAATATAAAAAGACGACTTAGAAGTCAAGTCGCTTTCCGTACTCAGTTACCAACTTTAAAATAGACATGTTTTCGAACTGCAGCAGAATAAATTCGAAACACGGCTGCCGTAGGTACTTACAACTTCTTTAGCTTTAAGACCATAATGTTTTCGTGAAAATTTCTAGACAGAGTGCGAATATTCTCTTTCCGAGAAGTTCTAATAACACCGCTTTTAGATTCATTGCACCTTGCTTGTAGAAAAATTTCAAAAGTTTCTCGCGGACTTTATAGATGTTTGTGAAACTTTTAGAATGACATTAATCCCGGTAATTTCGCGTTGGTTTTTAAAGCGGGAGTTTTAATACTCGATGTTTTTCAGCGTCTGAAGTTTAAATTACAAGCTGGAGATTGGGATTTAAATCTTTGATCTTTTGTGTGCACTTTTAGCTGAAATTCTTTGTTTTACGTACTCACTTTTAACAATATGTAGGACATGTAGGTAGATATTTTAAGAGTTATTGTGTATTGCGTCTTATACAAAAATATTAATTGATCATAGTGTTACTTAGAAGAGAATTGTTGTTATTGAGTAAAAACACGAGAGAGAAGAATGACTAATGTTGTTGAGATATAGCCCGGATAAATTAATTTCACGACGTCGTATTTTAAATGCTTTTCAAAACGCTAAAACCCATGTTTCAAAATTAAATTTCACAATAATCAATTATTATATATTTATTTAGAGTTCTAAAAGATTAAATAAAAATAATACCCTTGCTCCGTCGTAAAGTTGAAAGTTCAGTATCTCGAAAAGCGGACGTCGACGCGACAACGCTTTAACGAACTTATGATAAAGAACTTCATTTTCATGAATTTTACTTGAAATAAAGCAGAAATTCGACTAAATGTTTTCATTTAATAAATGCTGTTAGACTGAAATGAAACGATTCGCGCATTGCTTTAAAGTGGTGGTTTTATTTCGTAAAATAAAGTTCAAATTACGCTGGAAATTGTGCTCCTATAGAGAATTTAATGTAAGTAAATTAAACGTTGCCAAATGAAATACAGCTAAAGTAATTGAAAATGCTCGACATTAAGGACCAACTTGAAAATGAAGAGATTCTCTGTTTGACTATATTTTTATACAATATCTTCATGAGTGTCACTTAGTTAACTTTTTGTGATTATTTCGTTTCTTCTTTCTTGTTATTTAATTGTTTGCAAAGAGTTCACATCAAATAGATACCTACGCTTAAGGTTGAGGTTTTGGCCGCTCGCATAAAAATAAGAAAAATATTTCATACAGCATTTTTACACATACATTACATAATATTATGTTACTCTTCTATGTTCAATTCGGAAAATACTGAGACTGTATACTATAATCTATATAAAACTTGTAAAGAATTTTTAGCTTCTTGAATTCTTAAAAAATGTTGGTTAAGTGCAAACTAAACGTATGGTGGACAAACCTCGCAAAGCGTTACGAAACATTCTTCATACGAACAGACAGAATGTGGAACACTGCCTGGGTCTGTCTTTCCGCTAAAGTATAACGTGGGTGTTTTCCAATCCCGAGTAAATATGCATATTCTAGGTAAGCGTGCTACACCCTAGACCGCATATCTGCTCAACATCAGGCATTATGTAGTCAAACGCAAACCTATACGAAATAAAAAAAGACTACAATTTTTTACTTATTTCCCATCTTAACAACTGGATCGAAACATCACTGCTGCCGAATACACCGTAACACCCTACAATATTGTAGGGTGGAAAGATAACTGCTACCGAGTACACCTCAATACCCTACAATTGAGTCAAAGACGGTAGCACAACGACCGTTGAGCAATAACAATGGGATTCGTTAGGATCTGTGAAAGAAATACAGTGGGGGATGGTAACAGGATTATTTAAATTGAGAGCTTCTCGTTAGCCCTGAACTGATTGTATAGACGAAGGTGAGTTGGTTTTACAAATAAAACTGGAGTGAGATTTTTCAGTTAGACCTTAGAGAAATATTTATGTTGTGATAATGCAAAAAAATCTGTCGAAAAAAATATCACGTGGTGCGCAGCCTAGCCCGGCTGGGCTGTAACTTTACGAGTATGTTGTGTATTAATTTGTTCCAAATTTAGATATTTTTGCTCAGTGAATTTAGAGATTCTCGTTAGCTCTGAACTGATAGAACATCTTATCTGGATATAACATTTTAGAAATAAATTGAGAATGAGATTTTTAAAGTAGGGTCATGAAGATGACCTACGTTTATTAGTTCTGTACTGTTTCTTAGTCTGTTCGCTAGGTACATACGATTTTAGTCTCGGAGACTAGTACTCACAGAGTATCCCATAATCGTTTTCCGATAGGTCTTTGAGAACGAAGTAAGTTCGTTTAAGTAGGCCGGGTGGAAAGCAGGCGTTACTAATACGACGTTTCACTCATCAAGCGTCACAATGACGGGCACAGGAGAAACTAGAGCTTTATCTGAGCTACCATGCACAGAGAGTGCTAGTCCAGCATGTTATTAGTAAGCTCGCAGTTTGAAACTGCCTGGAGGGTCAAACTATGCAGTAGTTTCAAACATGGTGAAGGCATATTAATAATCTTCTTTATATATAAAAATCAATGCCACTTTTCGTTGTAGTTTTATAACTCAAGAACGAGCTCACCTATCCAAACCAAATGTTTAGGCTTTGTTCGAACTATTTAGTAGATAGTTTATGTGAAGTTTGCACACAATCGGTGGAGCGCAGCGGTTCCTCATTTATCACGTTTTTTGTAACAAATGAATTCAATAAATGGAGGATCATTTTGCTAATGGGGATTTTGCTGTCAAATTTAAACATTTTTCAGATGGGGATTGTGCTGTCAAATTGAAACTTTTTTCAATGTTGACAATACAAACATGTTGTTATGTCATTAATTTATGTCATTTCATTTTGGACGTGCTTCGATTAAAGCAAATTGTCAGCGATAATTATTGCTTTGTGTTAATATTTTTCAACATATTGTTGAGTGCATTTAGTCTTTTTCATATGAAGCACAACCACCAGCTACTAATTTATTTATTATAATTTTTTAGAATAATTTAATTAACTAATTTTTATACAAATGTTTTGGATTAAGTTTTAAAATAGCTAGCAACTAATAAAATATTTTTTTATTTGAGTAAATGAATTTGATGTTCCAATTTTTTTTTTTTTAATTAATTTACTTTATACGTAGCGAAGCACGTACCGGGCCGCTAGTAAAATATAAAGTAGAAAGAGCACACCGCTCGAAACAGTAGGTAGATCTAGATACTAACGGGATATTTACCGCAAATAAAAATAACGGTAAAAATTGTGTTTAGATAAAAAAAATTAAATACAAAAACAGTAAAGTAGCTCAGTGTTGGTTTTTGTGGTCAACTAACTTAACGACGGTTGTACACAATCAGCTATAATAAGTTTAGATCCAACCGTTTATTTTCTTTTTGACAGCACCAATAGAACGTAACTGCGTCATGTTAAAAATTTACGTTCTATGGCTACACACGATTGCCATAGAACGTATTTTTTTAAAAACGTTTGTTATTTTATGTAATTTATAAAAAAACTACTACACTTATGGACTCAATTTGTCAAAGATGATTATTATACGGGATCAAGGAGCAAACTTAGGCAGTTGTCATATTTTTAAAACCTCGCATTTAAAAGTGAACTTTTGCGTAACATGACGCAGTTACTTTCTATTGGTGCTGTCAAAAAGAAAATTTAATAAACGGTTGGATCTATTATAGTCTAGCTTATTATTAAAAATTTAATTCAATTGTATTCGTGCTAGCTCATTTGGCTTAGTTTACGATAGATGAACATTTTGCGTAAAATACTGGTTCAACATTGGTGTGGCATTGTAAAGTTTTTGCAAATACCCATATACTTATTTCAATTTTGTGCATTATCTCTTATTTAAGATTGATTTGAGATTCATCACATCTTGCCTTGTCTTAAGTAGAGATGTCGTCTAGGATGTAGTACGTGTACTTACAAGGTTTACTCTCGATCAGAAGACGCCCAGCAGGCCAATCGCTTTAAAAAAAATGCAGTTGAACCACAATTGAACTTTAACCGAACTTCAACTTTTTGTCTATTTTCGTATCGTGCTAATGATTTTGACAAAAGTTGAAACGCAGCTCAATCAGAGTTGGAACGTAACCGGTGTCAAAAGAACGATTGGTGTATGAAGTTTAGCGCAATACCGAATTCTTTACAGTTGAATCGAAACTTAACTACAATTGCAACCGAACTTTACCTGGATTACAGACGGAACGCAGCTGTTTAGCATTCTCTTTTAAAATGGTTCATCGCCGTAAACTTCACATGGCGTATCTAATGTTTGGCATTGTCAAGTATAAAAACCCACCTTATTTATATGAAAAGCTATCTTGAAAGACGGCTCGGAAACCTCGCCAGTGTACTACGCAGCTTATCATACAACGGTTTAGCTCTGCTTCTTTTAGAGGCTGTTTCAAGTACTCAGCCAATAAAATCTGGAAAAACTTCTTCTTCACCCTTCCAACCATTCGGAACCTGCAAAGTATACATTGTTTCAGACTCAAACTCAAAGAATTATTTTATAAGCATCAAAAGAGCCAGGAACAATTGAGAAACGACACGAGCGCTATATGAGAGACATATTGCATATTGCGCTAACCTAACCTAGACCTAGACAATCACGAGAATGTACCTATTAAGCGTAAAAATGATAATTCTTACTTACCACTGCAACTTTTCTGTTTTTAATTTTAGTTTATTTAACATTAAGTAGCCTTTTTTGTTTGTAAAAACAAACATGCTTCTCTTTGTAGTCCTTAAAATTTTTTTTTAGTAATTTGTTGTAAAAATCTGCTTCACGGAGAATGTAAAATTGTAAATAGATCTGATTGATTGCGACTCGCGTCACGTCATGGTCAGGGTGCGTCACTGTCAATTTTCAGCTAATGTCAGTTGACATGTCGCATCGGGTTTTGGCGTGGCGCGAACATCATATTTTCTAAAATGGATAATGTTATGTTTGATTTTTAATTATGTTTGCACGCTGTTGCTACAACAATAGCCTTATTGTTTTTTAATATTCGCATGAGACGTCACCTGCCGGACCTGCCGGAGGACCAGCGCTGGTTGGTCCACAACCAGCATATGCTATGCATATGCAGCATATGAGGTGGGACCGGGTTGTGACAAAAATAAAATTAAGTAATTAAGTAGGATAGCATTGTAGAATAATTAAGAGTAATTGCTTATGATGTTTATTTTGTTTTGTTTTGCTGTGTTGTTTGCTTTGTATTTGATTTTATTTTTGTCTTAATAAAGAACTGTCTATTGTTTAAAATTAACGCGATTGGCTTGCAGGTCTTACTCGCGCCAAAAAGACGTGACATTTTTATTTATTTTTTCAGTTCCATTCGGTACTTTTCAGATCCTGAATTTTAGTTCTTAAGTTAAATAAAGCAAATAAACCATGAGCTAGTGGAGGCAAGAAGCCAAATGCTCCGTTGGCAAAATTTCGACGCTCAAAGCTAGAGTCCTCGATTTGTATGCGGAACCAATTGTTAATCAGCTGTTACAGCTAACTGCAATTTGGAAGAGAGTTCAGAGGAAACGCGGCAATATTGCACTATCTCTGATAAAGCTTTATTAGCTTTGTGGGTTTCAATTAATTAAGTCTTATAAAACTAGCAAATTTAATTTAGTTGTAACTAATATTGGATGAAACAATCAAATTATCAGCAAGGTGTTTGAATGGCAATGTTCTCGAGAACAAAGATAACATAATAATTTTATGCAAAAAATAGCATGACCGACTTCACCCGTGTACAGAATCATTACATAGTATAAAACAAAGTCGCTTTCCGCTGTCTGTCCCCATGTATGCTTATATCTTAAAAACTGCGCAACGGATTTTGATGCGGTTTGTTTTAATAGATAGAGTAATTCAAGAGAAATGTTTATATCTATAATACATCTGTGCAAAGCCGAGGCGCATCGCTAGAACGCAAATACGAGTATTATGCACGGATCGATGTAACATTTTTCACATTATTGTTGATTTATCAAAAATGGCTCAGCCGATTTCGATAAAATTTAAATGGGACCAATTTTGAAATATATTCTTTTCAATAAAAAAAAATATTGAAATCGGACTACTATGAAAAAAGTTATGCGTGGTTATACATAAAAAAATATATATATACGCGTCGAATTGTATACCTCCTCCGGTGGTTCGTCGGTCAAAAATTAGTTATTACGTTACTTACGTAATAAACAATACAACAAAAAACCAAGTTGGAGAAGAAAATAAGTATTCTGTATCCGCTGATATTTCTCAGAAAGGAATTAATACCCAATAGGTCGAATTACATTTATAGAATTGGGACAAAATTTACCGTAGTCCAATCGTGTTGGCGATAATTTGGAAAGGAACAAAAGACGTAACAAAATCTCCGTTTATCATTTTTCAAACACAGAAATAGTTAGCTAACTAGTTAACTGTTTAATCAACAGAATAAAATTAATGTTGTATGATTTATTTCTAAGAACCAAAACCGTAATTTCTTTACCAGCAAAAGTCACTAATACGACGGACTACAAGAGCAGCTATCGATCAGCCCAAATAGTAGCAATCCAAAACAGCTCAATGGAATTGGCAAAGCTCTCACAAAAAATCATGCCAAATCACCAGCCTACATTACAAACAAATAGACCGTAAAGACGCATGCCATAAATCCCACTTACTTCGCTGCCATCCGACGATTTAGAACTAACTCGCTGTTATAAATTTTCGGATTCGCTACCGAAAGCTACCGAAAATAGATCTGCGGGTAAAGTCTGGTGTGCAGCCAACAGATGAAATGTGGCCCAGTCGTCGCTCCATTAGGAATTAATGGGCCGATTCCAGAAATGTCATCTTCCGGTAAACAACTGAGCAAAATTCATTACTTCTCTCCACAAAAGCTGGTATTGACGCGGTGAAAGCCAGACAGATGACGTGATTTAACTTATCATGAATTTTAATATTTCATCTACTGCAAGACTACGCTGGATTCGCTTTCAAGATTGTATTATTGGAAATACGTATAGGACAACATGTGTCCAGCTGTGGATGTCTTATGGCTAATACGATTTCGATAAAGTTAAGTTACGTATAGTACATACTCCGACATATTATTATATAAAAACAAAAAAAATGGTTGCTACTGGCAACCATTTTTTTTGTTAAAATTTATATCAACACCGGATACATACAACTCACGATTATTTGAACGGTCGAGCCGCTATGCGTCCGACCGGTTTCAGAGTAGTTAGTACTCCTTCTTCAGAGAATACGCGCGCCCCCGACAACGGACGCCCGCGCACTACATTTTTTTTGTTTTTATTTTAGTCGATTTACATACGTTAATTTACTTGACACAAGGCAGCAATCAACAACAGAAGCAAGCTTAGAGCACTTGTTTACGGCAATTTGTTTCACCGGAAAATGAACCTTATTTTTCACCGGTTTATAATTAATGAACGTGTGTTGACGCACCGGACATCAATCCAGCGATAATTATTTTTTGCAAAAATTAGCATGACCGACTTCACCCGTGTACAGAATTCGCGAATATTTCACACGGATCGATGTAGCATTATTCACATTATTGTTGATTTATCAGAAATGGCTCAGCCGATTTCAATAAAATTTAAATGAGACCAATTTTAAAGTATACTCTTTCCAATAATAAAAGAATTATTGAAATCGGACTACTACGAAAAAAGTTATGCGTGGTTTTACATTAAAAAAATATATACGCGTCGAATTCCATACCTCCTCCGGTTGTTAGTCGCTCAAAAATCCGTTGAATTTTAATAATTTAGCTAAAAAACAGATATTATTTTTTGATCTAGTATTCGTCATCTCATCAATTTAAGTATCATACAAAACTAATTTTACAAATTAATAATTAATTAGTTATCTTTTGAGACTACGAGAACGAAAGAATGCCAGTATCTGAAATCGGCACAAAACAGATGCTGTATTAGGTATGATATTTTATAGGCCCTTATCTGTTGATTTAAGATAAAAGAAAGTAACTTTTAAAAAGCTTCAACACATTAAATTTTAAAGTGAGTATCTCATGTAGAATTAAATACATCTAATTAATGGTTGATTTCGAGAACTGAAAATAGACAAGAAATATCAGAGTAAAATTCCAAGAACATTGTGTTAAATACCGCAGTTTAATTACAATCTTTGTGGTTACACCCACTCAATACTCGAGTCATTTCGCACGTAGGATGAGAGCGCTTGGAAAATGCTTATTTCTCTTTGTAACCACCTACAACTTTATTAGAATTCAAGATAAAAGCAGCTAGAGTAAATTGTTTTTATAAGACAGCAAGTAAAGATAAACTGACGAAGTGAAACAAACCCTTCAATTGCGAATGAAATCTTCAAGAAAAAACATCAAACTGTACCATGTTAAATTAGCGGGAGTCTCACATTCTTCAGAACGTAACTAATGATGAAAAAACTACATGATTTAATGGAGACTTTTTCAGAACACAAAGTCAGATTAAGACAATTCACACTATATTCCATCACTGACCGAAAGAATTCCCACCACTTCTTCTTCTTCTAGTGTTAAAGCTACCAAGGAGGATGGATGACCTCATTAGGACCGCAGGATAGCGCTGCATGCAAGATGCTAACAACTGGTCTTATTGAAGTTCTTTAGCGGAGGCCTATGTCCAGCAGTGGACGTCCTATGAGTGAAAAGAGGAAGAAAGCTACCATAAAACTGCATGTGAGTTGAGTCACATTCATTTTATGGTAGCTTTCTTTTTATTTTCAGGCAGGACCATCGAAGTTGCAATCATACTTGTATTTTGCATTGATAAATACCCAATGCTGAAAGTAAACATCATGTCAGACTTAGAATGCCCAATGTTAGATATAAGCCAATAGATTTGGAACAAGACTGCAGAGCGGCATGCCTCCAACATGCCTCTTGGACTTAACGAGGAAAATTAAATCAGCCAGTTCGTTCCGTACCCTATAGGTTAACTACTTATTTTTGAAGAGGATATGCCTACATCCAAATCTTCTGCGAATATTATTATCGTAAAAAAACACCAAAAAATGACGTTGGTATAGGATACGTATAAGAGCCCCTTCTTTTATTCTGTTTTTTAGTACTTATTGTTGGTTATATCGGCAACAGAAATACATCTGTGAAAATTTCAACTGTCTCTATCACGGTTCATGAGATACATCTTGGTGAGAGACAGACAGACAAACGGACGGCATCTTGGTAAAAAGGTCCCGTTTTTACCTTTTGGTTACCTACCTACGGAACCATCACAAGCAAAATTAAATAAATAAATAAATAAAAGAAAACACGACCTTGCAAACTGTTTCAGTGCAATACTGTTCGTCAGGTCCCAAGCTCCCGAACAAAAACAACTGCGACAAACCAACCTGCGAATGAAAGTGATTCATTTCGTAAATTAGCCGTTGAAAAGATGGCTTTATTTGTGCAAAGAGGACCCTCTGGGGACCATTAGGACATTTTTATGAAAATAAATTCGCACCCTTGTTAATAAATTAGTTGGAAAAAACATTGAAAGCGTGGTAATGTCTCGAGAGTCGTACAGGAAGAACTTTGTTTACGACCGGGTAATATTGCTTGAGCGAAAAGACGGCATTTTACGTTTCTTGTTTTTTGTCTTTATTTTATGTATACGTGGTAATGTTTATAGGATTTTCTAGGATACAAGAGTTTCTAGGCTGGTAATTTTTTTATTGAAGTCGAGTTACCCAGATGTCTCGATTCTCACAACCAGTCGGCACTATACCTACTCCTTATCACATAAATTCAGTAACATAATTATCTAACGAAAAAATATACATAATATGCCATTATAATCTCATCTTACTGACAATAGTAGATTGTATTGACGACGGCGTCGTGATGACGGCGAGAGCGCTTTTTTGAATCCATAGCAAAGTGAGGGATTCTTCAGTAGAATCCTGAACGTAGCGAAGGATTCAACGTCGCCCGAGCCAAAAATATATTTGGCGCCCGAGTGGCACACTCTACTTTTCATCACCTCTATGAGAAAATAAAAGGCGCCTCATATTTTATTGTATACATTTAATAAAACGTAGAGTAACAACTAAAAAACTAAATGAAAACTTATATTTACATTCTTCTCATTCATTTTCTTGGCGTTGAACACTAACATTACAAATACTTCCATATTCAAAAAGAGCGCAGCAAAGATCATTCCGGCGCACTTATTATGTTAAAAAACCAAAAAGCGCGCGGCAAAGTTAATGCCGGCGCACTTATAAAGTTTTTTTTTTAGAAAACAGCACCTTTAGGCGCACTTAAAGGCGAAGTAGTTCTTTTCGTATAGATGTGATGAAAAGATAATGATTGTAATCATCGACTTGGCATATTTCCTGTTTGATGATTGTGATAGATAAATGTATCAATTACTCACCGACTGTACTCAAAAGAGAGGTCAACACAACGGCAACTCTTTTAGTATACATAACACATTTTTTACGCGAAATAATCAGTGGTAGATTTACCACGAGTCTGAGCAGCCTAAAGCCTAGGGCGGCAGATTTTAGAGGCCGACAAATTTTGGACCATTCATGTTAGTATTGTCAGAAAGATTCATTTTTATACCTGAATATTTTTAAGTCTACAGAAAAAAACCGGACAAGTGCGAGTCAGGCTCGCACATTGAGGGTTCCGTACAAACACGTTGTTAAAATAATTAAAAACCTGTTTTAGTATGTGCTAATGAAGTTCTTTTATATGATACGATTTACTCACTTTGAATTTCCCATATCTTGTGAATTTCGAGGCCCTATTTTTTGTGATTTAAATAAAAATGTACAGTTTTCAGATTTATTTATATATGTGTACTCTGAGACAATGCTTCGCCAAATTTCATAGTTCTATATCAACGGGAAGTACCCTGTAGGTTTTGATTTTGATGAGTATCGAAATATGCGGTTTTTTACGACATAAACGGCTCTAACTTATTTTAAACGTTAACTGTGAAGTTTTTCTTTTTCACTGCAAGAACCTATAGATATACGTATACAGTTTAAATTTCAACTCGATATCTTTACGCGTTCCCGAGATAAAGAGTCTTGACATACACACAGACGGACAACAAAGTGATCCTATAAGGGTTCCGTTTTTTCCGTTTGATGTACGGAACCTTATAAATAACATTATTATGATACGTTTTACAGCCCAGAATCAAAATTCTGAAATATTTATTACTACCGTTTGCGTAGTCACTAGGATGGGGAGGAGGTTGGCAAAAATTCAACAGCCTAATGGCAGCAAATCCGTAAATCGGCTACTCATGATAATGACGTTGTAGCAATAGAATGCTATACTCTATAAAATTTAACTTGATCTCTGCGACAGCTGTCAGAAAAATCACGCCTATGATGTCCTGAATTTCTTAATAGTACGGACAGTACCTGTCAATGTCATACTTTATGGGCATGCCGATTAGTGATGGACGACGAATGAGAGTGACCACAGAGTTTTAGATACTTAAAGTTATAATTAAAATATCGATAGTTTATACTGACGATATTTTAAATAAAACTTAATTTATCATTAATTTTATTGTATATTTTAACATCATAACATTTTTTACATGTGTAATTAATTTATACCCAATATATGTTACATTAGCATAGATAATAGTAAAAAACGTCGATAAATACTGTCGTTACATTATTATGAGTATTTAATTAAAATCATAACATTATTTACATGTGTACATACTTGATCTTAAATAATAGTAAGTAAATAAAATCAAATTTTTCACCTTCAACTACTCATTCGATTTCATTACAACATTGTTTGAAAATCGATTTTTTCCACCACTATCTCAACTCTAAATCTGTCAATATGTAACTGTCGCAGAGATCAAGTTAAATTTTACAGAGTACAAGCTGACCCGGCCACGCGTTGCTGTGGCTAAATAAATTAAAATTGCGACTATAATTTGAGATTTAAACTATCCTATCTCTCAAGTTGGATCGAACTGCACATGGTGTGCGAATTTTATTATAATCGGTTAAGTGGTTTAGGAGTCCATTGAGGACAAACATTGTGACACGAGATTTATATATATTAAGATAGTTTATTCGAATTTTTTTCTAAGGCAAAAAACAAAACACTAAGCTTAGACCGACCAAATTTCCTGGCGGTTACGACGTTATCTACAATCTGCCTTCTCATCCTATTTAAGATTCAACCTATACCTAAAGCTTGTTACTGTAGTACGATTAGTACTAAATTCAATTAATTTATGAATGCAATCGCATCACCTCATACCATCGACAATAATTCAAGTGTCAAACATGTTGCTAATGCGTATTGCTTAGTTTAATGATACTAATAGATAGGAAACACGATTTGCCTGTCTGATAATTGTTAATTAATTTTCGTGGTTGATGGTCAGAGTATTGTGCATTTCACCCGTGTATGAAATACTAAACACTAGTTTTGGCTTATTATCTAAAAAAAGTTTATTCGTACCACTATAATAGTGGTACGAATAAATTGAGTCCATAAGTACAGTAGTTTTTTTATTTAAATTACATAAAATAACAAAAGTTTTTAAAAATTTACGTTCTATGGTGGTATAGCTATTCTACGTTTGTTATGTTGAACTCAATTTGTCAAAGATGATTATTATACGGGATCAAGGAGCAAACTTAGGCAGTTATCATATTTTTAAAACCTCGCATTTAAAAGTGAACTTTTGCGTAACATGACGCAGTTACGTTCTATTGGTGTTGTCAAAAAGAAAATAAACGGTTGGATCTATTATAGGTAGGCGTACTACATCCTAGACAAAATATCTGCTTAACATCAGGCAGTATGTATTAAACCCAAACTTCTAAGAAATAAAAAGTAAACAAAGATTTGAACCCTTATGATTTCACGCGTTCTTTCACTAAGCCTCTACGGATTAGGTGCTTAGGTAAGTACATAATTTTCGTTGTAATGTCAAATCCTACTAATATTATAAATCTGAAAAGTTTGTTGGTTTGTTTCTCTTTCACGCAGCAATGGATCAACGGATTGACTTGATTTTTGACATGGATATAATTCAAAGGCCGGAAAGTGACATAGGCTAGGTACTAATTATTATCCCGAAAAAGTAAAAGGTTCCTGTGGTATAACTCAAAAGTGAGAATACTACGCGCGCGGAGGCGCGGGCAAAAGCTACTGTGAAAATAAATTATTACATAGTTTTTTTGTCAACTGTTAAGCTGTATTTCATAAAATGCAACATAACCGATGGTTACGCGAACGCTCAGTTACAATTAGTCTCGTTATAATTTCCTCCAAACTTCCCTAAAATGACATGGAGCGGTATGATAGATAGAATATATTTTCTTAGAAACGCGAAAGTTTCAGTTGATATTTGAAAGGAAAGCTGAAGTTTTGTGATTGATCTGCCAATTACTGACTAACTCAATATTTCCTGTAACTGAACGGAACAGTTACAAACAAAGTTTGATGCGAATCATAATTTTAGAACTAGACAAGGGCGCGCTTGTTTCTATAGTTATTAGGTATTCTTGTTAGTGTTTCGTGTTGTAGGTTGACTTGAAGCAAAATTAGGATTCGATATAGTCGCAGACCTCAAACCCTTTTAATGCAAACCTTCTTTCACAGCCCGTGTTGTTTGATAGCTGGCCCAAACCCGTTTTTAACAAAGTACTCTTTGGCCCAAACGCCTCTTTCATTACTGACTTCCAAAGAGGAGGAGGTTTTTGTGTATGTTCATCGATATTTCCGCCAATTCTGAACCGATTTAAAAAAGTCTTTTTATTTCGAAAGGATGCACTTCCGAGAGGTCCCATTTAAATTTTATCGAAGTCAGATGAGCCATTATGGATAAATCAACAGTAAAGTACATAGATGTCACATCTATTCGTGCAAACTATTCGAATTTTGTACATAGTTCGGGAGGTAAGCGCAAAAAATGCAACTACTTTCTAAAAGCCGATTTTTGGGTTTTAGTAGTCATGGTGGTGTACAACAATACCCCAGATTCAGTCAGCTGTAATGCTTAGAATTTGGTGGGGATACCAGTTTAAATTTATTTAAAATTAAATTAATATCTTGCAACTACTTTGAAAAGCTGGAAATTGGCGTGCGGGTAGAAAAATAACTAAAAAAGAGTTTAACCACAGCCAATCACCCAAAACATGTAACAGAGCTCTTCAGTCAGGGTTTAAAGCAGCGCTACTTTAAAACCTGACTGACAGGCCTTGTTACTTTTTTCAGGTAATTTGCTTCGGTCAAACTTTTTTTATTTATTTTTATACCCGCACACCAATTTTCAGCTTTTAATGGTAGTTGCAAGATACTCATTCAATTTAAAAAATATTCATACTGGTATTCCCACCAAACGCTAAGCATTCCAGCTGACTGAATCCGGGGTATTGTTGTACACCACCAGACCACCCAATTCCAAAAACTCAGCCTTTAGAAACTAGTTGCATTTTTTGCGCTTACCTCCCGGGCTAACACGGCAGAAGTCGGCGGTTACATTATTTGCGAAAAATAATTATTATGTTTGGTTGATTTCTGGATATAGGCCTCTCTTATACATTAGAAAACGGTTGCACCCAGTGCAATTCTGCGGTCTAAATGAGGTCATTTGTCCGGTTTGTAGGTGGGCATCCTAAGCTAAAAAGTTATCAAATAAATTGCGGACTAATCGGGCGTAAAAAACGCACTGAAATTTGCAGTCAACTTCGTCAAAAAGCTATTGAATAAAAAAATACATGTTTAAATAGATTGGTTTTAAAAATTGACGAAAGTTTTTATACACCAAGTGTGTGAAGCACGATAAAAATCATTTTCATTGGTTTAAAAGAATCGAACGTATCTTAATGTTTTACTGATTATTTATGACACAACATAAAACCACAGTGTTTCAGAAATTGTTATCTTATTTTTGGCAAGCAATCGTGCTCATGAATTCGCGAATGACATTGCCAGAAAATTGTTAGGTATAAGTGTATTGTATTACTAAGTACTCTAGTAATACAATACACATATTAAGTACTTCGTAGCGCTCATTGCGAGGTTTGACTAGATGTCAGTCTTCGGATGTCTGACCGTGGGTCACATTTACAACTAAGCGCTATCGTAGCTCGGAAGAAACGTTAAATTGTAGGCCCTTGTTATATTAACAATTCAGCCATGTCAGAGGCCTTCGGGTGGCGTAAAACTCTAACACCAGGACTAGCCACTTGACCTATACGAACTTACTTACTGATGAAATAAATAAATATTGGAGGACATCTTACACACGGCCTCTGACCCCAAACTAAGCAAAGCTTGTGATATGGCTGCCACAGACTAATATACTACGTATATTTATTTATAAATACATACTTATATAGATAGTAACTAAATAACACCCAGACACAGAGCAAACACCTATGTTCATCACATAAATATTTGCCCTGGGTGGGGATCGAACCCACGCCTCTTGCACCCAGAAGTTAGGGTCACTAAGCACTGAGCCACCAAGGCAGTCAATTACTCTTTGTTTAACAAATTTTCGTCATCATCATTATCAGCCGTAGGATTAATTCACGTTTAGTATATATTTTAGTGTTAAATGAAATAAAAGAATGTATATAAACAGATTAAGGACGACGTTGTAGATTGTAGTTTGGTTGATAGGCGTGAAGTTAGCTAGGTTATTTGAGTGTACGTCCACTGCTGGAAATAAGCCTCCTCTGTGGATTTCCAATAATTACTAATTTTACTTACTACTATTTACAATGATGAAAACTGAGAAACAGTGGCTGCTATACTAAATTTCCATGTAAAATTAATAAATTAATCGTGTTTTAGAATAATTTTCCTACTACAATTGACAGATTTCTGCAAATACTAAGTTATCTAGTTTTACTCTTTAACCGACTTCCAAAAAGGAGGAGGTTCTATGTTCGTCTGTATGTATTTTTTTTGTGTATGTACATCGATAATTTCGCCAATTGAGAACCGAATCGAAAAATTATTTTTTAGTTCGGAAGGGTATATATGTGTATATACTTCCGAGGTGGTCCCATTTAAATTGGGCAGAGAAAGAAATTGGCTCAGCCGTTTTCGAAAAATCAACAATAATGTAATTAATTTGAGCGAAATATTCGAATTTTGTACGCGATGGAAGGCGGTTTTACCATTTTGTGCGAAAAGTAATTATCATAGTTATTAATATATTTTTTCTTACTTCCTATAATTGATAGTACCAACCTAATAAGTAGTTAAAATTATGTAGTAAAATAATGCCTTTGTGTCTCCTGAAATGAAATATCGAATATCTTCCCCTATTGTTGTCCTACACAATGTTGCCATAGCTAAAGCCTAAAAATAAACTAAACTAATTAATTTACTGCAATACAATTTATGGTTGTACGTACATATGCGCATAGCACGTTGCCAACATAAGCGCACTGAACGTAATCCAATAAATCTGGGGTAGAGACGTGGTCCGAATCCAATATCAAAACTAAAGATTTGTAGAACAAAAGGTTGATGCGGGAATAAAGGAATGGAGTCAGCAGTTACGGACAGGTACAGAGCTAGGGTCCGAGTTTGGGGGTAATTTGACAGCCTGGACGTTGATGGATAGACGACCTTGGCACAGATACAAGTGTAGGGTTTTTTTTTTTAACGTAAAGCGTACTAGTAGCGCTTAGTGACTTTGCCCGCCATTCTATATAGCCCGGGAGGTAAGCGCGAAAAATTCAGCTTCTTTCTAAAAGCTGCTTCTTCTTCACTACATAGTATAAAACAAAGTCGCTGTCGCTGTCTGTCCGTCCCTATGTATGCTTAAATCTTCAAAACTACGCAACGGATTTTAAAGCGCTTTGTTTTAATAGATAGAGTGATTCAAGAGGAAGGTTTATATGCATAATACATGCATAATATTGTAGAGGAACACTGATGAATTTACAGGTTTCTAATATGATGTCGTAAATAAACACATTTTTTTGCGCTTACATTGCAAACGCTGACTGAACCCCACGAGATAAATCAAAATAATGTACTACGGTATTGTACACCTTAAAAAGGTCAACAAAAAAGTACGCGATGGTATATGTCTATCTCTTAAGGATAGCCCACAATAACCATTTTTTATCCTTTACATTTTACGAGAAAAAATGGCTTATTTAGAAAGTTATTTTAAGCAATACATAATTAATTCTTATCCGATTAAGTACCTTAAATACATTGTCCATTTAATATAGATCAATATGGCGTTTTACAGCATGTAATTTAAATCAATATTTCCGAAGATATTACAGATTTAAAATGCAGGGACATATCGCGGGCGGTAGCGGCCCGGCAGGCGCGCGGCGCGTAGGACGTGTATCTCTAGCGAGGAAAATAATCTACACTTCTACACTATTAATGAATTAATCATTATTGATTAATTAATCTACACTGTCTACACCTACACTAATAATAATATTATAATGAGGAAAAGTTTGTATTTTTGTGTGTGTGTGTGTATGTTTGTAATGAATAAACTCAAAAACTACTGTGCCGATTTCAAAAATTCTTCTACCATTGGAAAGCTACATTCACCTTGAGTAACATAGGTTATATTTATTGCTAGAAAAGATTACGGATCCTTACTAAAACTTAAGTAACGTAACCCAAGGTATAAAAAAAGCCCTAAAACGTATTTCGTTGCATGCGCTGCGGAAACTATTGATGATAGAACAAAAGTATTTTCTACAATATTAAAGGACATATCAATATCTACAAAAAACTTCGCAATGCCATTTGTCCAACTATTATCGTAATGTCACAATAACCACTTCTTACATAATAAAAGTTAATAAAAATACCGACCAAAATTAGACCATGTTATTCATACTTCTGTTTAAATCCTTTTCCAAATAAATCATATTATTGTTTTCAAGACTGTTTTAATTCATATAGATTACTTTTTGAATTGTTCAAATCGGCTATTCCATTCAATAGATGTAGACCGTCTTACCACAAAAGTTTTGCGCACGCTTTGTACAATATTTAACAGTACAAATTGCACGATTAAACAGTGTTTAAAGCGTATTTAAATCTTTTGTATTAAGGCGGTAAAAATTTAACAAGCCATAGAAATAGAAAAAAAAAAATAAACACTGTCGTTGTGCATGTATTATCACCGCTATTCCTGAAAGTACCTGTTTCTATATCAGCCTTTTTTAATCGTCCACTGCAGAACATAGGTTTGTTTATGAAGGTTGATTGGGCCATATCCATCACGGTGGCCCAGTGCGGATTGGTGGATTCGTATACGTCATCGAGTTCCTTCTTCAGACGTATATAGCTACATAGGTATGCGGGTTGACACACGACATTTTCTTTCACGGAAAAGCCAATGATGCATGTGAAATTCCGTACATATGTTCCAATGAAGCTCATTGATACGGGATCAAGATTTGAATCCGATTTATACATACTAAATAAAACACAGTCTAATTGAGAACCTCATTTTTGGTGGATACATAGATGGAAGCTGGATGCAAACTTCTTGCAATAGTTTTATTCGGTGTTATTCAAGATCTAATTAGGGAGCCCTATGTTAGGCAGTGGGTGTTCTATGGCGAAAATATTTGTGTATAGGTATGATAATGTAATATAAAAACGCCCTAAAATAACTGTGCGCATGTGTGTGACGTTACTTTGTTACATGGTAGGTATATATAGGTATAAAAGCACAATACTTATAAAATGTCTTTTTAACCAGTCGTACCCGGGCGAAGCCGGGGCGGGCAGCTAGTTAGTTATATTCCTAACCGCACGCCAATTTTCAGCTCTTAAATGTAGTTAAAAGACACTCTTTTTTTTTTAATTCAAGCTGGCCACCAAATGCTCAGCATCCCAGCTGACTGGATCCGGAGTATTGTTGTACACCACTTTGACTACCTAATATCTACGAGTAAATATCCGCTTTTACAAAGTAGTTACATTTCTTGCGCTTACCTCCCGGTCTAAGAGAATAAACCAAAATATGTATTTGGCGTAATTAAATAGATTGTGTGAGATTGAGCCACGTATTCATTTAAAAGATATTTGTTTTGCGATTTAAATATAAATACAAATCTCTCAATGACTCTGAAATAAAATAAGTGCTTATAAGAGTTGTAAGTAGTGCACTTCACGGCCGCCGTAAAGTTTGACGCGAATTTTATAAAAAAGTGTATTCTTCATTGACTCTATTTTGCTTTAATTTTGTTTTTTTCTCAAAAGTAACTCCAAAGCTTCCAAGTTTCTATAAAAACTCCCACTGATTGCGCGAAACATTGGCGTTTTGGGCTCAGCAGTGCCGGGTGCTTTGAAATTTTTCGGTAGGTATAGGATAGGTACATACGTTAACACGCGCGATACCAACCAAAACACCTACTGAAATAATGAGCCATCACTTCCAATATTCTTACTGAAGAAATTTTTTTCTAGAAAGTAAGTTCAACTTATTGACTCGGTCAGCAGTGAAACATTGGCGTGTCGAGCACTGTAACGAGCATTTTTGTAGTATTTGCGCTGGTGATGTACGCTAGAACTAGCGATATCAATTACAGTAAAATTTTAAGAATGGTTCAAACGCTTTGTTTCTTAAATTATAATACTATAATTTATATCCCAAAAAAAGACAGTAAGTCCAATGTAAGCCCCTCTCCTGACTTGGTTCTCGGTCGGCCCTGAAACATTAGCGTGTCGGGCTCGGTGACGAGCGCTCGCGATGTACGCTAACGATATCGATATCAATGTATCTATAATACATTTTAGTGTAAAAAAGAAATTGAAATTGGCAAGTTGAAATAGCAGTGGACAGGGCAGAGGCAGGACAGCACAGACGACTTATGATCGATGTGGTTGAAAAGTTGGAGTCCACGAGTGGAGACCACGTATCGGCAAGAGCAGCGTAGGACGTCCACCCACAAGGTAGACAGATGATCTCATTAAGACTGCAAGAGCGCGCTGGATGCAAGCCACTTCCAACCGGTCTTATTGGAGATCCATAGAGGAAGCCTACGTCCAGCAGTGGACTTCTTATGGCTGACGGATGGATAGACAAATTTAGTTTTTTTTATTATTGAAAAAGAAACTTTTTTTTAGAAATAAAGTTCAACCTAAGCTTCTTTATTGGCTCGGTTCTCGGTCAGCGGTGAAACATTGGCGAGTCGGGCTCGGTGACGGGCGCTTCGTACTGCGTTCGCGATTTACGCGATGGATAACACGGGCCCATGGAGGACAATTGTAGAAAAGGCCCGCATCAACAAGTAACAAATAAGTACCCACAAGATGGACGGATGATCCCATTAAGACCGCAGGATCGCGCTGGATGCTTGCCGCGTCCAACCGGTCTTATTGGAGATAAGATTCACATGTAGGAAGCCTACATCCAGCAGTGGACTTTTTATGGCTGATCGATGAAGGGATTACTTTAGTGTTTTTACTATTGAAAAAGAAACTTTTTTCTACAAAGAAAGTTCAATCTAAGCCCTCTGGCTATGTTCTTGATCAGCGGTGAAACATTGGCGTTTTGGGTTCCGTGATGGGCGCTTCGTACTGCGCTCGCGATGTACGCTAACGCCAGCGATATCAATTTCGTAGATTAAACTCTAGATTCACACAGTTGTTCCTAGAAATTTGATTGATTTAAAGGCATAACACAATTTTATTTCCACTTTTTTCTAGAAAGAAAGTTCAACCTAAGCCCCTCTACTGGGTTGGTTCTCGGTCAGCGGTGAAACATTGGCGTGTCGAGCTCAGTGACGGGCGCTTCGTACTGCGCTCGCGATGTACGCTAACGCCAGCGATATCAATTTCGTAGATTAAACTCTAGATTCACACAGTTGTTCCTAGAAATTTGATTGATTTAAAGGCATAACACAATTTTATTTCCACTTTTTTCTAGAAAGAAAGTTCAACCTAAGCCCCTCTACTGGGTTGGTTCTCGGTCAGCGGTGAAACATTGGCGTGTCGAGCTCAGTGACGGGCGCTTCGTACTGCGCTCGCGATGTACGCTAACGCCAGCGATATCAATTTCGTAGATTAAACTCTAGACGAATGGTAACGGGTTGCGAGTTCCTGTACTGTGGATTGAATAAAACGGAACTTTATGGTAGTGTCTTGTGGAGGAATAGTTTTTGATTTCGTTGGCATGTTTTATTTAAAAATTACTAAGTTTCTAAGGAAAAAGATATAAGACACCAAACAGCAAAAATATTTTTCTTATTACTCAAACTCACCAAAATATTATGGAAGTTTCGATAACATTTATTTACCGACATGATTTTTTTTAATTTTCATCTTGGTGCATATGATGTGTTTAGAATGGGGGCAACGTTATCACCATATAAGTAAGCTTAAAGAAATAACAGTATTTACAGATAAGTTTTTATTGGAAAATATATTTTTTAAATTGTGTATTAACACAATCAGGAATTAATGTAATGCTCATAATAATATTTTATATAGCTACTAAATGTAATTAAAATTAACATTTCATAGATTCCAACACTCTTCCAAATTATAGTACAAATCTGTAATCAAAATTATTTAAATGAGGCGCTATTTAAGTTAGTGCAATACTTTTCAAAACTCATTACAGCAGCTCACAAGTTGTTATTTTCTCTTTCAACTCGGACGAAGTTGTAGAGATTGTAAATTAATTATAACCCTCGGCTTTAAACATCGGATACCATCCTAACAAGTTTTGGAGCCACACCAAAATTTGGGGTTCCGCAATATGGATTAGGTCGATTTAAAATGATTACCATAATTTCTTATCAAGAACTTTCGACCAAGTTTCGTTCATGAATATTCAATCGCGCTCCCATTTGGCAGCTCATTCTCTAGTGTATTACGTTCATTAAAATACACAACATTATTTACGCCATTAATTTTAATTTCACGCTTTATATTTTGTTATAAGACTCATATTAAAATTTCGCGCGGGGAAACTGTGAAACTGTGAGAGTATGAACAGAAACTTTAAAATATTATGTATCGATCGAGCGCAATATTCAGACATTATTTATTGCTGAACAGTTCGCGGGAAGTTTGCCGACGCTGCTGGTATAAAATTTGTTGTAACACGGCGAGCTTCGATAGCCTCGGGCTACTCCGAGACAACTTTTCCATTTTCCAACGATCGTTCCCATCGCGTGTACGGCGCGCCAAGACCAGCCAGCACTCGATAAATCGTCCGGTCAGCCATTCAATTTCTACCTCTTCTTTATGCTGAAAATTTCACAAAAAATCGGCTAAAAAATCCAACGACACGTTCCCAAAAATCAAGCAAATATCTTTCCCATCTTAAATTTCATTATCAAACAATATCGCAAGTTAAATTAACAAAAATCTCGTTAAAAATAAATTTCTTTTGTTCACAAAGTTCTTTACCGCGACGACAAAAACATAATTGTAAAACTTGGGATAAGTCAGCGCCAAATTGCCTGTTTTAATTAAAAAACCGTGCGCCAAGGGCCTCGTGGTAGATAACAATTTAATGTAATGGCGATATTCTAAGAACTCCTTTATGGACGATTCGGGAGGGATCCTGCATAATGAATGAGTTTCTGTGGCTATGTGTAGGGACTGGAAATAATAGGTCTGTTTTGTCCTTGGCGAGACCTCCCAAAGGTGTTTCAACTTTATTTGGGAAAGGGCAAAATCTAAACATCAAAATATCATACCCCAGCGTTCCATTTGACCCTCCAGAAGGTATCCACATTCGTAGCAAAAGTAATTCTCGTATTCATGAAGCGCTTTGACAACTTTTCTCTATGAGAGAAGAGGGTGGAAAAACTACGTTATTGTGTTGCGAGTTACTTATGCGAGGCACATATAACCCGATTTACATAAGTTTCCGAGTTCCTCCCACCTTTATTTACCTGTACAAAGGCGTCTCTCAAATAAAGATGTAACACGCACGCTCGCCCGAGGGCTCCGTATGGCCAATTTGCGGTGGATCTGAATTTGCCTAAACCGTAAGAGAAGGGGACAAAGACAAAAGGTCGACTCGGTCGAGATTTATGAAGATTGCGGTCCCATAAAATGTGTCCGCTGTGTAGGTGCGCAGAATTGATTCCCTGAAAACGCACTTACTCGGAATCAAACGTCAGCAATGAAATGTTTCTTCGCCGGCGCGCCGGTAAAAAGCGCATTGATCTTTACTTCGTATTTTCCTTTCAAAGTAAATCTCATTCTAAACTTATTCAAAAGCTTCTGCGACGTGCGTGATATGTAACACACAATCCATTTTCATTCAACTTGTCCTCATAAACACCGATGACTTCACCCCGTTTCATTTTTATGCTAAAAAGGGAAGTTTCTTCAGCATTTTTTTACGATTACGTTCATTAGGAATCCCCAAGTTTTTACGGGTTGGGATCAAAAGTATTACCATAATTGAAATTCATAGAGCGAGATATTCAAGCACTTTTTGCTGCAATCCGCTCAGTAACGAATATGAAAATCGGAGTCACCGTCTAGGTAAGTCTCAATTATCGACGACACAGTTCCATGAATATTGATAGCACCATTTGCATGTCAGTCAACCGGTATCGAAGAAATACAACCCGCAGTGTGCAATCGCATACCTACGACTCTTTTAATAGCAGCTCGAAGGTACGGTGAAGTGGTATTTTCCCTCGTAAAAGAGCGATATGAAACTTCTATTTTCATATTTTACCCTGAATATTAGATGTCATAAAAAGGGTTTCGATGGACTATAAAAAGAGGTTGTGTCACGCGAATCAGATTGGATGCGGGTAGGTATATTGCGATACCTGCTAAATGCACAAGGGCAGGTACACACGAGGTGAACGGACACGAGATCCATCCCTCGCAGAGGTATTTACAGGCAGTGCTGCCACACTAGATATTTTTGAATCAGACCTGGCATTTTGAAGGGCTTTATCGAAGAATGATATTTTTTGTGTTGACAATTTTGTGTTCAAAATTTTAGAACTAAGCAATTTCGTCGTAATAATTTCTGTAGTCGAATTAATCATGTCATCTTTTTATTTGTTTATGCATTTATTTATAATTTATATTTATTTATCTTTTGACAAAACCACAACTATCAAACTTAAGAATTTAACCCTAGCCCTTGTGGGTAACACCGAATTGACGAATTGGTGTTAGTCGATTTTTTTGGCTTCATGTAATTTTCATCCATTGGAACTGAACCACTGAAACATTATATAAAATATTTTATAGAAACAATACACCAACATTTTAACAACCTACACTATTATGGAGTAGATAACGCATGAATTATCAACGAAAAAAACATACAGATAATTTTATAACCAACTTCTTTTTAGGACTTTAAAGGTATCTAGACCATTTATACCTTCAATTTGTACGACTATTCTGCATGTTTCCACAATCCCAGACAAGTCTTAGCGCTCAAAGCCAAAACAGAGATGGCAGCACAGTTTACAAGCCCGCATGTGATATTCATCCTTTCATTACCCTACGACTACACGGCGAGATTGCGAGGGAGCAGTCGACTGCTGCCCAAAACAAGCAACCTGCAGGCCGTCCGGCTGCCAATCTAAATCAGAGATCCACGCTGATTCAAACTGACGTAGCACGAAGCATTTCTAGTTGCAAAATAAATCTGATAGAAGTAGAAGTTCGTTCATTGAGGTTTGTGATTCGTACCGCCAGAGAATGGAACAGTTTTCCTGCTTTCCTGTTTCCTAAGAGATATAATCTAAAGCTTTTCAAGGTCAGAGTGAATAGGTATCTTCTAGGTCTGTGTGCTTCATCTTCGACCACAACGTTGCTTACCATCAGGCGAGTTGGTGGTCAAGAGCGGACTTAATCGCGATAAAAAAAAGGATTTTGTATCGTGCTTCATAAAAGGTATTTAAGTTTTTTAGTAAAATTGTTTATTACAACAAAAGCACCGAAAACAAAACAATTATTTAACAGCAGGGGATTATTTCTCAGTTTCTGATGCCTATTTTTTCAACAAGAGATTTTTAAGCGGATCTTGTCACTTTAATGTCACAAAACAAGCAACTTGCTGGCCGTCCGGCTGCTAATCTAAATCAGACATCCACGCTGATGCGAACTGACACTAGCACGAAGCATTTCCAGTTGTAAAAAAACGGATAAAAACAAAAGTTCGTTTATTGGGGTCTGTGTATCGTGCTTCAGATAATGTATATAATTATTTTATTACTACAACGACAGCAACACTATTCTTAAAAAATCTTATTGCTTGAATACCGCAAAAAAGCAACCTACAAGCCGTACAGCTGCCAATCTAAATCAGAGATGCATGCCGATTTCAACTGATGTAGCACGAAGCATTTCCAGTTGCAAAATATATCTGATATAAGCAAAAGTTCGTTTATTGAGGTTTGTGTATCGTGCTTCAGAAAATGAATTTAAATTGTGTAATGTTTATTACTGCAAAATCACCGACAACAAAACTATTCTTAAAATAGCATAGGTTTTTTTCTCGATTTTGCTAAGCCTATTTTTTCAACAGGATATTTTTCAAAAAAATCTTGTCGCTTAAATGCCGCAAAAAATAGCAACCTACAGGCCGTACAGCTGCCAATCTAAATTAGGGATGCACGCTGATTTGAACTGACGTAGCACGAAGCATCTGCATTTACAAAATACAGCCAAAACTCTCAATAAAAATCATTTTTGAGAGTATTGTATCGTACTTTGAATTATACTCTATAAAATTTAACTTGATCTCTGCGACAGTGACATTGACATAGAAGATTGACATTTTTAGAGTTGAGATAGTGGTTGAAAAAATCGATTTTCAAACAATGTTGTAATGAAATCGAATGAGTAGTTGAAGGTGAGAAATTGGATTTTACTTGCTTACTATAATTTAAGATCAAGTATGTACACATGTAAATAATGTTATGATATTAATTAAATACTCATAATAATGTAACGGTAGTATTTATCGACGTTTTTCACTATTATCGATGCTGAAGTAACATATAATTGGGTTTAATTTAATTACACATGTAAAAAATGTTATGATACTAAAATATACAATAAAATTAATGATAAATTAAGTTTTATTTAAAATATCGTCAGTATAAACCATCGATATTTTAAATAAAACTCTATCTGAAACTCTGTGGTCACGATCATTCGTCGCCCATCACTAAATGGCATGCCCATAAAGTATGACATTGACAGGTACTGTCTGTACTATTAAGAAATTCAGGACTTCATAGGCGTGATTTTTCTGACAGCTCTCGCAGAGATCAAGTTAAATTTTATGGATTATAGATACATTTTAAAACGTCTATTAATATAATGTCAATGTAAATAAGACTATTTTTTCATTATCTCATTTTTTTTCTCTAGACGGTTTTTTTCATAAAGACATGTTTCTTTTTTCAAACCTATTTTATACAACAATTTTGAGTCCTTTTCAAGCAAATCTTGGGGTTCAAATTCAAAACAATTTTGGCAGCACAGTATTAGTAGCAAGATACGTAGCAAGATACGCTTACCTGTACCAGCCTTTTTTAACAGTCCACTGCAGGACGTAGGCCTACCCGCGAAGGGTGATTGGGCCGTTACCACCACGCTGGCCCAGTGCGGGTTGGTAAATTCACATACGCCATCGAATCTCTTCTACGGACGTATGCAGGTTGCCTCACGATGTTTTCCTTCACCGAAAAGCCTGTGGCGTGAAAATCCGTACGAACCCAGGACCTTATGATTGTAAGGCCTGTGTCATTACCACTAGACCACCACGGCCCATATCCGGTTATAACGCTTATCCTTATATTATAGGCTTCATGTTTGATTACTCACCTACTGGCAAAAAATAGACCCTAAATGGCCTTGAGCATCGACGTAAGGTGGCGTGTTTGTCGGCTTTTTATCGGATTCACTTCGGAGAGTGCGCTCAGGAGTTGCACAATCTGGTTCCACCTGCCCCTTTCTTTTATCGTACGGCTAGGCAGACGCGACCAAAGCGCCACTCTTTTATGGTGGACATTCCGCGCGTTAGAAGTTAAAACAAAGCGTTTCGAATCCTCATTCCTCATACGAACAGCCAGAATGTGGAACGCTTTGCCTGGGTCTGTCTTCCCGCTAAAGTACAACGTGGATGTCTTCAAATCCCGAGTAAATAGGTATCTTCTAGGAAAGCGTGCTACATCCTAGACCACATATCTGCTCAACATCAGGCAGTATGTAGTTAAACGCAAACCTACAAGGAATAAAAAAAAACCTGCAGGCCGCACACTCCGTACAGCTGCGAATCTAACTCAGATATCCACCCTGATCCAGAGTGACGTACCTAATTCGTAGCACGACGTATCCGCAGTTGCCAATTAAAGCTGACACAAACAAAAATTAGTTTGGAGAGTCTTGTTTAGAGTATTTTTTTAATATTAAATTTTAAAATGTTTATTAACAATAATAATTTTTCGCAAAAAATGGCATGACCGATTTCAACCGTGTAAAGAATTCGCACGATGTAGCAATTTTACGTTATTGTTGATTTTTCAAAAATGGCTCAGCAAATTCAGCTCAGCCTAAAAAATTTAATGGGACCAATTTCGAAGTCTTCTTATACTCTTTCCAATAAAAAAAGAAGTATTCAAATTGGACGACTACGTAAAAAGTTATGCGTGGTTACACATAAAATATATATACGCGTCGAATTGAGAACCTCCTCCGTTTCGTCGGTCAAAAAAGTTTTATGGTATCCATGGCATTTATATGCCAAGAAGGAAAATACTTAGAAAATTTAAACAAGCGAAATGTTATCAGTTCAGGTCAGAAAGTACATTTTGGAGGTGGTGATTAAATATTAAAAACACTTCTTACACAAGAAACATATTTTAGCGTGGAAATTTGAGAAGATAGTTAGGTAAATTATCACATTAGCCATAAGACGCCTACTGCTGATACTTCTTGTGTAGGTTTGGTTCGAAGGGCATGTACGGTTATCAAATATTAATTTCTATACATAAATAGGAACACTTCAATGGTCTTAATCAGACCGTCTACTCAGATTTCCATTCAACGCCCTACACTGGTGCGTGGTTTCCATTGAACAACGTTACAGTCTTCAATTATACAAAGACGTTTGTCATATCATAATAAACATAAGCTCTTCTCTATTCCCTAGAGAACAATTTAATTTAAGCAGTAGTGTACACAAATGTCACAGAAAAATACAAAACTTTTTCAATTGAATTGTGTACAAATATTTTTCCTTTTCAGGGTAAATTTTCTACGTACATTTTAATCCAACACCAACACCTATATTACACGAATAATCTACATTTACTTATTCCAAAAATGTTAATATTCAAAAGGTACAGAATGAATTTAATTTTACCTCCGTAAAAGCAATTTTTGATCGCTAGAAATTCATAATATGCAAATCGCTTAAATTAGAAGTCTTTCAAGTTATTAATCTTCGTTATAATTTTAATGAAACATCTTTGCAGTGGTGGTATGTAAAACAAACTTTTTTTGCATTTATAAAAACCCACTAAAATATAATACGGGTAGAGTTGCATTGCTGAAACAAAAATGTCATTATACTCTACATTATTACTAAGTTTTATTTAATGAAAAAGAAAAATACAGCCAATCTTTATGAAATTTTCAGACGTGACAAAAAGTGTGGAACTACTGACTTCGTTGGTAAAAGTAGGTTGTAAATATGAGTATTATGAGTGCCACAAAAATTGAAAGATGGGAAGTTAGCCGCAGAGAGCTGCGCAAACGCCAAAATATAGACGTTAGCGGGTGCCAGAGAGACGAGACGCCGGCGAACACCCGCCCGCCAACCTCGTGCCTCCCGCGCGCTCCCTACGCCCGAGCTCACTACTTCGCCATTTGTATAGACATTGTGCACACATACGCAATAATTAGCGAATCACGGCGAAGTGTCATCTGCGGCTAACTTCCCATCTTTCAATTTGTGTGGCGCTCAGTATACACCTAATGTGATATCCTACTAAGGATATTGTCTATCGTCTAGAAGTACAGCTTGTCCCCTTAGTATGAGTTTTTTAAGCTCATTTGGTGTTAAAGTAGGTAAACTACAATTTTCTATGGATTTCGTACAGCGCCATTTCTTCGCGTGGAGATAGCAAAGTTTCATCTGCATACAAAAATTTTCATCTGTCGAGCGCGTAATACTAAATCTCGTATTAGGGGTCTTGGGTACTATTTTTACTGACCAATTTAGTCTATAGGTACTAATATTATAATAAGGAGGACCCTTTTAGGACAAAGATTTTGATTTAAACTAAACAAAATAATCAGGAACGATGTACAAGGGTTAGAAAATTGTATTACTTACATAGTTTAGTGCCTGCGGTTGCGGCTGGCGCCGGGCTCGGCTTAACAATTCACTATCACGCCTGTTGTACTCAACTTAAGCACCAAATAAGTTACTACACTCTGTGCTGACTCACTCAGAAATTTCTAGGAGGAGATACGAGTAAGTACTTTAGTCTCAGAAACAAGTACATTTACAAACGACTATATTTCGAAAATAGGTATATTTTTCAGTATTTTTATTTCGCAAAACCAATGTATGATTATAAATAATTTTCAGATGAGCGAGTTAGCTCTACTTTTATTATAAGACGATTAATCTCATAATACTACTAATAAAAGTGATCCTATGAGGGTTTCGTTTTTTTCCGTTTGAGGTACTGTAAACCTATTCCTATTTATTAATTATTTATTTAATTATTTGGCCAAAATAAACGTGATCGTCTAGTTTTATAATGTGATCGTCTAGAAAATATTTAACTCAAATGGACCCTTATACGTTGTGTAAAGTTTACGTTGTGTTTAGATAATAAAATTAGGTTAAATAGTGAACCTAAATTAGTTTATACACTAGCCTATACAAATCTATAAATAACCAGAATATAATGGGTGTTGCCAGTTCTTTGTATCATAAACAGATACAAAAGTAAAATTATAAAAAGGAAAACAAAACAAAATAAAAATAAGTTCAATACGATTCAAATAAGATGCAGTCTCAGAATAACATAAAAGAAATACAATCGCTCAGCACATAAAACACATAATGGAATGAAATTAAGTAAATTTGAATACGGAAGGTATATGGAAATACAAAATAAAGAGAGTACAGTTATACAAAAGCATGCAACTTAGCTTGATTCCGGCTATCTGCTACTCCTTACAGCTACAGCGATCGGTGATCCGCAGTCTGTCCTTCTTCTCTCTTCGTGGCCAACTTTATGCTAAAAGAAATACCGATTAATAACATTAGTGCAGTGAGAATAATATTATCTGCTCCTTTGAGTTGCGCCAAACTGCATCGCTGCTAACACCATCCTCTGGAAGGAAAACAGGTATGGAATATGGAGTTTAGATCTTTAAGATCTATAAATGGAAAACCTAAGCGAAATAGAATGTGGGGCTCCCTGCCATCCTTCACCCCACTCCAAAGCGTTGCCAACAAATCCGTCAGGGTTTAGCCCTAACCACGCCACTAAAGACACTAAATCTTCAAACCTTCTTATCTCTTACTGATCACCATTCATTCATCTCTTAATCCAATCATACATCCAAACACTCTTTTAATAAGGTTAGAACCTAAGGTTCTCAAAGTTTGTTATTATTTGATTCCCTAAGCTAGTTTTGTGACCAAGAGATTCCTTATGACTCGAAAGATCCCTACAGGAATATCACGGTCGTGTGGTGTGTGTACCTAGTGCATGTTCGGACATCCAGTTGCGAGATAGCAGCCGCTAGCAGGTCACTATTTCGGCCGGATGTCCTGTGTAATTCCCCCCCTCCTGGTGCGGCCGGCTTTAACCTGCTGAAAGGGGCGAGAGTCCATAGCGCCCGTCACGTAGATCCGCCGGCAAAAAAACTATGCCAGGCCCCTCATAAGAGTCAAATAGTGTGCAAGTGTGTAAGAAAATGATTTTTCATATTAAATTTTCATTTGGGGAAAAGAGACCTAATTCCAATAAGATTTTGTCCGTTTTGTGTTAGTTTATGATGAAAACCTTCGATAGCCAGATACTTTTGTCAACACATATTATGTTGTATGTTTCACAATTTGAAACAATATGATAGAGAGAAGGAGACGCGCTGTGCCGACCCTACCCAGTAGGATAAGGGCAAGACGATGATGATGATGATGTTTCAAATCTCGTACTGCATCCATGAAACATGAACTTGCAGTGAGAATGCATTAATATGTTGAGTCTCGTTCAATAGAGATCAACTCGGAACTCCTTAGGTAGATGTCTGATCTCCTTGCATAGATGTTTGGCCTCCTTATGGAGTGATGTACATGCTGTTATATTTTATAACAGTACAATAATATATTATGTGCCGCACAATGTGTTTCACATATACAAATATCATGAGGATAAATCAGCTGATGTAGAAGGTCATTAGGTTATCAAAAGTTTTCATCCAAATTTGTTATTATTTTGTTTGTACCGGAACTATAAAAACACAACCTAGCTACATGTTACTGATATTAAATGTTTAGTAGCACTCATTCACTCAGCCTTTCCAAACATACATCATATGAGTTCTAACGTAAGGAAAACTAATAAATAGTCTACCCTTAGATGGCCCAAAAGCAACGTAGTAGGCGCACTGCTTCTGAAAGAAAGGACATTACGCTATCACTATTGTAATCTATCTATCAATTAATCTGATAAGATGATGAAAAATAAACGGAGACTAAAGTATCGTACTTATAGTAAGTACCGCTATCTGAAAGTTAAACACTTTGGAAAATAAACCTGAAAATAAATACCTTGAAAGAATATTAATTAGTAAGAAATCCGTTTGAGACCTGAGGTAACGCAAAACTTTATCTTTGGTACGTGAGAACAGCAAGAAATAGCGACAATAGCAATAAATTGATTACAATATTTAGATGAAATATAACATCAGCAAATATCTGATTTGTTCAAGCTAACTATTAGGTACTGCAAAGATGAATACTTGAAAGTCATCGCCAAAGGTCTCAAAGAGATTAATGATATATCACTTTCACAACACAAACACTATAATATGCCTTAATCAACGAAGGTTTTCTGTTCACTTATACACTTGGGAAATGAGCAAAGCGAGCGAGCTCTAATTTCCAAATTTTCACACGCGTTATAATTTAACACCTGAACTATTTTCAAAACGAGTATCGTTTACCGCGGTCTAACCCGGACTGTCCAAAATCCTAGCTTTTCCCGTACAAAATAATTGTAATCTCGACGAATTCCACGCCTGTCAAATACTTGAGAAATCAATTATAAAAATATTTATGAGTTTGTACAAAACGGACGAAAAAATTGAAACACTCGAAATCACTTTAGTTTTTGTAAAATTTTCTAGCGCTATAAATTATTTCTATTTCCAGTAAGTCAACTTGCTACAAATATAGAGTCTTCGACAGAAACAAACCTAATATGTAATGACTATCTAGAGATAGTACTCTATTTGTATTTCAGTACCTATATTATTAAGTGATTTGATTTTATATAGCTATAAGGTTATATTTACATAACAGTCCGCCGCTATACCTGTAAATACTTCATTTATTTCGTAAAACTATTTCAAACTACTATCAATCAGCACATAAGTAACCATATATTATCATTATTTCATTAATTGAAAGTCATTTTCGCCATAAAATTTAATGCTCTATTAACATACCAAGTTGTATTACTGTCTGAGTTTATACTGTCTCTACGCGACAGTTGCCACTCAAGTTTTTTTTATGGCAGTCAATATGGATTGCATAAAGGACAACTAGGGTTAACACATTTATATTTTTGCCCAACTACCAAAAGAAGAGAGGTTCTCAATATATACATACTTTCGCTTTCTTATAAATTTTCAAAATGTTATTAGAAAATAGTATAATTTACATACTCGTATTTAGAATAATACGTAAGATTGTAATTGTAGTGTCCGATGATTTTTTCGTGACATTAAATAACATAACTAAGATTATAATGGTATATAACGAATGAAACTATTTTTATTATCGTTATCATATAAAGATCAGACATTAATATTAATATTTTTAATTACTTTAATACAAAAATAGTATAGGAATAAGTAAAATGACCTAATGTCGAATGTATGTAAAACAACAGAAAACAATGATGCCCGAATCGTAACTTTCTCATATTCAAAATTTACTTCTTTACTTATTTAATACATCTCATTGAAATTAAATATAATTAAGTACATCTGAGACAGTGACAACCCTATCCTCAGTGTTCGATTTTTTACTCAAAACAATATTTCTGTTAACGCAGGAAATAAAAAGGGAATTATATGACCTGCTAACATGTTCTAAAGAATTTTTGAGACCCCCGTACTTCAGGCACTTGAAAATGTAAGGTTTCCAATAATTTGCGATTGACCTGTGTCAGAGAATGGCAATTTTGAACTTTATTCTTTAGTGCTATAGATTCTCCAATAAATACTGAGCAGCAACCTGTCGTGGTATTCTTCCTAGAACTTCTCACGACTATTTTTTTTTTTAGAACAATAAATATTTCCAAACCCGCATTAGCATGAAAAGGACAGTGAATACAACAAATTTACAAAGTCTGAGAGAGACAGAAAATTTTAGTTAATAATCTATAAGGTGTATAGTCAAAATATAACATAGGTACATGGAACAGACGTTATGTGTATATATACATACATAACGGCGGTTACAGATCACCCCTTTGAGTTTAGACGGGTTTTTGATTTTCTTTTGAAAAATGGAAACCCGGAGAAAATCACATAAAAGAAAAATCACTCAAAAAACCACAACCTAGATAACGTTCCATCCTACACTACATAACCTAATCACCCCTTAGACGTTTAGCCATATACATAAAAAAAAACATCGATCGCAAAATAGTGCTAGTCAACGTTGCTCAACTATAAAACTACATCAACCCTTCACCCCTTAGATTTTTAGTCGTTAAATACCTCAAAAGAGATTATTATTAATCACCCCTTAGAGAGAAGGACGGTAAACACTCTTAATAGCAACAAGTTGAAATCTATCCTCCCGTCACAAAATTTGACGATGTGTAAAATATATTCATGTTATTTTATCTATTTGATACATTACAAAGGTCATTGTAACCAAAAGTGCAATCTAATTGTTTACTTTATCAATGTATCAACGTTTAAATAAATAATAATAATAATTAGGAATTCGCGAGAGAAAAAAAAAATGTTATAACCAACCTGAATCGCATATAGAATCCGTACAGATCGCACGGATTGATATGGTAATTTTTGCATTATTGTTGATCTTCTTAAAATTGCTCAGCCGGTTTTGATAAAATTTAGACAGATCGCCTGTCGGACCACGGAGATTAGTAAAGTATGGTCTACCTAGCAAAAAACAAATATTGAAATCTGGCTACTCTGCAAAATCCATGCGCCGTCATCCAAATAAATATATGTACATAATGTACGCGTCGAATTGAGAACCTCCTACATTCTCGTCAAAAAAAGAAACGAAAATTTTAGTCAATATCATTTTATTTTATAGTGCCACTAAAATAAGCAAATAATTATTATATTCTGATCCTACACCGACTATATTTACACCTATTTTTTTTTTCAAAGACAATTCGCCGACTTCATGTGACTAGAAAACTTTATTTTCTAAGGTTATAAAACAAGCGCAAAAATAAATCCAACTCATTTACTGCAAAAGTGTCTAACTAAGATTTTAACATTTCTTCCTTTAAAGTATCCTATCTGTATTTTGATAATATAATTGCAATAAGAATATTGTCTAAAACGTAACAAATGTAAATTTCGCAAGCAAGCAAAATAGAGAGAAACCTAAAAAAATGTAACACATGTTATCCCTAAGGTCAATGTAAACTGAAACTACAGAAACTGTTAGCTGGATGCAGATGTTCAACCGCCTGTTCATTGACCTACATTTTTTTTTTCCTCAAGTGCATTCCATCGTTTGTATCGTTCGTTGACCCCTTTTTTTTGCAAGTTCATCGACCCGAAACCTTTTTTTTTTAACACTTTAAGTGCCACGTACATCTGTGACATTCCAAGCTTCGTATCGTCTATTGACCTATATTTTTCTTTTGTACAAGTTGTAAATTTAACCCTTTTTTCAGTCTATTTGAATAAATATTTTTGAGAATTGTAATTATATTATGTTACTAGATAAACATTTATCAATATTTATTTACTATATAGTTATGCAAAACCTGGCGCGAGTGAAACTGAAGCTGATACCTAGAGAGCAACTAAGCTCCGCTACAAAAGACGAAATGAAAAATGAATTCGCTCTGCCTATTCCAATAACTTAATTACATGTAACTAACAGAAGACCTATCTAGAATCTCTATCTACATCTAAATTCTCCAAAATCACAATATTCACGAGGTCCGAGTCTGAACAAACAAAAAATAATTATAATTAGGACAATACAATCTAGAAAAATATGGCATACTAAAACTAGCCCTTCTTTAGTATTTAAACTAACGTTGAAACTACCTAAGATTTACAGAAAGAGATAAAGCTGTGTGAAATAAAATAGTTGTATTTGTCGAGTGTCTATTAATTTGAACAAAATGAAAATTGATTCGAATTTAAAACTTACAAAAATACTGATTGAGAGAAAACAAATGTCTAAATCAGTAACTAAACTAAGCCATGTTGGATGCAAGCCGCTTCCAATCGGTCCTATTGCTAACAATAATGATGGTAACTTTTGTTTCACACCTAATTTGCATCAGCAATTTGCTGCTGATACTTCACCGGCCGCTACAGCGGTACGCTCGCTTCGCTCGTTCGGCTGGTGAGTTGTTTGTCATGTTCTAACGTAACATAGCTTATTTTTTTTTTCTAATCTTCAATATGACAATATTCGGCGAAACTTTATTCGTCTAATAGTTGTTTGGCCTTATGAAAGATTTGACAAATGGTAAAACGTTCGAAATGTTTTTTCTGTAAAAAGAAACTACTTTATGTAATGTTATACGGAATCGGTCAAATAATTAGATTTGACAAATGGTAAAATGTTCGAAATGTTTTTTTCTGTAAAAAGAAACTACTTTATGAAACGTTATCGTTATCGACCAAATAACATTTTCTCGAAAAAGCAGGAAACCGTATGAAAAATTATTATTACTACAGCTCATAAAACCTTGCTGTTAAGTCGAGGTTAAATCCGACAAATAGTCATACATTAGAATGTCGCCCAACTATGATATATGTCACCCCGGTGTGCTCTGTTTTAAAGTAAATATTTGCATTAATTTACTACAGAGTATATGAACAACAAAATCTGATATTTTATTCGAACTACACTGTGACCTATTTGTGGAGGCCTATGTCCAGTAGTGGACGTTCAATCGCCATTAAACAAAAGACAAAAGAACTAATTTAGGAAACAACATATGATGTCTTATTCGAACTACAATATGATATATCTAGGGAGGCGTATGTCCGGTAGTGGACGTTCTATCGTTATCAAACAAACAAACAACAAAACAATACTAGTAAAGAAAATATGGTTTCTTATTTAAAATACAACCTGATCTTTTAAGGTAGGATGTCCACTACATAGACCTCTATGTAGTGGACAGTGGTCTCGAACCTACCGATTTTTCGGTATTTCTACCGATATGGGCTCTGTCCTACCGAAATACCGAAATGCAACGATTTTTCCACGATTTCAGAGAATATGTGGAAATTCTCCCGATCTTTTTACCGATTTCACACTTCTAACTTGGCAGCCCTTTTCATTTATGTTTTAAGTTAAGGGGAATCCCTCAATAGCAATAGTAAGCGCACAGCTTAGTAAAATCCCTGTTATAGGGGATTCCCGTTTGAGAATTCCCTATAACAGGGATTACCCAAAAACTTTCGCTCGGCTATATATATAGGATTTCGGGGTTAATTTATTCATTAATATTCTTAACTTCGAAAAGAAAGTTTGCGAAGTGTTTAAAATTGTGAAAATTATTAAGTTAAAATGTCGTGTGACGAGGAACCGAGTACAAGCGCAAAAAGAAAAAAATATCTACAATTTTATAGAAAAGAATGGGAGGAAGAATTTTCAGGATGGCTGCAAGAAAGTAGTAAAGGCGTAAATTATGCCTATTGTAAGAGTTGTAATAAGGATATTAATATAACATCAGGGAAAGATGCTCTAAAGAAACATAGTTCTTCACAAGGACACTTGGTATCATCAAAGAATATAAAATCACAACCGAAGATATCATCATTTACTGTGAAAAAAACTCAAAAATCTGATACACTAGTTAAACAAGGTAAACATATTTAGTAATTTTTTACAACCTACTATCTATTTACCTACATTGTTATTATTATTTTGTTTTCTATTAATCGTTGTGTATTATACTAGATGTCATCATCATCTTTATCACAACAACCCATACCGCTGTAGGACACGAGGATCCTGGCCTGGCATTCCCCTGCTAGACATAGTAAATGCCCTTATGACCACTAGACATACCTACGTCATTTTAATTCTTTATTTTATTTTCAGGTGAAATAAGATTGGCCTCGTTTGTTGCTGAACACAATCTACCATTCACTATTATGGAGCACCTACCGAAACTGATACAATCCATTTGTCCTGATTCAAAAATAGCAGAAGAGATCAAATGTTCTACGACGAAAACTCACGCCATAATAGATCATATTATAGGTAAAGAAAGTTTCGATAATTTATGTGAAGATCTGCGACAAACTAAGTTTTCGCTTATTATTGATGAGTCCACTGATCTTAGCACAATCAAACACTTGTGCCTAGTCGTGAGATATGCCAAAAAACATCGCATCAAAGATTGTTTTTTAGCTCTTATTCCATTGGAAGATGCTAATGCAGTATCCTTATTTGAACACATTGTTAACTTTTTTAGAAGCAATGATATTCCGTATAAAAAGAATGTAATAGGTTTTGCATCTGATGGGGCAAACGTAATGATGGGGCGTAATAATTCTGTTGTGAAGTTGCTGCAAAACGAAATTCCCAATATTTTTATACTTAAATGCACCTGCCATTCGTTTCACCTTTGCGCTTCATATGCTTGTACCAAACTGCCACGCTTTGTAGAGGATCTTGTAAGGGACATTTACAACTACTTTTCTTCTAGTCCAAAAAGAGTGGCAGAGTTTAAAAATTTTCAAATGTTTTGTGACTTAAAAGTACATAAAATACTTCACCCCTCTCAGACACGCTGGTTATCAGTCCATGCAGCAGTGAAAAGAATATTAGAACAAGTTTCTGCTCTAAAACTATTTTTCATAGACCAAGTATCTAATAATGATCATCTCTTAGCTGCAGAGCATATATTACAGAAGCTCCAAGATCCCACGACATTATTATTTTTGGAATTTCTAGATTTTGTGTTACCACTATTTAACGATTTGAATAAAGAAATGCAAGCAGAACACCCGAAAATTCACAATTTATATGACAAAATTACTGGAACATTAAGAACTATTTTTGATTGCTTTTTAAAAAGAGAATATTTAGCCAGCACGCCAATTGAAAATGTTGATTTTAAAAACCCTAGCAATTTTGTGGATATCGACGCCGTATACTATGGTGCTGCGGCGTCTAATACACTACTTAGTAGTTCAGCAGATCTAACACCAGATCAAGTAAATTTGTTTAAATGCAGATGCCTAGATTTTTATATAGAAGCCTGTAAGCAAATAACGACACGGTTTCCACTGAAAAATAATCCATTAAAAAGTTTAGACATAATTGAACCAACAAATGTTAAAAGTGGCAAAACTGCGTCGATAGTTCCTATTAGTAGGCTATTTCCCAATATTGTTCAGTGCAAAGATTTCCAGGAAATTGATACAGAGTGGCGCATTTTGAGAAATAGTGAACAAATCAAAACTATTTTTCGATGATGTAGAACTATTTTGGGATGAAGTCAGTTTATTAAAGCGTGGCGATGACACTCAAATGTTTCCTTTGTTACCTACTTTTATCTTTAATATTTTATCTTTGCCGCATTCATCCGCAAACGTTGAACGCATATTTTCGCACATTAATCTTATGAAAACAAAACAACGAAATAGGCTATCTACTGAGTCAATCACTGGTCTATTACATGCTAAACGACTCTTCAATGACGCAAATTGTTATGACTTTGAAATAAATTCAAAAATGACTGAGAATATGGCCAAAGAACACTGGTATGGTACTAAAAACTAATTATGTAAGTATTTTTATGTTGACAGCCTATTTAGCTGTTTTGTTGTAGTTTTTTTTTGTAAATAAGCTACTAATAATTAATAAGTCTTAAGTGTGTTTGTAATTAGTTTGTAAGTTAACTATTTCTGTATAATTAAACGAATTTAATTGAATTTTGTATTTTTTTTTGTCATATACCGATTTTGGGAACAAATAGGTACAAATATACCGATTTTAGTGGATAGCTCTACCGATTTCGCAATTTGACGTTCGAGACCACTGGTAGTGGACATCCTACCGTTATCAAACAAACACACAAAAATACAATTTGAAAAATAAATGGCAACTACATATTTACCTGATAATGCAAAATACTAATATCGTCAAACAAATAAGAAAATAGGCCTAAATTATAGTTTTAATCTAATATCATCTATTGTATATTAAAAATTTAAGTTAAAATAATAGTATTCATATTTAGTAATTTGACTGACTAAGACAAACATTCTCATTTATTAACAATCTACTAACTTTTGCGACTTCATACATCTTATCATTCCTCTACTATTATGCGGTTAGTTAAATAGTATAAGAATAATCTAGTAAAAACTTATTGGAAATGTAAAAGGATTTTCTGTGTTTGAATTGGAATAGGATTCTTTAGTTGGAATATTTGTTTTTGATAAATTTTCTAACTACCATAGTAACTCAGGTATCTTTTAATGCGTAATTTAATCAAATTAATTAAATTTTTAATGACGCAATCCTGGTCACGGCACCACTGTAAACCTATTCCTATTTATTAATTATTTATTTAATTATTTGGCCAAAATAAACGTGATCGTCTAGTTTTATAATGTGATCGTCTAGAAAATATTTAACTCAAATGGACCCTTATACGTTGTGTAAAGTTTACGTTGTGTTTAGATAATAAAATTAGGTTAAATAGTGAACCTAAATTAGTTTATACACTAGCCTATACAAATCTATAAATAACCAGAATATAATGGGTGTTGCCAGTTCTTTGTATCATAAACAGATACAAAAGTAAAATTATAAAAAGGAAAACAAAACAAAATAAAAATAAGTTCAATACGATTCAAATAAGATGCAGTCTCAGAATAACATAAAAGAAATACAATCGCTCAGCACATAAAACACATAATGGAATGAAATTAAGTAAATTTGAATACGGAAGGTATATGGAAATACAAAATAAAGAGAGTACAGTTATACAAAAGCATGCAACTTAGCTTGATTCCGGCTATCTGCTACTCCTTACAGCTACAGCGATCGGTGATCCGCAGTCTGTCCTTCTTCTCTCTTCGTGGCCAACTTTATGCTAAAAGAAATACCGATTAATAACATTAGTGCAGTGAGAATAATATTATCTGCTCCTTTGAGTTGCGCCAAACTGCATCGCTGCTAACACCATCCTCTGGAAGGAAAACAGGTATGGAATATGGAGTTTAGATCTTTAAGATCTATAAATGGAAAACCTAAGCGAAATAGAATGTGGGGCTCCCTGCCATCCTTCACCCCACTCCAAAGCGTTGCCAACAAATCCGTCAGGGTTTAGCCCTAACCACGCCACTAAAGACACTAAATCTTCAAACCTTCTTATCTCTTACTGATCACCATTCATTCATCTCTTAATCCAATCATACATCCAAACACTCTTTTAATAAGGTTAGAACCTAAGGTTCTCAAAGTTTGTTATTATTTGATTCCCTAAGCTAGTTTTGTGACCAAGAGATTCCTTATGACTCGAAAGATCCCTACAGGAATATCACGGTCGTGTGGTGTGTGTACCTAGTGCATGTTCGGACATCCAGTTGCGAGATAGCAGCCGCTAGCAGGTCACTATTTCGGCCGGATGTCCTGTGTAATTCCCCCCCTCCTGGTGCGGCCGGCTTTAACCTGCTGAAAGGGGCGAGAGTCCATAGCGCCCGTCACGTAGATCCGCCGGCAAAAAAACTATGCCAGGCCCCTCATAAGAGTCAAATAGTGTGCAAGTGTGTAAGAAAATGATTTTTCATATTAAATTTTCATTTGGGGAAAAGAGACCTAATTCCAATAAGATTTTGTCCGTTTTGTGTTAGTTTATGATGAAAACCTTCGATAGCCAGATACTTTTGTCAACACATATTATGTTGTATGTTTCACAATTTGAAACAATATGATAGAGAGAAGGAGACGCGCTGTGCCGACCCTACCCAGTAGGATAAGGGCAAGACGATGATGATGATGATGTTTCAAATCTCGTACTGCATCCATGAAACATGAACTTGCAGTGAGAATGCATTAATATGTTGAGTCTCGTTCAATAGAGATCAACTCGGAACTCCTTAGGTAGATGTCTGATCTCCTTGCATAGATGTTTGGCCTCCTTATGGAGTGATGTACATGCTGTTATATTTTATAACAGTACAATAATATATTATGTGCCGCACAATGTGTTTCACATATACAAATATCATGAGGATAAATCAGCTGATGTAGAAGGTCATTAGGTTATCAAAAGTTTTCATCCAAATTTGTTATTATTTTGTTTGTACCGGAACTATAAAAACACAACCTAGCTACATGTTACTGATATTAAATGTTTAGTAGCACTCATTCACTCAGCCTTTCCAAACATACATCATATGAGTTCTAACGTAAGGAAAACTAATAAATAGTCTACCCTTAGATGGCCCAAAAGCAACGTAGTAGGCGCACTGCTTCTGAAAGAAAGGACATTACGCTATCACTATTGTAATCTATCTATCAATTAATCTGATAAGATGATGAAAAATAAACGGAGACTAAAGTATCGTACTTATAGTAAGTACCGCTATCTGAAAGTTAAACACTTTGGAAAATAAACCTGAAAATAAATACCTTGAAAGAATATTAATTAGTAAGAAATCCGTTTGAGACCTGAGGTAACGCAAAACTTTATCTTTGGTACGTGAGAACAGCAAGAAATAGCGACAATAGCAATAAATTGATTACAATATTTAGATGAAATATAACATCAGCAAATATCTGATTTGTTCAAGCTAACTATTAGGTACTGCAAAGATGAATACTTGAAAGTCATCGCCAAAGGTCTCAAAGAGATTAATGATATATCACTTTCACAACACAAACACTATAATATGCCTTAATCAACGAAGGTTTTCTGTTCACTTATACACTTGGGAAATGAGCAAAGCGAGCGAGCTCTAATTTCCAAATTTTCACACGCGTTATAATTTAACACCTGAACTATTTTCAAAACGAGTATCGTTTACCGCGGTCTAACCCGGACTGTCCAAAATCCTAGCTTTTCCCGTACAAAATAATTGTAATCTCGACGAATTCCACGCCTGTCAAATACTTGAGAAATCAATTATAAAAATATTTATGAGTTTGTACAAAACGGACGAAAAAATTGAAACACTCGAAATCACTTTAGTTTTTGTAAAATTTTCTAGCGCTATAAATTATTTCTATTTCCAGTAAGTCAACTTGCTACAAATATAGAGTCTTCGACAGAAACAAACCTAATATGTAATGACTATCTAGAGATAGTACTCTATTTGTATTTCAGTACCTATATTATTAAGTGATTTGATTTTATATAGCTATAAGGTTATATTTACATAACAGTCCGCCGCTATACCTGTAAATACTTCATTTATTTCGTAAAACTATTTCAAACTACTATCAATCAGCACATAAGTAACCATATATTATCATTATTTCATTAATTGAAAGTCATTTTCGCCATAAAATTTAATGCTCTATTAACATACCAAGTTGTATTACTGTCTGAGTTTATACTGTCTCTACGCGACAGTTGCCACTCAAGTTTTTTTTATGGCAGTCAATATGGATTGCATAAAGGACAACTAGGGTTAACACATTTATATTTTTGCCCAACTACCAAAAGAAGAGAGGTTCTCAATATATACATACTTTCGCTTTCTTATAAATTTTCAAAATGTTATTAGAAAATAGTATAATTTACATACTCGTATTTAGAATAATACGTAAGATTGTAATTGTAGTGTCCGATGATTTTTTCGTGACATTAAATAACATAACTAAGATTATAATGGTATATAACGAATGAAACTATTTTTATTATCGTTATCATATAAAGATCAGACATTAATATTAATATTTTTAATTACTTTAATACAAAAATAGTATAGGAATAAGTAAAATGACCTAATGTCGAATGTATGTAAAACAACAGAAAACAATGATGCCCGAATCGTAACTTTCTCATATTCAAAATTTACTTCTTTACTTATTTAATACATCTCATTGAAATTAAATATAATTAAGTACATCTGAGACAGTGACAACCCTATCCTCAGTGTTCGATTTTTTACTCAAAACAATATTTCTGTTAACGCAGGAAATAAAAAGGGAATTATATGACCTGCTAACATGTTCTAAAGAATTTTTGAGACCCCCGTACTTCAGGCACTTGAAAATGTAAGGTTTCCAATAATTTGCGATTGACCTGTGTCAGAGAATGGCAATTTTGAACTTTATTCTTTAGTGCTATAGATTCTCCAATAAATACTGAGCAGCAACCTGTCGTGGTATTCTTCCTAGAACTTCTCACGACTATTTTTTTTTTTAGAACAATAAATATTTCCAAACCCGCATTAGCATGAAAAGGACAGTGAATACAACAAATTTACAAAGTCTGAGAGAGACAGAAAATTTTAGTTAATAATCTATAAGGTGTATAGTCAAAATATAACATAGGTACATGGAACAGACGTTATGTGTATATATACATACATAACGGCGGTTACAGTACGGAACCCTAAAAACAACGAGTTGCACTCCGTGAGTGCCGGCAGAGTGAACTTGAACATCGTCTTACGTCGATCAGCACACGTGTCTTGCCGCGAGTTTAACATTTTTTACCCATTCCAAAAAGTGCACAACACCGCTACAGAAGCTTTCACTTCAAAAAAAATCAGTCCGTTATCCCAAATATAAATCCATGTTCTTTCACCAATAATATTCATTGTTTCAAAAAAGCTATATACTAAACTTACGACGTGTACCAGGCACTGGGCTAAGGCAACCTAGGTCGTGAGATCTTCCTTCCTACATCGTCCATAATATTTCTAAAGCGTGTACAGTTTAAACACCACCTACGAAGAAGAAACAAGCTACCTAAACTATGCCTGGGTACTATTTACAGCTCTATAATTTATTTATAATACAGTGTTTAGTTAGGGTAAGCATGTGGTAATTATTAATATGTACAGGAGTCCCAAAAGTTTAACACAAACGGCCCTAGAGCGTAAACTCTAGAACCTAGCGTCTTAGAAACCACCTGGGACCATAATTACGCAGCCGGTTCCATACAATACACAACCCACAGCAAACTGCCGTAATTCAAACCTACGTATGTACTGATTCTATAGAAACCGGATAAATGCTGGAACACTGAAGCCTACCTACTCCGCCCTTGCTCTGTGAACTTATGTTGGCAAAGTGGCATAATTTTTGCAAGCTAAAACCTTCAGTAGAAAAACATATTTTGTGTAACTTAATATAGAGTTATCGAAGAATTTATCATGGTAATGATAAATTAGATATTATCATATTCTTTTTTTTTTAATTTTTATTAATGACAATACTACACTACTACTACACAGAAAGCAATTGGATCATCCACAGACCCTTGAAGGTCTAAAGATAATCCAAGTGCTCAAGCCCACTGCCAGTTGGCAGCGTGCCCAGCATGCTGGCAGCATTGCCACGCTGAATGGCAATGCTTATACGTTGAGCCAAATAAACACCAGCATTTTGTCATTTTTCATATTGATTGTCATAAATAGTTTACAACACCACGCTTCGTTATTAAGATTTTGAATGAATCTCCAAAAGCATAATATTATTACAGTGTACTTACGTTTAAAATATGTAAGTTAATACCTATACCTACACCCTGAACCTTAAATCAATTTGCTTTGTTTAAAATTTATCCAAAAATATCGTAACCACACAATTAAAACTTTGATTAAAACTAGCAAGACAGTCGGTAAATTTACGATGGCGCCTTTAGAATTGGGCCTAAAATTGATTCAAATACTTATGTTATTGTCTCGCTGTCTTAGAACAGCAGAATTTTTTGCAACAAAAGAGAAGACAAGACAACATTAAAAAAAGAAAAAAAACAAGACAACGGTAGAAAAAATCAACGCTAAACGTACCTATGTAGATATACCAATGCTATGCTATTAACAAAGAGTTAAATTGCATTACCTATCTTCTTAGGTACATTATTGATTCTGCTTGCTTATAAATATATAATATTTATTTATTTAAGTAAGTATAAGTATTATAAAATAAATAAATAAAAAAGCTTTATTTTCTCCATACAAAAATAAACATTACAAAACAAATGTGTCTTAAGTGCTAAGTATCAACATAAGTATATAACAAGTTTTATTATGTATTTTTGTTTAGTTATTGTTTCTTAATTAATGTATGGATCCCTTTTGGGTAAAAGCCTCCTCCATCCTGTTCCAACTCTCTCTGTCTTGAGCAGTTGTCATCCAGTTTTTTCCTGCAATTTCAATGATGTCGTCGGTCCATCTTTTACGTGGTCTGCCTTGGTTTCGTTTTCCCACTGGGCCTGGCCATTTCGTTGTTTCCAGAGACCATCTTCGTTCTTTGTGTCTACTTATATGTCCTGCCCATTTCCATTTGAGAAGAAGAGCGTGTTGTAGTGCATCTGTAAGTTTGGTTTTCTTCCTTATGTCTTTGTTTCTAATTTTCTGTATTTTCCTAACTTTTAAAATACTTCTCTCCATAGAATGTTGGCAAGATGTAATTTTGTTTCCGATTCTATTTGTATACGTCCATGTTTGGCTTCCGTATGTTAAGCTTGGTAGGATACATGTGTCCATTATGATCTTTTTGAATCGTAGGTTACATTCTCCTTTTAAGATCTCTTTATGTGCCCAAAATTTCTTCCATGTTAAATTAATTCTCCTGTTTACTTCATCTTCATTGTTGCTAGTGTTGAAAGACATTTGTTTTCCAAGATAAATATAATTTTTAACATATTCAATATAATTTCCTGCGACATATATTTCTTTTTCTCTATGATTTGTCATAGTTTTAGTTTTACTTAAATTCATCTGTAGCCCTACTTTTTTGCTTTCACAGTCCAGAGTTTGTATCATTTGTTCCAGTTCTGGTGCTGATTCAGCTAAGAGAACAATATCATCAGCGAATCTGAGGTGGCTAATGTATTGGTCTTGTATCTTTAGCCCTTTTCTTGACCAATTTATCTGTTTAAATACATTTTCTAAAACTGCTATAAACAGTTTAGCTGACAAAGGGTCACCTTGTCTAACGCCTCTTTCTATTTTTATTTCTTCTCCTTTGTTTTCTAGCCTTATTCTGCTTGTACTTTGTGAATATATATTTTTTATGACATTTTTATATATTTTGTTTATTCCGCATGAGTCTAGGGCTTTCCAAATCGAGTTGTGAGTAATGCTGTCGAATGCTTTCGAGTAATCTATAAAGGCTATGTAGAGAGGGCTGTTGAATTCTTTGCATTTCTCTAGTATTTGATCAAGTGTGTGTATATGTTCTATGGTAGAAAAACCAGTGCGGAAACCAGCCTGTTCTATTGGTTGGTTGTTGTCAATTTGTGGTGAAATTCGGTTTAGTATAATGGAAGTGAATAGTTTATACATGCTACATAATAAGCTTATTGGCCTATAATTACTGATATCCGTTGGATCACCTTTTTTGTAGAGAAGTATTATTTCCGAACTGCACCATTGTTTGGGCGTTTTTCCAGTTTCGAGTACCATGTTTAAGAGTTGCAATAAGTATGGGAACAAAACAGGAGCGCAGCAAAACAGTATAAGTATTAATAGAATGTAATTATATAAGTAAGTTTATTTTTGTATTATGTAATACATGTATGTTTATATGTCTAGGTAGGCATATATATTTATTTCAATAAATATTATTTATTTATTGGTTAGGCGTTAGTATTACTTATTTTTGTATGTTATAAGTGTTCATTGTTTATTTTTAAATATTTTTTGTTAAGGCCGCTGTTTTGTTAATCTGCTATTTCCTGTCCGTTCATGGTTGCCTGGAAGAAATCGCTTGAAGCGATAAGGCCGCCATTTAGTATAACTAATTTTTAATGTTGTTATTTTTCATGTTTTTGTATTGTATTTGGTTAAGCTAATAAATAATTATCTATCTATCTATCTATGTCAACAAGAACAAAAACTCTAAATTCACTGTAAATGACTACCCTCATCCAATTTTCTATTCTACAGCACTAAGCACCAAGACTACCAAGCAATTACTACTACTACGGCACTTTGAAAATAAATATTTAGGTACTGTAATTGACTTTACTGAGGGGAAATAGCGGCTAGTTACCCGCGTTCCAAGTTAATTGTTTAATTAAAATAACTGCCAGTAATTTCATTTCCTATGGAGCCTTTGTTAATTGGCTTGTTTTCGGGTGGGAGTTGTATTGTTATGAATATTCTACTACTATACTTAGTCTCTTTTCTTTTTTTGGTTCTGTTCACAATTTTAGTCATATCAGAGGCCTTCAAGCGGCCTAGAAACTCTGATACCAGGGCTATTTACTTTTACAATTTTAATATAACTTTGATGTCTGTTCTAGGTGTTGGTTTACAAAGCTGAAGAATTTTCAGATACATAAATTCATCAAAACAACTTTTAATATCGAACCAACCCCGAAATTGCAAGAAATCAGCTAAGTATTCCATTTTCAAGCCGTGGTGGTCTAGTGGTAGTAACACCCAACCTGCAATCGTGAGGTCGTGGGTTCAAATCCCGGTCCCGTACCAATGAGTTTATTTGGATCTTATGTACGGAATTTCACATCATTAGCTTTTCGGTGAAGGAAAACATCGTGAGGCAACCTTCATACGTTGTTAGAAGAAATTCGATGGCGTATGTGAATCCACCAACCCGCATTGGGCCAGCGTGGTGGATATGGCCCAATCACCCTTCGTGGGTAGGCTTACGTCCTGCAGTGGACTATAAAAAAGGCTGGTACAGTACAGAATTCCATTTAAAAAATATATCACCACTCGACAATATGTATGTAAATTAGACCCATAGAACATGTGAAAGTGTTAGAACTTTTGTAAAACAACAGCCTTTAAGTAAATTAACAGTACAGAGGCACATATGAGATGAGCATCTCGAACTAATGTTAAGGACACATTAAATTAGTTCGAGATCCATCTATCAGCCATAGGACGTCCACTGCTGGACATAGGCCTCCCCTATAGATCTCCAATAAGAACGGTCGGTAGCGGCTTGCATCCAGCGCGATCCTGCGCTCCTAATGAGGTCATCCGTCCACCTTGTGGGTCGGCGTCCTACGCTGCGCTAGTTCGAGATAGGTACTATTACATATAAATATGGAAATATGTTTATTGTTTTGTTTGTTACTCTTTCAGGCAGCAACAGACGGAGAAATTGCTTTATTTATTGAATGAAGACAATTTTAACAGGGGAGAGACTATACTCTTCATCCCGGTATTTCGTTGCCATGGGATAAAGCAAAATTTAAAACATCACGAGGGAGTGGCAAAAGCTAAATCATAATCATAATCATAGGTATATTATAAATCCGAAAAGTTTGTTGGTTTGTTCCTCTTTCACGCAGCAACGGACCAACGTATTGATTTGATTTTTGGCATGGATATAGTTCAAGGGCCGGAAAGTGACATAGGCTTTTTATCCCGAAAAAATAATAGATTCCTGTGAGATAGCATAAAAGTCAAATTCCATGCGGGCGGAGCCGCGGGCAAAATTTAGTAATAATATAAATTAGTAAAAGTATATTTTGCAATCTGCACACTGTCATCGTACTCGTCGTACACACTACGAAAAAATCAAAAAGATGCGAAACGAAGCAAATCCCGAGAAATTAATTTTATTTAATTAAACACCAAGATCTTGGGTACGAATGACTTATATCTTACAGGAAAATAATAAACCCGCTATTTTCTCCCCAAGTTAGGTATGATATAATAAATTCCAGGTTTGCTATTTCCAGCAGAAATTGAAATATCTTTCGGTCTCGAGAGGTTCTTGTCCAATTTTTGCTATTATTTTTGTAGAGACCCCTAGAGGCCGCGGTTAAGGCTCGGTTCCTCAAACAGAATAATAAAATTCTGGGAAGGAAACTTTGTCTTGTAGACGTGGAATCCTTTAATTTAATATTTAATTTGACACACTGCGTCGAGAGGTCCATATCAATAGTTTATGAATCTCGCTTGCAAGTTTTGAAATACGAGTAGGAACTTGACCACCGCATTTCGTAAATTTTACAATATTGGTTGATAATTCCATATTGATGTCTACGGCTGGTATGACAATTTTACTATAGACTTTGATATACCTACCTACGAGTAGTAGATTTCTTTAATTACAAAATAAAAAGTATCTAATTGGTCGAGCAAAAGCGAAGATCTCCGACACGGCAATTCTGCTTTCGTCTCTCAGAATGTTGGTTTCGTATAAACACAGGTAATTGTTTACCGGGTCTATATTATAGGCATTTATATATTGTTTTTGTTGTCAGCGATTTTTGATAGGTGGGGGCAGGGGTATTTCTCTTAAAAAGGGGGAACTGAGCTGTCGAGCTATTTATCAGCTATTTTCGATAACCCAAGTATGACCCAAATCGGTCGAGATCGAGATATAGGCTTATACATATTCTGTTAAAGTGATGTGTCACGAGATCTACAGTTCTGATAACTAATGATAACTAGTATAATAATTAACTAAGTTCAATAGGTAGCACACAACATCTAATCTATGCTTAACACCCGTTAGTGAAATGCAAGCCCGAGGATTAGGAAAACTCGAAATACAATGTGTTTTCATAACCTTTCCAAACAATAAGCTACACGAATATGATTTTAATCTACAAATGGATGAATGAAAAAAGAATCAATGAATGTCGGGTTTGCGTTTGAAATTGTATGGTTTAATCGTTTAATATGTGGTATTTGCTATTGTATAGGGATATTTGAACGAGAACTTCCGCGGTTAGCAAAACCAGGGTATAAATATGGTAAAACGTTATATTTTATTTTCCATTCTATTTAAATTTTGAAGCAGCACATTCCATCTGGTATTTGATAATGTTGCTAGAATAAATTTAGTGATTTATGTATTACACAAGGCTAAAGCAAGTTCATGCTTATTTAAGATCTATGAAATAAGATACAAATAAAATATGAGCTAAGCATGCGCTACTTATGCTACATTAAACTTAAACAACTATTACTTTTTACTGTGAAATTACCCCGCAAATTTAAAATCAATTAACAATGTACTGCCTTACCACAAAAGACTTAAACACGCTTTAAACACTTTTTAATTGTACAATTTGTACTGTTAAACATTTTCTAAAGTGTACGTAAAACTTTTGTGGTAAGACGGATAATGTTTATGTCATTTAAGAATTGGTTCTTTAGTAAAAGTTTTTCGTAAGTAAGTCTTCGTAAACGCCACGAAAACAATGGGCACATTCGGAATGCACTTTGCGAGGACTCGTTTAACTGTAAGTTGTTGACTCAGTCAGTCTCCCTGAATCTTATAACAATACTATTTTTCATTGTATATTTATAGTAAAATTGTGACTTAGTGGCTCAACATGCTTTAAATCTTCATTAACATGTATGAAAACAACTTACCGTAGACAGACTGTAATGTTGATGCAAGAAAACACTGTACCTACTCGTACGTATTACAGGCTACATAACAGCTGACAACTCTTTCGCAAAAACGGTTTACTATTATGTCAGATCCAGATAAAATCCGATAATCGCTTATCTCGTCTGCTCGAAGACAAACGCAGAGCTTGGTGTCAGTGTCAACTATTATTTTCTGCCGTGCTGCTGTTCTGACGTGGATAAATAAAAATGCTGTTGGTTAAGGATAGAAATCTTTAATTGAGAAATTGTAAAACTTTACAGACATTGGCTTTGACATGCACAATTCATGGAAAAAATATACATGAGAGAAAAACCTAAACTCCCTAAAGTTTAAACTTTGAAACTAAGATTCTACAAATGATAGCTTTTATACGACGCATAGACATAGGACATATATAATCCATATGTAATAATGCTTATTGTACCTTTATTTTTCTAAATTCTACATTGGTACGAGATTTTTAATCTCATATCAATGGACATAAAGTTATTTTTGTGATAAACAATTCAAAATTATTCACGGATGCAGGACTCGAACCTTGCGTCTTCGGAACACTAGCCCGACGCTCTGCCCAACTGAGCTAATCCGTAATACTGCATACGCGTCGAATTTCGAAGTGTTTATCATTTAACCAACTTAAAGCGTTGGCGGCGCCACCTGTGATACCCGTATTAGACAGGTTATCACTCAATTGAAGTTATAAGAACTTCTGTATATTGACGAGAGATGGCGCACTGCTAAATCAATTCAATTATTTTAATTTTATAGTGCATCCCACACTAGGTTTATCTCAAAGAGTTATATTAAGTAATTTTGAATTGTTTATCACAAAAATAACTCTTTGAGATAAACCTAGTGTGGGATGCACTATAAAATTAAAATAATTGGACATAAAGTTATTTCGATTTGATTTTTAACGGTAATCCGTTATTACATCCCTTCTTTTTGATTATATCAGTATAAAAGGACGAAGATTCAAGGCCAGCGTTATACAGGGCTATTTTTCTAATCAATTAGCATCCTTTTAGGGGCTTATTTTGTACATCACAACTAACGACTTTTGTTCTACTACTTTTAATGATTCTCAAAAAAAATGTTGTTGTGTCGTAGAAAAATATCGTTCACGACAAAATGTTATGGAACAGCAGATTTTTTGGAGTTTTGCCAAAAGTTGTTAGTTTTGATGTACAGAATAAGCCTCTAAAAGAATACTAATTTATTAGAAATAACACTATACATTTATTTCCAGCAATGCGTATTCATTATAAAATATAATTTTTATTTCGTTTATTAAGCATTCTGAACATTTCACTAAATAACTATAGATAATGTTAGCAGAATTATTTTGTGGAATAGATTTAGGTTTAAATTTAATACGATATTTTTGTTCCTCTCCAAGCTAAAAATATTAATTTTCATGAGTGCTATGATATTTAATATCAACAAATGGAAATGTTGCAAAAAAGTTTTCGAAGTGAAATCTTCTTAAGCGGCGTTGTTCACTTTTTGGGATGGGTAAAAATGTTATACTCACGTAGGACACGAAGAAGGACCTGATCGATAATTCGTAAGATACCGCAGGGCACTTTCGCCAATGTGCGGGTATCAAAATTGTATTTTACCACATATATGATGGTACTTTGGATGTTCAAGTTTTCACTTCTACCTTTACTCAAGGAGTGGAAACCATTGTTTTTTTTTTAACTTTCGCTATGTGAACTCATTATTATTATATACCACGGGACTAATCGCGCACTAAAATTACGAGATAAATAAATACCTCATCATCCCGACGTTTCGGCCGAGTTGCATCGACCGTGGTCACGGGTAGACTGTTGTAACCTCCGGCCCGTAACGGTTAACAAATGTTGTTTTGCAGTCTACCCGATGCAACTCGGCCGAAACGTCGGGATGAGGAGGAATTTATTTATCTCGTAATTTTAGTGAGCGATTACTCCCGTAGTACCTATATAATAATAATAAACCATTGTTTTGCTTTATCAAACTCAATAAAATATGGTTTTGTAGAGAAAAATATAGGTATGCTTCGCATAAACTTAAATTGAACAAAGTATAATTACAATTCTAGGAAAAAAGAAACTTTTCTGTGACTATATTATTATTTATGCTGTTATTTCTCTCTTGATAATTTTCAGTTAAACGTCGAATTGATTTTCGCACAACGTTAACAGGATAGTGCTCAAATTCGTGTTATCGGTGTTGCAAAATTGTAAATTTAGTTTATCGTATCAGTAAAATGTCAAGCAAACGTATTTTGTTGCGTCAATTATCTGGATATCACGGAAACACGCACGAAGCGCGTCAAAAGTAATATCGAATATCAGATAACATTTTGTATCGGTTAGCATAAATTAAATGCAATTTATTACATAGGAGTGAAACTATTTGTTTAGCTAGTATCTTTCTGTTTGTTATATTCCAGTAGCAAAATTGATTTTACTAGCTTAAATTAATTAACATTATTGCGTGCTTTAACAATATTAGCGGTTTAACTTTCATACAGATTATGTTAGCACGTAGCAGAATATTTTTTTTTATTTCACAACTAGATTATGTTTTGCAAAAAATAGCATGACCGACTTCACCCGTTTACAGAATTCGCGAATATTTCGAACGGATCGATGTAGCATTTTTTACACTTTCCAATAAAAAAAATATTATTGAAATCAAACTATTTGTATTTAACTGATAGACATTTTTATTAAGAAACACCAATTATGTTGTTATTTTTATTCTATTTTATTAGCCTGTCATATACTAATCTAAAAACAGGTTATTTTATAGATTATGGTAACTAGCGTGGTTTTTGCACATTAATTATAGTACCTATAGCACGCATAGAACATATTTTATACATAAAGAAGCCATGGTGGTCTAGTGGTAATGACACTCGCCTTACAATAGTAAGGTCGTGGGTTCAGATCCCGGTCCCGTACCAAGGAATTCCTTGGAATTTATGTACGGAATTTCACACCTCTGGCTTTTCGGTGAAGAAAAACATCGTGAGACAACCTGCATACGTCCGTAGAAGAAATTCGATGGCAAATGTGAATATACCAACCCGCACTGGGCCAGCGTGGTGGATATGGCTCAATCACCCTTCGTAGGTAGACCTACGTCCTGCAGTGGACTATTAAAAAGGCTGGTACAGTACAGTTCAGTACAGTACCTATAGAACAGGTATTACTCACGCTTTATTTAAGTAGATAATTGCTACTATAGTTTCGATCGCATTTGGCGATCTTTTTTAACATTGGAGTATTAGCGCGCGGGCTTGCTATCTTTGATTTTAACTTTTAACAACTGTGCTATAATAATTATAATAGGCCATTTTAGGTACATAGTATTTACGAACAAGTTTCAAGGATTCTTTAGAGTATCATGATGGTTGAAGCTATTGACAATGTTAACAGTGATGCTAGTAACCTTTGATTGCATATCTGTCTAGATACCAAATTGACTGACCAAAACTGCCCAAAAATGTGGTTATAAAGGGTTATTTCTTATCAATTAGCATGCTTTTAGGGACTTCTTCTGTACAACAAAACTAACAATTTTTGTTCTGCGACTTTTGTCAAAACTCAAAAAAAGATTGGTGTTCCATAGAAAAATATCGTTCACCCACGATCAAATTTATGAAACAGCAGATTTTTTTTTAAGTTTTGACAAGTCGCAGAACAAAAGTTGTTAGTTTTGATGTACAGAATAAGCCCTTAAAAGGTGGCTAATTGATTAGAAATAATCCTGTAAAATAATGCCTATGCATAGGTACAAATTTTGACAGGTTAGACATATTAAGAACGCGCACAATGTCAAAGATCTGGGCCATTTTCACAGAGCTATTACAACAAGAGAGATATCACTGTTGACCGCAAAAATGCATGGACAATCACTATCACTAATAGTCAACTGACAATTATATGTATTGGAATTTGAGAAGAATTTGACCTTATCGGGACAAATCGCTGGTTTGCGAGAATACCGACGTAATTCAAAATTCTGTCAAATTGAATTCTGTATGCCAAACAATCATAAATCTTTGATATTTTATCGTGAACAGAGACGCAACGCCAATATCGCGCCAGCTTTCGTTAGAAAGAGACAGCGTCATTATTCACTTGAGACAAAACACTCGAAGCGTAATCACAAATAAAGACTCATCTCAGTTGAGCCAATGACAACAGAGTGAACGCACGGTCGATTCTCGAAAATACCGACGTATTTACAGTTTGGTTGCAACAATTGTTGATTTTTTTTCAAGAATAGTGACTCATTTAGTGATCCGTCGTTGTTCCTGATAAAAGTAAGTATCTTTTTATGTCTCATTTCTATTTACGCCTGTATTCTTGAATAAATATGAGTGATTGCTTATGATATTGTATTTTATACCGACTTTTTGTAACTTGAGTCTATATTCACGAAAAATAAACGGATTTTATTTTGTCGTAAATAAGAAACGTCCTTATTTTTGAAAAAAGTGGGCATGGTTTTGCTTCTTATTACGAAATGCGTCTGTGTTTAAGAGATTTTGGGATAGAAATATTGAGTTAGTTTTTTACATGGTATTATTTGATGATTAATTATTTACGTTAAATTATTTGTTTTAGATAATTATCTTTAACAGAATTATTCAAGATGGCAGAAAGAATGTTATTCTTGGGAAAGTTGAAAGAAGCGGCCAGTCAAAATAAAGGAAATGAAGATCAACATGATTTAACGAATAGTGAACAAGGTTAGCCTACAATTTTCGTATATTTGCAGTTTATCTCAATTTTATTTATTCTTTCAACTATTTAACTATTTAAAATATTTTAGGTTCCAATACACTTATAAGCAGTTTGCCGTTAAATGCAACAAGTTGCGATGAAAATATCGAAAATGATATAAATTATAATAACACATCAGGTAAGCAAAATAAAATATTTGAATTCAACCAGTCGAAAGATTTTTCGATATCATTTTTATTCCGATGTAGTAGTTTGTCCTGTTGCAAATAGTTTACGCTCACGCTAGTGGCTGATCGTAATCTCCTGGGTTCGATTCCCGGGAATTACAAAAATGTGAGTGTTTCTATTACATAATAGCTTGTTCCTCTGCAAGAAACCCGTGAAATAACTATTGCTTTTTGTATTTATTCTGTTAATAAATAAATGTTTATTGGATTTCAGGTAATAATTCAGAAGAAAATAAATTGATTTTGCGACAAAGATCACCATCCATATCGTCATCATCATCTTCTAGCTCATCTTCTTCGACTTCTAGCTCATCTTCCTCGTCTTCTAGCTCATCTTCCTCCAGCAATAGAGAAACAGAAGAATGTAATAAAGAATCCAATAACATTATAAATTTAAATGAAAAAGGACTCCACGGCCATAGCTTAGAAAATAAAACCAAAGAAAATAAGGTAAGTATAGAGTCAGTAAATGATAATAATAAAGATGAGACTGCAGTAGAAAGTATTTCACAAATAGAAAGTGAACCAAAAGCTGTTGAACTGACCAATATGAATGCTGAAAGTGAAGAAGAAAAGGAAGAAAGAGATTTTTCATCGGATGATAGTATCGCAGATCCTAATTATCACATTGAAAATCATGATTTATCGTCAGATTCGGTTGAAACAGTAGAAGAGAATGAAGAAGAAAATATTTCACGTAAATCAAACCAAAATATTACACGTAAGAGGAAAATGCAGCCAGGACTTTGGAAATCGAATGTAGCAAAACGTCTACGAAATGCAGGGAAAGAATATGTAGGCAAAAATAATAAAGTTATACGAGAGAGACGATTAGGACCAGGATGTACAGAAAAATGCAAGTTAAAGTGTAACACAAAGTTTGATGATGAGACTCGACGCCATATTTTTGACGCATATTATAAATTACCTGATTTGCAAAGTAAAAGAACTTTTGCAGCATTCAATATGACCTCTATTGTCCCGACATATCAATATAAAAAAGGAACACGTCGAAATAATAACGCATTTTATTTTAAAGACAAAGATGGCGAAAAAATTCGGGTTTGTAAGAGTTTTTTTATGTCTACGCTGGATGTATCTGATAGATTTATTCGAACAGTTACCGAAAAATCAAGAAGTGACGTTTCAGGCATTATAGTGGAGGATCTTCGAGGGAAACATGGCAATCACAGTCGCGTAGATAATAATATTAAAGATAGTTTGAGAAATTTCATTAAGGCGATACCAAAAATAGAAAGCCATTACTGTCGAGCGGATACGCAGAAAGAATATATTGATGGAAGTAAGACTATTGCAGAAATTTATAGAGATTATGTGAAACAGTGTGAAGAAAAAAGAGAGAAAAGTGCTAATTATATCATGTTTAATAGAATATTTAATGGAGAATTTAATATCGCATTTTACCAACCAAAGAAAGATCAGTGCGAGGATTGTGTTGCCTACAATAACGCAACTGGAGAAGATAAAAATCGACTGAAGTCTAAATATGAGAACCATCTAAAAGAAAAAGAGCTTTCAAGAATGGAGAAGGTTAAGGACAAGAAAGAAGCAGAAGATAAAGAATCAACTATTGTAGCAGTTTATGACTTACAAGCTGTGATGCCATGTCCTAGGGGAGATGTGTCTAATTTTTACTATGTTTCAAAAGTGAATACCTTAAACTTTACGATCTATGAGATGAAAAATAAAAATGCGTTCTGCTACGTGTGGCATGAAGGAGAAGCAAATAGAGGAGCTATAGAAATAGGGACCTGTGTTTTAGAGTATTTAAAAAGTCTTGGAGATCTAACATCTGAAGCCAAACTTGATGTTATTTTTTATTCTGATAACTGCTGTGGACAGCAAAAGAATAAATTTATTATTAGTATGTACATGTACGCTGTTTCTACTTTAGCTCATATAAATAGTATCACGCATAAATATCTGATAAAAGGACACACACAAAACGAAGGAGACAGTGTGCATTCTGTCATTGAAAGAAGCATCAAAAAGACTCTGAAATCTGGCCCTATCTATACACCGGATCAGTACATTTCAATTATTCGCACTGCTAAAAAGAAAGGATCTCCTTACAAAGTCGTAGAAATGAGTCATAGAAGTTTTTACGAATTAAAGTCTCTAACTTCTGACATGGGTAGAAATTTTAATAAAAATACTGATAATGAGACTGTGAAAATGGCAGATATAAAGATTTTGAAAGTAGATGCTGACCACAAAGGGTTCTTTTTCTATAAAACATCTTACGGTGAAAATGAATTTAAATGTGTGAAAATTACTAGCCGTGCATCAAAAGCTTTGGACGAAAATTACAGATTGCAATCTGCTTATAAAAAAAGGAACGGAATCTCAGAAAATAAGAAAAAAGGACTAGTAGATTTAGTTAACAAAAATATAATTCCAAACTATTATCGTCAATTTTATGAGGGGTTGTAAAATAAATGATTTATTTTACTTAGATTTCCTTTTAAGAATTAATGTTCCTGTTTTAGATATTTTTTCATTACTTATTTTGAAGAATTTACGTTTATTTTTATTTCATTTATTTTGATAAACAGGGTTATAAATACCTAAATTTAAAGTTCCTATTGTATTGTTATAAAACTATTTTTTTGTTATACTTATAAGTACAAAAGTTTTAAACACTGTTGTAAGTTTTAATTTGTATTTTTAAGAGGCTTTAAAGCTAAATAAATGACATAACTTGATTTTTATAATTTGGTGTCTCATGAATAAAGACTGATGTCTGAAACCCCCCTTTGTATGACGATTTTTTAAATAATTTTAATAAAAGTTCGAAAATGTTTTTATGTTTTTTGATACTACGATAAATTTTCCTTTAATCAGTAAAGTCAATCCCTCAATAAATTATTTACATTTTGCGGTATGTACTAAAATATTTACAAAGAAATTAAAAAATGCCATTTTCTAAAATCAATCATTTTTAGTTCCGTCGCTATTCTCGCAAACCAGCGAAATATACGGCAACTAGGGACTAAATCAAAATATTTTCCATGTTCCTTTCTAACTCATGCCATTTTAAATTAATGCATCTCTTTCTTTCATTTCTCGATCGACCAGATTATCCCTCTACTTTGAGATTAATGTTTATATATGTCCATATAGATAGATGCATAATCAAAGCCAGTACCTTTATTCAGTAATTCGTAGTAATACATGGCGAGCTTATAACCTCGTATAAGCGCATCAGCCCGCATCACTATACAAACTGTACAACAAATAAGTAATTGATTTACGGCCCCCGTCCGCTAACAATAAAGCCTCAAACTACAATTTATTTACCAGCCACTGCGCCCGAATACAGAGCACACGGTCCAAGGAAATAAAAATAAATAAGAGCCAACCAGGCCTCGCCATCTTTTCTTGGCAATTTCCGTCGAGATAGAGGGCAGGGACACGTGAAATCGCAAGTTAACCCGCTATATCTATGCGAGTCGACAGTCTGATTTACTGGCTTAATCGAAGCAAGGGTGAGCTTTATTACTCGTCTCCTTTGGGACTAAATTCCGGTTTTCTTGGTGTACGATTTCGCGTACTCAGAATGCTACGTCATTATATAATCAAGAACGCGAATTCGTGACATTCTGCGTTCTCAAAATGTCACATCGAAGTAAATTATCAAGCTCACATAATAAAACATATCAATCTTGCAAAATATCAATTTAACAAAAAATGAAATCAATTTACACGTCAAAAAGTTGTTACAATATTAAATCAAAATGACATATTCGTAAGATATTTATTGTTATACCAAAATAACAATCTCGGTATTTTGAGTACGAAATGCTTGGCATCAGTGTGGCATTTTGAGTACTCAAAATATGATCTTTATGAATAATGTTTTGTTCAATAATTATTTTTTGCAAAAAATATCATGACCGACTTCACCCGTGTACAGAAGTCACGAATATTTAGCACGAATCGATGTAGCATTTTTCACATTATTGTTGATTTATCAAAAATAGCTTAGCCTATTTCGATGAAATTTAAGTGGGATCAATTCCGAAGTATACTCTTTCCAATAAAAAAAGTTTTTTTTTGAAATCGGACTACTATGAAAAATGTTATTCGTGGGTATACATAAAAAATATATGTACAAATACATATATACGCGTAGAATTGGATACCTCCTCCGGTGGTTCGTCGGTCAATAAATATTAAACCAATTACAAGAATGTTAGCGATAATTTAAATTTAGTAACATTTTTCAAAACACACAAATTACTTATACTCGTAAACATAATTATACCTATACCTACCGTTAGTATAATGTTTATCTCTCTCATTTTAGTTAAAATTTCAATAACACCTAATTTTTAAGGGCTCAGCCGCCTTCCGCGTTCTCCTATGTCTGGTAAGTTGTAGACGCCTCAGTGGATAACAGCTGTAGGTCATTAAAAAAAACCACAATTAATTTACTGTTAATTGGCAGACAATGTTTTGCACTTTTTCTCGAAAAATTAAGAATACTACATTCACAATATAACACAATTCACAATGTCACTAATAGAAAAACAATCAATTTGTCGTTTAATTTTTGTTATGTAATTGTGATATTTTGTAAATGTGACATTTTGCGACGTGACAAAACGCTAGAGAATTCCGGTATCGAACGGCGATATCTGCGGTCTATCTCAACACTGTCCACAATGCTGGAGCGAATTAGGAGTTTGATTTATCTCCGAGTTGTCTGTCGCGGTTTGAAGCGTTGGCATCGTGATGAGGGTTTGTTATCTCGTGTTGTTTTGTGCCGCTCGTGATTTTGATGTCTAATTTTAACTATACACTATTGCTGGGCTTTGAGGTCGTGAAAGTTGGAAAATCTCCGTAAGTTTCTATTTGTGTTAGTTTCTTCGGAAGTTTAAGAAATTTTTATTAACCGACTGGCTGAAGAAGAGGTTAATGTATTTTACGACATTGATTCAACAACACTAACGCAGATGAATGATGCTTTAGCAAAATAACAACATACTCGCAAGCCGTGGTGGCCTCGTGATAATGACAACAGCCTTACAATCGTGAGGTCGTGGGTTCAAATTCTAATCCCGTACCAATGAGTTCTTTAGAATTTATGTACGTAGATGTTTTACAGCACTGGCTTTTTGGTGAAGTAACGTATGCAGGTTGCCTCACGATGTTTTCCATCGTGAGCCAATCTGCATACGTTCGTAAATCGATGGCGATGTGAATCCACCAACCCGCACTGGGCCAGCGTGGTGCATATGACCCGCTCACCCTTCGTGGGTAGGCCTACATTCTGCAGTGGACCATTAAAAACGCTGATACAGTACAGTACAACATGCCTGTATGGTTCGCGTAAATTGACTTGAGTCAAAGTAGCTGATCTAGGAAGCTGTCTCGTCATAGTCATATTGCTCATAATATTCTCACTATGATATGCATATTGTATGTATCCGCTTCTACTCGTATACCTAGATTATTACTTTGTATGTGTAGATTAGTATAATATTTTTTTTCGTCTGCTTCGTTGTGTCGATAAATATTCTAGATACCTATTCTAGATATATATTCTAGATGTATATTTAGAAGAGATTTTTTCTATGCTTCGCCACAGCTGCTACTCTATGAAGTATAATTATGATCATACTAAACTCGTCTCTAAGCACCTTAGTAACAGAGAAATTTGGACAATGATAAACCAGAGGAAATTATTCCTTGCTCTTAAGCACACTGGTTACTCCACGCACCTATACGTTATACAACTTATACAAAGCTAAGGCCGTGTTACCATCTGGCTCGTAATTAATCTGTCTCTCTGAACGTAGTTCAGGTATTATTTATGAGGACAGTAAAGCATTTCTGAGTGTACAGGCCATTCAGATGTCTGGACAAAGGAGTTTGTCAAAGACCCGGTAAATTTACCTAAGACCATACGACACAATGCCCAAGTGGTCCTTGTGTATGCTTTATGCCTTGGGCTTTGATAAACACGCACATAAAACATTAAACTTTTATCAAAGCTGAGTAAGTGGCGTGTCTGTCAGCCTACTATCGGATACACTTCGGTGAGTGCGCCCAGGAGTTGCACAGTCTGGGCCCACCTGCCCCTTTCTTCTATCGTACGGCTAGACAGACGCGACCAAAGCGCCACCATTTCATGGTGGACATCCCACGCGTTAGAACCAAGCGTTTTGAGTCCACATTCCTCATAGGAACTGCCAGAATGTGGAACGCTTTGCCTGAGTCTGTCTTTTCGTTAAAGTACAATGTAGGTGTTTTCAAATTTCGAGTAAATAGGTATATTCTAGGTAAGCATGCTACATCCTAGACCGCATATCTGCTTAACATAAGGCAGTGTGTAGTCAAACGCAAACCTATTTGAAATAAAAAAAAAGTAATGACAATCAAATTGTCGTCAATCAAAGAAGTCGTGTCACATTTGATTCAAAAGGTAAAACTTGTAAGAATGCAAAGAAAAAAGACGCCATCATAGAAGCATAAAAAACTAACAACAGCCAATAACCACCTTAGCAGGGGAGCCGTGTCTAGTGGTTGTAAATAGCCGTGGTGGTCTAGTGGTTGTAACGCTGGCCTGTCATTTTTGAGATCGTGGGTTCAAATCCCGGTCACGTAGCAATGAGTTTCTTTGGGACTTATGTACGGAATTTCACACCATTAGCTTTTCGATGAAGGAAAACATCGTGGGGCAACCTGCATACGTCCGGAGAAAAAAATCAATGGCGTATGTGAATCCACCAATCCGCACTGGGCGTGATTGGGCCATGTCCAGGCTGGCTAGGCTGGTACAGGGGAATTGTGGAAACAATTCATTAAAGTAGTAATAAATCTAAAATTACTACTATTATTTGTATTTTATATTTTATTGTTTTCAACTCTACGTCCTAAAAATGTAACAAAAAGTAGATTCATGAAAAAACAAAAGTGACTTTTTGGTCAGCCAAAGTCACCCTGAAAGCACTTTATGAATGAAAGCTCGCAAAAAGTTCCAGATACTTATCTCGCAATATTCAATCTTGCATAATCTCAAGTCTTCGCGCAGACCACCGCCTTTGTTCCAACGTCTATTTGACTTGCGGCTTTAAACTCTGCTTCCTAAGAGCTGTTCGAGAAATGTTAATGCACTTTCGCGTTTCTCCTTTTTGCTTAACTTCTGTTTAAACGCCTTTATTTAAAAAGAAATTATTGAGCATTATCCTCGGAACAGCGGTAATGATCTTGTTTAATTTGAACTTTTATCTTCAGCGAGAAACAAAATCAAGAGGAAAGTTGGAAATCTCGCGAAGAAACATCCGCAAGTTTTCAACGAAACAGGTTTTTGCTAATAGAAAAACAAATTGAGAGGTACATTGCTTGTGCGCGTGGTACTGAAAATAATGTAAAACTGATACTTAATAATATTATGTAGTGTAGTTACCTACGTACCTAGTTGTTAGCAATATTCAAAAGCAAATTAAAAAAAAATATTATATTTTCTTCATTTGATACAAGAACGTAAATTAATAGTAGACAGTTTTCCCAAGAAGTAGTTAACTAAAAACTTGCTGTCAACTTAAGCACTACTTTTTTGATACTAAAAAAACGATGATTAATCTGAGAAAAACCTATTAAATACCTACGTATCAATACCATAAAATAAATACTTAACAAGGGTTATATTATAAAATATCTATTTTTAAAACGAGCTTTTACTGAACAAGTACTCGTCGAGACGAATCAGATAAGTCGAAACTCAATGAACTTGCGTCGTTTCATCACAGAGTTCCTATGAACACCTTCCAGTTCCATTATCGGGTATTGCTCAGACCCCGGTTACCATTGAAAGACAAACTGAGTTGTGTCATTTCACAGCAAAGTTCCTTTGGCCACCACACAGCTCCATCATCAGGTCAGCATCAATGCCATCGTAATATTGCATTGTCATGCGATTTACGCAATATGTACGCAAAATTTCAGTTCAATAGGTAACCGGTAAGTGGATCAAACTCAATTTGCAAGATTTAATGACAGACATCAGACAGGTGAAACTAAATAAAGATTTAGATAGAGCTCACCTACGTAACTAGGTAAACTAAACCTTAAATAAAAACTCGAATTATGTTACCAAAAAACAAAGGATTTGTTCCGTTACCGGTATTAAAATAAATAAAAATTCTAACCAGATCAATGATTGCTGTTTTATAAAGAGCATTCAAAATGTAATTATTATCTGATAAAAACATATTTTTAAAGCCCTGCAATATTTAGAAAATCGATAATATATATTTGGGGTATTTAACGTGAAACGGAACGGATATCTTGTAAAGAAACACGTTAATCTGAAAAATATCAAAGCTAATTTAAAAAAAAAAGTATAATAGAAATGCCAATGTCAAAAGAAATTGATTGATTAATTTGATTTTCAATCAGTGTGGCCACCTTAGCCCTTTTGGAGCTAGATTTAAGACTGTTTACTGTAGGTGAACCTGATGTGTAATGATTTAGCCCGGAAAGGGCTATCTAGCGCTTATTTGCCCTATTTATTTTCTTAGAAAATATGATTTTGAATTTCCAATATATTTTTTTAAAATAACAATTTAAAAAAAATGCAGGGCTATATATTATTTTTTATTACTCCATGAAGCTTTAAACTTTAAGTACATTCCTAGAAAAAATAAATTATCTTGGTTAGAATTTTAATACCGAGTTCCTTATAAATCAGGTACAACTCCTTTCGTTTAAAAAATGCTTCATTGATCAGATCATTTGTTACATTTCATTAAAGCATAAAGCAGGTACGATATGTGGTTCGTGAATCACATACCTACTATAGGTGGTAGGTACATTTTCAGCTATTGTCCTTCCCAGATTTCCAATGACAATACCACAAGCACGCTGCACCAAAATGTGCACCGAAAATTTAGGCCATTCAGAGTACAAAAGCTTGCAATTCTACATTATTCTGATGGATGCAGTCAGTAGCAATGATGTACTCGTAGGTAGGTAGTAGGTATTTTGTACAATACAGTACTCACGTTTTCAGAATTAGGTAGGTACTTGATATTTGAGTTATTTTGTTTTCGTACATAACACAAATAGCGCAGAAGTTTCATTTTTAACCGACTTCCAAAAACGATGAGGTTCTTATGTATGTTTTTTTTGGCAATTGCGAACTGAATCAAAAAAAAAAATTTTAAAGAGTATACTCTCGAGGTAGACCCATTTAAAGGTTATCCAAGTTGGTTGATCTGTTTTTGAAAAATCAACTGTACCAGCCTTTTTAATAGTCCACTGGAGGACGTAGGCCTACCCATGAAGGGTGATTGGGCCATATCCACCACGCTGGCCCAGTGTGGGTTGGTGGATTTACATACGCCATCAAATTTCTTCTACGGACGTATGCAGGTTGCCTCACGATGTTTTCCTTCACCGAAAAACCAGTGGTGTGAAATTCCGTACATAAATTCCAAAGACCTCATTGGTACGGGACCGGGGCTTTGAACCCACGACCTCACGATTGTAAGGCGGGTGTCACTACCTCTTGACCACCACTGTACTGTACTGTACCAGCCTTTTTTAATAGTCCACTGCAGGACGTAGGCCTACCCACGAAGGGTGATTGGGCCATATCCACCACGCTGGCCCAGTGCGGGTTGGTGGATTCACATACGCCATCGAATTTCTTCTACGGACGTATGCAGGTTGCCTCACAATGTTTTCCTTCACCGAAAAACCAGTGGTATGAAATTCCGTACATAAATTCCAAAGACCTCATTGGTACGGGACCGGGGTTTGAACCCACGACCTCACGATTGTAAGGCGGGTGTCACTACCTTTTGACCACCACTGTACTGTACTGTACCAGCCTTTTTTAATAGTCCACTGCAGGACGTAGGCCTACCCACGAAGGGTGATTGGGCCATATCCACCACGCTGGCCCAGTGCGGGTTGGTGGATTCACATACGCCATCGAATTTCTTCTACGGACGTATGCAGGTTGCCTCACGATGTTTTCCTTCACCGAAAAACCAGTGGTATGAAATTCCGTACATAAATTCCAAAGACCTCATTGGTACGGGACCGGGGTTTGAACCCACGACCTCACGATTGTAAGGCGGGTGTCACTGCCTCTTGACCACCACGGCTTCTTAAAAAATCAACTACAATGTCAAAATTGTAAACTTAAATTCGAGCGAATTATTCTAATTTCGTACACGATGGAAGTCGGTTTTGCCAGTTACGAAAAATAATTATTATTTTTCCGTATTTGCGTCTTAGATATTTATTTTTAATGTCTCTGCCGAGCGGAGCTTGATCGCTCCCTTGTGAAATGAAAAACTATCAGTCAAGACTCAGAAAAAGCGCAGGCTTTAAAGTTACATTCATTTCTTGGAAATAGTGTTGAAATAAAACAGTAGTGACAGAGTGATTTGTAGGCGGAAAGTGGTGTTCCGGCTGGTTCCGGCATTCGAATGTACCGGAAACGTTCCGGTGTCGCGGCGGCCATGTTTGACTTCACTCGTGCCACTGACGGTATCTGAGAGGAATGCTAATACGTTCTTCTACTTTCGGATTGCACTAAATTGCGTGCTTTTCCAACTGTCCGTAAAAGAGTGTAGAGTTATTTAAGAGAGCGGTTACGGATCGGTTACGGATACAGGGACATTTTATATTAAGATTATCCCTAAGGGAAGCTGCATTGCAGTTTTTGGCGGGAACGCGGAAAAGTCATGTCGCCTCATTGTATTATTTTGTTACACTTGAGTTTTTATCAGTGATAATTTGTGAAAAAATGTGGTATTTCTTTGATTATGAGCTGATTTACGTGTATGTGTGTAGGCGAGTGAGATAATGTGACGAACCATGTCGTTCCGTGTTGTAAAAACTCAAACAATAACATTTTATTGGACAACCACATTACATAAAAAAAAAACAAATTACAGGGACAAAACCATAATACTACAGTGACTATTTTGATAAAATATCAACAATTATTAAAACTAAATACTTGACACTGGCAAATGCACAACAATGCGATGCCAAATAAAAGAAAAAGAAGAATCTGAATCTACGATATGTGGGCAAACAAAAAAAAACTGTGCTTCAAAAACTAATACCTACTCAACTTCTGACTACATTTGCATTTTTTCCGCAATATAGCCAACTTATATGCATGAATTATTTAGGTAGGTTGTACACGGAGTAATCTAGAACTGATGTACTTTGCCGAAAAGTGGTCATTCTGATCAACGCAACATTATGAACAACTTTTACTCTGACGCCAATTAACTGCCTCAAAATGAAATTGAAATTGACTTGAATTGATTTGACTGCCTCGGTAGCTCAGTGGTTAGTGACCCTTACTTCTGGATCAAAGAGGCGTGTGTTCGATCCCCGCTGAGGGTAAAAAGGAGATATTGCAAAAATATATAGAAAATGGGCCACCAAAGGGTACAGGATTTCATAATTTGCTTCGTTTCTTTCGGAAAATGTTTTTCCCGTTATTTTTTACAATAATTGTGTCCATTAAAAGTACTTTTTTGTATTCGGATTGAAAATTAAATTGACATTGTTTGAAAATAAGGCGGCCATACTCTTCTTCTTTTATATTTTGGTGTCGCACGGTTTATACATTTGCTAGTGTTAAGTATGAGTATTGAACCTTTTTTTTGGTATTTTATCAAAATAGTTACAGTCTTAGTCACGTCATAGTCCAAAAAAGTCGCGACCAAGTTAGATCTCAGTAAAGCATTGGCAAATTAATTATCACTGACAAAAACACAAGTTGAACAAAATAATACAATGCAGCCATATTATGATTTTTCCAGAACACACCCCTAGGGAGTTTCAAAAATAAATGTTCAGGCCTGAAACATTGAAGTATCACACATAAACTTCATTGGACCTGAAAAAACCAATGAAATACTAATTCCTACTTCATTGGAAACACGCCAAAATGAAACAAAAGAAACGTATAAAGTCTTAGTAAAAGTATAAAGTACCTATAAACGTGTCACTTTGATGTACCATTAACGTCTGAAAAGTTTTCATAACAAAACTAAACTCTTCAGTGCAACCTATTTCATTGCTTCAGTGCATGTTTTACATGTAGTCTATTATTTATATGTAGGTTATATCAAAACGGTTAAATATGCCAAAATGGCAGTAATTTAATGACTGAACAAAAATCAAATTGGAAAATCTCCATAAGCTCCAAGTAGCCCAACGAGCCATGGAGAGGGCTATGCTCGGAGTTTCTCTGCGAGATCGAATCAGGAATGAGGAGATCTGTAAAAGAACCAATGTTACCGACATAGCCCAGCGGATTGGCAAGTTGAAGTGGCAATGGGCAGGGCACATAGCGCGGAGAACTGATGACCGATGGGGTCGAAAAGTTCTCGAGTGGAGACCACGTACCGGCAAGCGCAGTGTAGGTCGTCCACCCACAAGGTAGACGGATGACCTTATTAGGACCGCAGGATCGCGCTGGATGCAAGCTGCTATCAACCGGTATTATTGGAAATCATTAGGGGAGGCCTATGTCCAGCAGTGGACGTCCTATGGCTGAAATGATGATGAATGAAGCAGATAACCGCCATATATTTTTTCAGATTAAAGTTAAAAGTATGTAGATACTTAAACGACCTTTAAATAGCGTCCAAAATAGAAAGACGGACAAACACATCATTGAACTAAATAGACCAACTAAACCAAATAGACTATATAATTCAACAAAAGAACTTAGCTGTCAGTCACCGACTGAAATTGGAGTCAGTCACCGAGCTCGTGGCGCTTCATATCGCTCAATAGCCTCAATAAAACACCCACCATAAAGGGCGCATTGCGCAGTCGAGCAGCGTTTATAATAATTTACACCCTAGCAAACTAAGTTCAGCTTCGCATGTCGTATAAAGTGCGATTTTATCGCGTTTATACAACAACTGTATTCGGTGGGCGGTGCTTAGGAACAATACAAGCAGTAAGATTTTATGAACGTAGTCACTAAAATTTACGTTAGTACGTAAATTTTTAGTACCTAAATAAAAGTGAATGAATACAAGTGCAGCTAGTTATGTAGAGAAACATGAAAATTGACGTCATCAAAACTGCATGAATATATCGAGAATCACAAAAATTTAGGTGCTTTCTTAAATCTTGTTGGAAACTTATTACCTTTAGGTACTATTAGTCCTCGATATGAAACAGCTGTGGTGCCTATCATAAGTTTGAAGAATGCATAGAAGTATTCTTCAAATCTATGATAAGAATCATATTTCCAGAAAAAAAGAAGCGATCTAAAATCCATGATTCATTTTTTTGTCTTAATTTGTTTCCTGTCAACATTATTTCAATTTATTCAAATTCGAAAATTAAATCATCATCATCGTCAGCTTATTTTGGCCCACTGCAGGACATAAGCCTTCCTTACGCTAATTATCCATGTCCTGTGTTAATCTTATCCAGGTGTTGCCGCAAATCTTCTGGATTTTATCACACCACTGTCATATGAAAATTAAATTATCATACTAGATTATTGACGATTTCGCACTATCGAGCTGTAAAATTAAGCTCTTACTCGGCGCCGTTGACCCTGGGTTATATTTACCCGAGGTGATTTCAAATGGCCATATTTTGGATTTTACGTTCTCAGTAGTTTTTATCCTTCCAGTAGGTGGAGACACAACATTTCTCAATCTGTACTACATGTAAACTCAGTGCAATACAGTCTGTGTAGGAAGTTATAGGTGCGTTAAGCAAAAACGGAACAATATGACCCAGCGTCACCAATGGCGAGGTATTTTCGTGATATAATTTTATTGGTATTATTCGTCTTTATTCATTATTTGTTATAAAAAATTACACACAAATATATATATGACCAATAACTATGAAAATAATATTGACGGCCTTATATGAATCAAACTCAAAAATTATATGAGAGAAACTTCTTAGGTCAATTTTTCTGAACTTTCGCAAATTTACATCGACAATTGCAAAGGAATCCCAAAACGCACTCCTGGAATTTCCCTAAGATTCGTAAAATAATTTCAAGTATGTCCTTCAACAGAATATACTTACTGAGAAAATTGCAGCAAGTCTATTGCTGGGTGTAAGGAGGCTGAAGACTAATTTAACAGGTATAATTGAAGTTTGTGTTTGTACTTGATATCTATATTAGTGAACAAATTTTTTTTATCATTATTGGAGTATGTTTTCTATATGAAATTTTAAGTAATAACTGAAGTTGTTTTTTCAATTGCACGTGTTCGTAAAAAATCATAAAATTGCTAAACTTTTAGTTGGGCTATTATATCCTGTTAACAATAATAAAAAACCAATACCTGAATAATAAAAATAGCCCATAAGCGTTTCGTAACATTTTGAAAAAAGCCGATAAACTTCGGGTCAATAAGACCCGGCGTTACAGTCCGCGTAATTATTTTCGCTTGAACGGCGCCGGGTTAAGGAAGTCTTCCTGATGCTTAGTATTATGTCAAACTAAGCCTTGTTATTCGAAGTACTAACTGTACCTAATGTCTGTCCATACTGGTAAGTAATGTGCCGCAGGTGTGAGGAGATTTAAAGTTCATTGCACAGTCAGAGGGCGGGACCTCGGCTCATATATCTTAGAAAACGCTTTGATAAAGCCTTACAGTGTACCCCAGGGTAACTTCATTTTAAATCTATAATTACGGGGTACGGGCAGTTTGCTCGGCCTACGGGCCTTTCGCTGGTGGATAAATAAAAGGCTGTTGTAATTCGGGTTCATTCGTTAAACAACTTGGGCTGAAACTGAAATGGCACAGGTAGACATTTAAGGTACTTTTAGTACAAATGAGAATCAGACTTCAAGTTTTCTGTATTTAGCCTAGCCTAGCGTTATACAGACTTTATTTCGACTTATTTTTATTGATCAAAAATACGTCGACTTAAAAATCTGAAATACAAGTTTGTGATTTCGAAATATTAACTGCAGAGCTACTTGCACTATGAAATCTATAATAATCCGAAAATGAACTTATTTTAATTACAATGAAAAATGTTTTTTTACTAAAATTTAGAAACTATTACATGGACAGTAATAATGACTAACTAATGACAAGCATAAAGTAACTAACTGTATGAAAAACGGGTGATAATAAGCCAATGGACATCTTTAAGGCAAACGTCAAATGTCCTCTGTATAAAATAATCTTTTCATTATTTATCAAACTTTTTTAACGGTTAAAGGTATTTTAAGGTTATTCAAGCTTAGCAAATTTCGCTTCAACAGGCAACGATCTACGCGTATCGAAAATACTTCAGCGAAACAGCCCGTAAGCTTAACAAACGCTTTCTATCCTATAAAGGAACAATGTTACTGGGAATCACAACCGAACACAATCCTAGAACATCCCACATTTCCAAGGAAATCTTTAGTTCTACCGGGATACGTTTGTTTGGGTGTATTGTTCGCCTTCCATTGTTATAATCTGTCAACACGTGCACAAAGGACTTGCGTCCTTCGTAGCGTCGCGATACGTCATAATTGAGATGTACATAATAAGGAATGCTGCAAACCGCGACACAATGCCTTGATTTATAGCTTCCCTCTGGTGTCGACGTAATGAGATTGCTCTGTCAACACAACCGCGACACAAACCGTGACCACAATAGCTACACCGATAGCACATGATGACAAATTAGAAGGGATAGATTTAATATAAATTTAATTTTAACTAGACTAAAAGCAAATTATAGAATTGACAAAGTTCTAAAAAATAATGTCATTAAAATTATGATATTATAAAATGATATTATGTATGTCGTAGTGACAATTTTTCAAGTTCAAATTGAATTGGCGGTACCAGCTGTTCCATATTCCAGTCTACCCGTGACCACGGTCGATGCAACTCGGCCGAAACGTCGGGATGAGGAGGTATTTATTTATCTCGTAATTTCAGTGCACGGTTAGTCCCGTAGTATATAATAATAATGTGTTCAAATCGCGAAAGTTTGAAAACAACATTTATTTTATTGTAATATCAAATTGGTGAATATGAGTTATCGGGACAAAAATATGTAATTAAGGTATTTTTTGGTATAACAAAACTATTTGTTATGACTCCGCAAGTGAAAAACAGTTAACAAGTGACAGATTTAGTTAGTAGACTAGTCATTGACCGCATGTTTAAAACAATTAGGTTGAATATCATCATCATCTTCAGCCTGTGTCGACCCACTGCTGAGTATAGGTGTTATGTATTTTTTTATTTCCTCTGAGTGTATTATGTGCCATTGTTGAAGCTAGGTTGACAATACAACGCAAAATACAGAATACAGATAAATACAAAATACAGACTTTAAAAAAAATTTCGCAATCTGATTCAATCTACTAATGTTTCTATAACAACTATGTTTAATTGACCGAAACGAAGCAAATGTCTCTGCTTCTACTCGACGACTGTTTTAATCCGGACGTTGATTTCTCTACGGGTCGCAATTATAAACGATCGAATCTCTTGGTTTTATAATTTATACATGCATGGATTTTTTTAAATAATATTTGGCAAGATTACAATAAAAATTTGGCAAAACGTATAAACATTGAGTTGAAAAACGCTTACTTGGACGCCACCGTCTCAAACCCATTTACGAGTATGCATCAAATGTTACGGCCCCGCGTCAAATGTTTGTTGCGTATTATCTGTCCCGCTAAAAGCGTCTATCAAAGGGACAATAGACATGCTACGTTCTAATAAAAAAAACCGTGGCATAGCCTAATTTATTGGCAAAAGTATTTTTTATAAGTCTATGATTCAAGTCTTACCTTAATACTTAAAAAAATGGTAAATAGCCACACGGAGCCGCCAATGGCCGGATCGGCCAACGACTTAAGAGCACAATATTTCGATCACAACACAACTAACACTGTAAATCACATACACCAGTCAATAGGAAACGTCTTTGGCAATGTTTTTATATATAACACTATATTATTTAGTTAAAGTTTACCACATATTTTAGCACAAAATCGCTGCACATAATGCCTCTGGAACCGGACCGGTGCGACTGGCGCCGTTTCTAAAATGGCTGCCGAACCACTCGAAAAGGGGAATGAACTGTTATGCACTCTGAGGCCATCTACGTTTCATTCCGAATATTAAATACTAGCGTTATTACGAAAAGGAACTCTAACGTTACGGCTTAAAGCTGATTTCTGAAAAATCGCACCGCGGGTCCTAGAGGAACCGGTAGCGGCTTAGTGAAGATTAGTCTTGGGTCAACCAAGAACCGGGAGCGTCCAAGTGTTTATAAAGATTCAGTTAAAGAGATGTGCCGCGAGGTCTACCGGTCGGAGAACTACTAGTTTGTATTATTAGTTTTTATCTTGGTGTGACAATCTATCTATCAACTATCGGGAAAATTTGAGCAACGATCTAAACAAACAAACCTTTCCCCACTGACCTGAAACCGTAGAACCAACCAAAGTCATCTGCATTGTTTTAAATTATGCTCACCCGTTTAGGACCGATTCCCGCAGTTCCGTGAAATCAGACAGCCAACAAGCCTCTGTCTTTTGCCTGTCAAATTTGAGCACCCAATAAACCAGCGTTACTCGAAAGTCTCGGAACCAGTCAGGAAGTTACACGCGTCAATCTCAATCTCCCGGTCTGATGCCATGGTGTAAGCGAAAATGAATTTTATTTAAGAGGTGTCACTCCAGTTGCCAACCAATAAGTGGGGTGGGTGGGATGCTACTACCGTAATAATGCTGTTTTGGACCCTTACATTTTATTTTTAGAACTTATGTATATAGAAAAGCTCCAATACTAAGCAGTGACTACTTGATGGCTAAAGCACGGTAAATTGCCAGTCGAACCTAATATAGCACACAGGGTTATTTCTAATCAATTAGCACCCTTTTAGGGGCTTATTCTGTACATCAAATCTAACAACTTTTGTTCTGCGACTTTTAACAAAACATAAAAAAATTGCTATTCTATGGTAAAATATCGTTCACCCTCGACAAAATGTATAGAACAGCTGTTTTTTTTTAGTTTTAACAAAATTAGCAGAACAAACGTTGTTAGTTTTGATGTACAAAATAAGCCTATAAGAGGATGCTAATTGATAACCAGTAACCTTGTATACAAACCACTAAATCTGATCAAACTGCTTGAAACAAAGTACCTTTCACAAGACAATAATCAATTTTGAGACAAACAAAAATTGAAATTGAAATCATTAATGGTTCTCTAAAACGTGAACCATTAGTGATTTCAACTTTGTGCTGAAAAGTTAGTATTATATGCACTATACTGTTTTTTTCTTCACCATACCTAAGTCATATTTACTACTCTATGTATTCAAGCGTACGTAATTTTTTTTTTTAAATTGTCAAAATTATTATTTCTTAGTATTTAACAAAAGCTTTTTATAACTGGAGATCAAGTTCATTTCATGACAAAGATTTGTTTCTAAAGCGTCTCATTAATCTAGAGTGCATTTGCATCTCCAATTTTACTTCTACATGCAATGCGCATAAAATAGACCAAACGGCGCCGGGATCCGACGCCAATGATTTATGAATTTCATTAAGACTTAAACAAGTGCTTTCTTCGCCTTTTTGCGCCAACTAAATGGAGGTAACGAGCTTCTTGGTTCTATAATGAAAACGCCGGGAAAAATTAAAGGCTGCATAGAGAATAGCGAGCTGAAATTGATACCGCAAACTTTTTCATCTGCGAGGGAATTGCTCGAGGTGGAATTCTTGCAGAACTGACGCTACGCAACGAATAAAAGGCTGCCAGCTGATATTTCCATTTCAATTTGCTCCTCATTCGACGGTGCCTTTATCTTACTAATTCAAACGGAAAATGGGAAACGTTTGGTGGAACGGCAATAGGCTCTTTGTGTCTATGGAATATTCATGTGGGAAGAAGTGATAGATACGCTATATCATTCTTGTTGGCGAGCAAATATACAGTATTAGCTTTTCGGCTCCGCCCTCGTGGAATTTGACTTTTGTGCTATCCCATAGGAACCTTTTATTTTTTCGAGATAAAAACTATATCTATGCCAAAAATCAAAGTCAAAGTCAAAGAACATTTATTGTTGAACTGTGTTACATTTAGATCTTAATACTAATAACAAAAATATTGAATCAACAGTTAAGTCCAATATGACCATACAATAATATTAGTAATTAGAACATCAAAATCATAGAAATTATTATTATTTAATTCATTTCACAGGTTATGCAATTTATCATCTAAAAATTCCCGTACTCCGTAATAAGCTTTAGACACAAGCAAATTAAATAATTTTCTTTTGAAAACAGGCACACACTCTGATTCCCGTATAGATTTTGGTAGATGGTTGTAAATAATCAGACCCATACCACAAACACCCTTACCAAAACATGCAGTTTTATGCGCTACCATACATATTTTATTATTATTACGTACGCTTTTGAGATGCTTATACATGTGCAGATTCATCTTAACAAATAATGCAATCTCATATATGTATAGACATGGATAGGTCAATATCTTTAGTTCTAAAAAGTGTGGCTTGCACGAGTCTGTTGAGTTCAAATGACAGATAGACCTCAGGCATTTCGTCTGCGCTTTAAAAATACTCTCTCGTTCCGAACAGTTTCCCCAAAATATTATGCCGTATCGTAAAGTAGATGTTACATAAGCATGATAAGAGGTGAGCACTGCCTGCTTATTTACCACCTAAGTAAATCCGTTGCTCCGTTGCTGCTTGAAAGATGAACAAACCAACAAACTTTTCGGATTTATAATATTAGTATGATGTCCAATAGTTAGAGTCGAAAAGAACATCGTCGTAGGTGTGTCGTGTGCCATTTTACTAATTTTTGACCGACGAACCACCGGAGGAGGTATACAATTCGATGCGTATATATATATATATATATATATTTATGTATAACCACGCATAACTTTTTTCATAGTAGGTCCTATTTCAAAAACTTTTTTATTGGGAAGAGTATACTTTAAAATTGGTCCCATTTAAATTTTATCGAAATCGGCTGAGCCATTTTTGATAAATCAACAATAATGTGAAAAATTCTACATCGTTCCGTGCGTAATATTTACGATCTAGCGATGCGCCCCGGCTTCGCACAGGTGTATTATACATCAGTGGCTAGTTGCCTCGTTTTTCTCTCAGTAGTGTCAAATTCCCATACATATTAGACAGTTTTGACAGCTCTGGGCAAGATTTCCCGAGCATTTTTATGGTTGAGAATTACCACAAGCAACAACAACGCTATCTCTCTAGTTGTTATTGTTCTAGTTCTCTGATCTTAGGTAGGTAAAAAATAATAAATTTCAAATTCATGATACTTAAAACAAAAAGAATTTAAGTTAATTTCTGCTTCTCTGGAAAGTCCACGACATTGCAGTTAAGAAAATGAAAATTAATTTCACAAAATTACATTTTAATTTATCTTTTGAGGCTCCATCGTTAGGTCGCTCTTTAATATTCATTTTATTCTTGATTCAAAAATAATGAACCTTGATGTAATTTTTTCTTTTAAAAATTAGTCTCGATTGTTGAGATACAATAAATACATTTTATGTTTCGTTTTTGTCGTATACTTACTTACTTTTATGTTTAAGTAAAATGTTGGGCTTTTCATCGATGTATAAGATAGTAGGCCCAATTATGAAGTACTGTACTGTACTGTACCAGCCTTTTAATTGTCCACTTCAGGACGTAAGCCTACCCACGAAGGGTGATTGGACCGTATCCAGCACGCTGGCCCAGTGCGGGTTGGTGGATTCGCATACGCCATCGAATTTCTTCTACGGAAGTATGCAGATTGCCTCATGATGTTTTTCTTCACCGAAAAGCCAGTGGTGTGAAATTCCGTACATAAATTCCAAAGAACTCATTGGTACGGGACCGGGATTTGAACCTACGACCTCACGATTGCAAGGCGGGTGTCACTACTTCTAGCTCACCACGGCTTTTAATTTTTAACTTTTAATAGGCAATTATGAAGGCGTCATCGTAATTATAATAGCTAATTAGAATATTTCTGTTTCTTTTCACTTTAGGCATTCGATAGAGAGAACGCTCTTTACGTTGCTATTAAATTTACGATAGAGCCTTCATAATTGGACCTAGTATCTTACTATAGACAAAAGACCATACTGTATGGTCTTTGTATAGATCTAATTAATAGGGATGAAATAGCATAACGAGGTATATAAAAAGTCCGACACAACAAATTAATTAATACTTATTGTGAGGTGACCGAAGACTTGAGCGAAATTATACTCCAATATGACAATTGCGTTAAATTTATTCTTCATTCTTCAACTACAATATTTCTTCCATTTTCGGTATTCTACAGCTTGGCGCAGGTACAATTACTTGTTCTCAGCTTGACGCCTGGTTCCAGAATAATTCCAAAAATCCCTCGTGAAACTAACCATGAGCTTATTTTTATTTTTCTCCATATCCCTCGCAATAGCCAACCACAGCTCGATTCCGGTAGCATTTATTCTTTTTAAAAGTCTGTAGTTGACTACCGCTTTCGTTAACTTGTGAAACTATCGTATCCGTTCAAAAACGGCACATTATTTAAAATATGCAGTTTTTGTCTCAAACCCATCATTATGAAGCATACAACTAGTGGGCAGGTTACATATCACCCAATGCTGACAATCGCCTAGTCGATATGTCTACAACATAATGACATGTAGACATGACAGAACTTTGTAGACATGTCTACAAAGTTTTCCAAGAGATACCATAGTATATGTTGTCAGAAACACATAGAATGTCCACTTCATAGATAACTAGAAATGCTGAAGCTGTTTGCGATTGGAGCTCTTTGAAGTATGGAGCCTGTAGAAGAGCCTGTGAAACAAACAGATAACGTCCCATAGCCATAATGATAGTAATGTTAACTGCCTCGGTGGCTCAGTGATTAGTGACTCTGACTTCTGGAATAAAGAGGCGCGGGTTCGATCCCCACCCAGGGCAAATATTTATGTGATGAACATAGGTGTTTGCTCTGTGTCTGGATGTTATTTAGATACTATCTTTATAATTATGTATTTAAAATATGTAGTATATCAGTCTCTGGCAGCCATATCTCAAGCTTTGCTTAGTTTGGGGTCAGAGACCGTGTGTAAGATGTCCTCTAATACTTATTTATTTTTTATGTTTCAAGGGTAACGTGGGAAAAATCTCACAAGCCTACAGAGATTTTCCAAATCCAATAAGAAAATACCTGGAAGTAAATACCAAAGATAAATAACATCGTGTCATAACTTTTCCGACCTAAATGAGAGTTGTTCCGATATTTATATCATACCACGCTGTGCGCGCTGTCGAAACCTATTTTATTGGAGAAAATACGATAGGTACATAGAAACATTATTAAACTGGAAAGAAATTAATTAAAAACAAAAGGCGTTTAATTTAATCAGTCGAGGAGTCTCGTAGACTCAGTAAATTCATTTTTAACCGATTTCCAACAATGAGGAGGTTCTTTGTTCGTCTGTATGTTTTTTGTATATGTTCGTCGATTATTTCGCCAACTATGAATCGAATCGAAAAATTCTTCTACGCAAAGCGGCTGAGCCATTTTTGAAAAATCAACAATAATGTAAACAATTCCAGCGAAATATTCGATTTTTGTACACGATCTAAGGCGGTTTTACCATTTTTTACGAAAAATAATTATTTGCATGTAATAACTTGAAATGATAAATATATGATCTCTTCGAAAGATCAAGCTTACTTAACTGTGTTTTTTTTGTTGTTCCTCTTGTATTTCCTCCGACATAAGTCAGAGACAACTGTTATATTTAGTTGAAACACTTGACTCGTTTAGTTTTAATGATAAATCATTATTATCATCATCGACAACTGAGTACATTTAAGGCAAATTGAGAAAGGCATTTTGATTCTTTATTGATTTAACATGCATAAATACATAAAATAAGTAAACAATTGTTTTCATATCCACCCACTAGCAATCCTTTTGTCGGGGATGCACAAAACATACCTACCTACACAAAGAAATGGACAACTAACATCCTGTTCAAGAACAAACATTCCAATTGAGTATTATTAGAAATTCAACAGATTGAACATTAGTATGTTACTATGGTAATAGACTAAAACAGATCAGTGAAGGTATCTCACTAATTTGTACCTCTATATTAACGCTATCCCTGATCAAGGATTAAACAGCACATCGGGTTAAACTATGGATAAACTTTACGTTGACATTTACGAGCTAAGTTCCGTTATTTGAGGCTGAAATTTGCTTGTTTTAGGGTCATGTACGTCTGATATTAATATTTTGGACTAACGCTAAACTATGTGTAGTTGGATCTATAATATTGTTGAAATAGTAATGCCCAAAGGGTTCTATATATGTATTAAACTATAGCCTAACAATGTAGAGTCGGACTCATACCAAAATCTGATTCCATAATACCTTGTTGAAATAGTATCTACGAGTACCTACCTACCCGAGCCAATAAATTTCGACTGCCGAACAATATCTTCATGTAATCATTTTATTCGTGTGAGCTAAGTATAGACAAATATTAAGTTTGATAAATGAAACTATGTACTATTTTTTTTTAATTAACTACAACATGATACAACACTACTTTATATGCTAAAACTACCTACACTACTACTAAATAGAAAGCAATTGGATCATCCACAGACCCTTGAAGGTCTAAAGATAATCCAAGTCCTCAAGCCCACTGCCAGTTGGCAGCGTGCCCAGCATGCTGGCAGCACTACCACGCTGAATCGCAATGCTTATACGTTGAGTCAAATAAACACCAGCATTTTGGTCACGCGTCTCGTCCACCAGACGCTCAGAAAGACTTTTGAAAACAAGAGTTGCTCCCGGCCCCCACAGACCCAAAGTCTCAACTCCAAATGGCTCAAATATGTAACCACTACCGAGGATAACATATTTGAGCCCAATATAATGGCGCAAATAGTTAATTAAAAAAATTAAAAAAATATAAATTTGGTTCATATTTTAACATTAAATTGAGGATACTTGGCAGACATGAAATAATAGAATATTAGTATAATCTACAAACAAATATAAAGTAGCATTTGTTACGATACTAATTGACTAAACGAATATGATATAATCCGATAAACTTAACTCATCAAACTGCCATAAAATAAAATTAAAATATCCCAGGCCAAATTTCCGAATATTCAAAAAATAAAAATTTAACCGCCCATAAAAAGACATATTACTCTTCTCCACGGGGTTGAAACATCAGCCACGCACAACAAAGCACCATAAAATGAAGAAAAACGCGTCCTTCCGCAATTTTCTTTTTATTTACATGCAACATTTCACATTGGCGTCGACAATGTTGCCAGTAAATAGAATTTTTCCCGAAGTTCAGGCATAAAAAGTCGCAATAACTGTCAGGAGAGCCATACAGCCGCCCTTTTACCTACCTCCATAGATCTTTGAGGCGATAACTTAAGCAATATTTATGCCTAACAGCCTTTGTATGTTTATCGTATATTGAATAAACTGAGTGAAAAGAATTCTTCTCCAGTGCCAATTTATCGCAGTATAAATTGTATTACACCAGCGGGTATATCGAGGTGTGTATATTTGCCCATTGCTTATTTGATGCTACGAGTATTTGATACACATCAAAATAACACTGTGAGAATTCGTAAGTAAACAGTTTGAGGAACCATTCGTTCTGAGGGCATTCTAGTCATTGGTACGGAACTGGGATTTGAACCCACAACCTCACGATTGTAAGGCCAGTGTCTTTACCACTAGACCACCACGGCTTATACGGAAACAACTGTTCTTTAAATTTACGTGTAAACCTGTACAAGTAAATATTTACAAACATTTCTAAAAACGTAGACTTGCACCTAACTAAAAAGAATGCATCTTCATGTTACGCAAAAAATTAAATGGTAACAAACGCATTTGTCTGGTTTGGTCGGTAACACAGATAGTTTTTGTTATTCTTACAACTTTCAACTGCAGTAGGAAAATGGATACCTAATTAATTTTTCATCACATCGATTCGAAAGGACTACTTGGTTCGCCTTTAAGTGCGCCCAAAGTTGGTGTTTTCTATAAGGAACTTTATAAGTGCGCCGGAATTATCTTTGCCGCGCACTTTTTGAATTTGGAACACTTAAGTGCGACGGAATGAACTTTGCCACGCACTTTTTGAATTTGAAACAAATAAGTGCGACGGAATGATCTTTGAATTTGGAAGTATTTGTAATGTTAGTGTTCAGCGCCAAGAAAATGAATGTAAATATACTTAAGTTTTTATTTGTTTTATTATTGGACGGAGGTAGCACAGAACAGAAAGGAATGGAAGGAATTGGGGGAGACCTTTGCCTAGCAGTGGGACAGTACAGGTTAAATAAAAAAATATTAGATACATTTAATTTAAATTTAGTTTTTACTCTACGTTTTATTAAATAATAATAAATATGAGGCGCCTTATATTTTATCATAGAGGTGATGAAAAGTAGAGTGTACCACTCGAGCGCAAAATATATTTTTGGCTCGGGCGACGTACTTTTGAATCCCTCACTTCGCTCTGGATTCAAAAAAGCGCCCTCGCCGTAAAAATATTATTTTGCTCCCATATGATACAATCTACTATACCATTCTTACTTCTAATAGAACAAGATTGGTAGAAACAATGGTAATAAATAACGGTTAGATAGGTACTTAGAGTGCTTATTATAGTAATACCATCTAAATTAATTATCGTATCATTAACCACTAATCATGGGTAATGAGGTAAACATAATAATCATTTGAACTAGGCCTGACGTGTTTGATATGATCTGTTAAAGACATAAATGAAAATGTCTTATAAATTCAGCATTTTATATTTTCTACTGCCAATTACAAGGTTACAGTTTAGGCACTAGGGCACGTCTATCGCCGTGCGTGGCGTTACGAGGTCTCTCTCTTGACTCTCGATGGCTCCCCCCGTCGCGCCGCGCCCCGCTCGTCCAGGCTGCCTCGTCAGCTACACCGCATGGCCAGCATGGCTCGCCCACCTGCCGCCTGGTGCGCCGCTCGTTCGGACGCCCACAGCTACACCGCATAGCTAGCATAGCTAACAGATCATTATATTAGTTACTTCTACATTCGTGGATTACTTAGAGATACGAGCTACGAGTAGTAAATTAAATTATACAGGATTTAAGCTTTTCAGCTGTGGACGGATTGACTTAAATTTTTGCATGAATATAGTTTGAGAGACGGAAAGTGGCATAGGTTATTTATATATTTAAATAATTATTATTTTATAACCTGCAAAATTTCGTAGTTCCCGCAGAATAGAGAAAACATTTTTTTTACTGACGTACCAACTTATCCATATCTGATTATATACATATTTTGTTATATTCCTTGTATGCGTTTGACTATATACAGCCTCATGTTGAGCAGATAGGCGGTCTAGGATGTAGCACGCTTACCTAGAAGATACCTATTTACTCGGGATTTGAAGACACCCACGTTGTACTTTAGCGGGAAGACAGGCCCAGGCAAAGCGTTCCCCATTGCGGCTGTTCGTATGAGGAATGAGGATTCGAAACGCTTTGTTCTAACGCGCGGAATGTCTACCATAAAAGGGTGGCGGTTTGGTCGCGTCTGCCTAGCCGAACGATAGAAGAAAGGGGCAGGTGGGACCAGATTGTGCAACTCCTGAGCGCACTCTCCGAAGTGAATCCGATAAAAAGCCGACAAACACGCCACCTTACGTCGATGCTCAAGACTTTGCAGCTGCGATTTAGTCAAGGTGTCGTCGTCAATCAACCTCCTGGCTCGCCGCATAAACGAACCGTAATTAGATGACAAGTGACTCTGACGGCAGAACTTCATGCGTAGAAGAAGGAAACCTCTCATGATCATCAACAAATGACATGATCGACTTCAACCGTGTACAGAATTCGCACCGATTGATGTAGCATTTTTTATATTATTATTGATTTATCAAAAATGGCTCAGCCGATTTCGATTAAATTTAAATGGGACCAGTTTCAAAGTATATTCTTTCCAATAAAAAAATAATTATCGAAATCCGATCACTATGTAAAAAGTTATGCGTTGTTACACATAAAAAGTATAAATACAGAGTTACGAGTATTTCTAATCGATTGGCATCCTTATAAGGGCTTTTTCGGTACATCAATACTAACAACTTTTTTCTACGACTTTCGTCAAAACTCAAAAAAAAATTGTTATATCATAGAAAAATTTAGTTCACCCGCGACAAAATGTATTAACATTTTTAGCTGTTTTTTTTTTAGTTTTGACGAAAGTCGTAGAACGTTAGTTTTTATGTACAGAATAAGCCCCTAGAAGGATGCTAATTGATTAGAAATAACCCTCTATATATACGCGTCGAATTGAGTACCTCCTCCGTTTCGTCGGTCAAAAATATACGTAAAGATAATTTTGTACAAACAGAAAAAATTTCTTATAGGATAACATAAAAATCAAATTATATAACGCGGGCAACACCGCGCGTAAAAGTTACTTGTTCATAATAGAGTAAGTGCAACAATTTATTTCTTAGAATATACTTAACGTTTTAGTTCTGTATGATCGAAACAACAGAGAATGTTAGTAATGTTTTCAATTTGAAAAAATTTATATACAATTGATATAAACTATAACAAATGTACCATGACTCACGAAGCCACACCACTTCCCTATCACATCGATAATGAAGATTACAGAAATTAATTACAAAATACCAAAGTATATTGCCAAATAACAATTTGATTAGGTAAGAATATCGGAATGAAGATTTAAGATAAACATTTTGTCATAGTTAAGAATAGAATATAGCAATTTTTATACCGGGTTACTACTTATTTGACTTCGACAGTATATCAATATAGTCAAATTGTACCTATTACGGAACTGACGACGAAATGTACAAAAAAAATCAGCTTTTTATTAAAAATGTACAACGCGGTCACATTAACTAGACGCTTGACCATGTGACGTTATTTTGGCGCTCAAGTACGGTCTGCAAAAATAACCGGCCAAGCGCGAGTCGGACTCGCGCACGAAAGGTTCCAAACCTTCTTCTATAAAAGACTCTATAGATTTCTACCTGTTTATTAAGATCGAGTAAGTACGAGTAAGTAAGTTCGTATAGGCCGGGTGGCTAGCCCTGGTGTCAGAGTTTTTAGGCCGCCTGAAGGCCTCTGACATGGCTAAACGGTTAAAACAACCGGGACCTACAATTTAACGTGTCATCCGAGCCACGGTAGCGCTCAGTTGGAATTAAGATCGAGTAAAAATTGCTTAAAAATTAATGCGATGCGTCGAGTTAATGTGACCGCGTTATACTATGTGATTTTTTTTTGCAAGTTTGTTTAACCTTAACCATAGTAACCATAGTAAAAATGAATACTTGATACACTTTTTGTACATAAGCTGCCGAGTAGATCGGTAATATTACTATTATAGCATAGTTAGATAGATAGGTTAGTTCTCCTTAGATATATCACACCAAGGCTATCTACAAATTGATATACTCAAAAATAAGACTGCTAAAAGAATTCATGATAGGAAGTGTCATTTAGCAGTGTTGTTGTTTAAAGCAGGCAACTTCCAGGCAACTTTGGGATAAAAGAAGAAGGTTAATTGGGCAAAATGTCGATGGTGTTTCCACCAAGGGAGGGATAGGATTTAGCAAATTTGACCTTATGAGCCCTGAAAGCGAACCTTTCTATAGTAGAACTACCGGGAAAATTTTGTCCTGGTAGTCCTACCGGAAAAAAATGTCGCGGTAGTTTTACTAGTAGAACTAACATGAACGATTCATTTCTGATTATGATCGGCTTTGCTTTCTGCTTATGATATTACAGGGCTAAGAATAATTTGAATAAAACAAAACAGCTGTTCTATACAAAATTGCAACTCAAAATTGACAACATATTGAAACACTTGTTTTTTTAGGGTTCCGTACCTCAAAAGGAAAAAACGGAACCCTTATAGGATCACTTTGTTGTCCGTCTGTCCGTCTGTGTGTATGTCAAGACTCTTTATCTCGGGAACGCGTAAAGATATCGAGTTGAAATTTGAACTATATACGTAAACCTATGAACTCTTGCATTTGTGTAAAAGAAAAGCTTCTCAGTTACCGTACAAAAAAGTTAGAGCCGTTTATGTCGTAAAAAAACGCATATTTCAACGCTCACAAAAAATCAAAACCTACAGGGTACTTCCCGTTGACATAGAACTATGAAATTTGGCGAAAAGCATTGTCTCAGAGTACACATATAGGAATAAATCTTAAAATTGTATATTTTTATTTAAATCACATAAAAATAGGGCCTCAAAATTCACAAAATATGGGCTCAAAATTCAAAGTGTAGTAAATCGTATCATGAAAGGTGTCATATAAAAGAACTTCATTAGCACATGCTAAAACAGGTTTTTAATTATTTTAACAATGTGTTTGTACGTACCCTCGATGTGCGAGCCAGACTCGCACTTGTTAAGTTTTTTTTTTAAATTCTGGGTTGGCCCTATTGTAAAAGTTATTCATATAGAAATTTTGAATCACCTCCTTACGACTTAATACATCAGTTCTATATAACCTTGTATTGTGTAATCTCTAAGTTCTATTAGTTCTCTCTATTGTCTTAGATATAGGTTTATAGGTAGAGATGTTCATTCTAATTAAATTACTACATGCATCAACAGTTATTCAGGCTGCACGTGCAAGCACAGGTCTAATTAATTAATACCTACTGATTGATTTGGTGCTTATCATATCGATTTTTCACAATAAATTAAATCGCGCGATAATTTTTCACATTATATTTAGTTGATTACATAGTTTAAGTTTAATTGGATACCTACTTGTGTTTTAACAAGTAATTTGACTCAAGTATTTATTTTTATAATTTTGATCAATCATTGTAAGTATTCCAATCGTAAAATCTTAGGTACTAATATTAATATATAAACCCAAAAAGTTTTTTTTGTTCCTCTTTCACGCAGCAACGAAGCAACGGATTGACTTGATTTTTGCCATGGATATAGTTCAAGGGCCGGAAAGTGACATAGGCAACTTTTTATCCCCAAAAAATAAAAGTTTCCTGTGGGATAGCACAAAAGTCGAAATGACACGCGGGCGGAACCGCGGGGAAAAGCTAGTTTCCTATAAAACGTTTTTTTTTTTATTTGATAGGTATCTATATCATCTATACAGAGTGTATCTCTAGAAACGGACACATTCTGGTTAGAATACCATACCATTGTACTCATCATTATGATCTTTTTTATTAACACGCTTTTATTAGTTTCACCTGTGTGTTTGCTTGCTTGTAACCAACCCCTTTGAGCTCGATTTTGACCTACTTTGAGCGATCAGATTTTCTTCAAACTTAGCACACCTATCAAAAACAGATGACAATGCAATTATAAAAAAAAAATAATGACTCCTAAGCGTGTTTTTTAGTTTTTTATTAAACTATATTTGTATTATTTTAGTATAAGTTACACTATAGTGTAAGTTTTTTGACCGAGCGTTAGTGAGGTCTCAGAGTCTACTGGGACGAGCTGGCACCGGCCGTATATATTCAACGATAACTTAGGTACCGCTCGACCAATCTCCATGAAATTTAGCATGAACGTAGTTTATATTTATAGAATTTTTAAGTTCGAATATGAGTATCTTCTTTTTAGTGGTTGCGAAGATACGAGGGCCGTGGTAAAAAGCGGCAAAACGGCGCCACTTTCTGCGGGAGTTCCTGATGACTATTTAAATATTTCACCGAATGTAATCTATGTCTTTCAACATTTGTCTATACTATATACTATAATAATATTATAAAGAGGAAAGATTTGTTTGTTTGTTTGTAATGAATAGGCTCCGAAACTACTGGACCGATTTCAAAAATTCTTTCACCTTTGGAAAGCTACATTATCCCCGAGTAACATAGGCTATATTATATTTAAAAAAAATTAGGGATCCTTGCTAAAACTCCAATAATGTAACATAAGGTGTAAAAAAAAGACCTGTAAATTCCTTACGTCGCGTGCGCTGAGAAAACTATTGATGATGAAATAAAATAATGTACTACGACTTTATAGAACACACCATAATTTACAAAAAATGTCGCGACAGCATATATCTAACTATTATAGTTAAGCCGTAATAACAGTTCTTTTATTCTTAAAAAAATAATTGAAATACCATCGCAGGAAAAGGATCTTAATTTGTATCTTGGTATTAATCCTTATCAAAATAAATTATTTAAGACTGTTTCAATAGCTTTATGCAACTTTTTAAATTATTTAATTCAGACATTTTATTACAAAGATATTACGAGTTCAAAAATGTAAGTATTATAAAAGTTTCGTTTCGCCGCTCACTCCGCTTGGCAATTCATGTACTTTGTACAATGTACATAATACAAAATTCACTTCGAGCAAATATCTATAGAGTCACAATCGTGAAAAAAGTGTCCGAGCCAAAATCCTGCCCAAGCTACGTAGTGGGCAGGCTTTTTAGTTAGTCGTAAGGCGTTTCCAAGCCGACTACAACGCCGCGCGATGCCAAAGTGCTCGGTTACAGGCACTTATTAGGTGACATAACGTCGAGATTCGAGGAAACGGGTCATTGAGAATTGAGAAGGGTGCTTGAGCCATATCCACCACCAGTGCCAGGGCCCAGTGTGGGTTGGTGCAGATTGCCACACAATATTTTCCTTCGCCGAAAAGCCAATGATTTGAAATTCCGTACATAAGTTCCAAAGAAACTCATTGATACAGGATCGGGATTTGAACCCACCACCTCACGATTGTAGGACAGGCGTTACTACCACTAGACCACCAAAGTTATATTTTCCGCCATTAGTGTGTCGATTTATGTTTTATTGGTAGTAAATAGGTATGCAGTGGCGTAGCGTGCCTTGGAGTAGCCCAGAATCAAACATAGTTGGGGAGCCCAAATCACTCATTTCTCACAAAAGAAACAAATATCCTTGCATTAAATTGAAATAAATTTATACCGCCTTACCGCATAAGATTTAAACACGGTTTAGCCGTACAATTTGTACTGTTAAACGTTGTCTAAAGCCTGCGTAAAACTTTAGTGGTAAGACGGTTATTTATAAGTTGTCATTTCCTCCTAGAAATTGAGCTAGCCAAACAATTCAAATGAAATATACACTTTTCTTGCCTTTTTTTTAAGGAAATTGATAATTGATAATGAATAGAATATAATTACCTATATCAGTAAGTAAGTCTAGCTGAAGATGATTTCAGTTGTTATAAAATTTCTGCCTCTTAGGACAACTTTTGGAAGAATGCTTAACCCGGGAAAAAAAGAGATGATTTTTTTCGGGAAGCACGAGATTAAGTGACATTGTGGATAACATTTTACTAGGTTTTGCTTACACACGTTAAGGCCCCTGTAGCCCGGGAGCCCCGTATTATTGACACGGCTGATACTGCGGTAGCTACGCCCCTGCACATAGTATGTGAAACGAATTGTCGACCTTAAAGTTCTCGAATGTAGACAATGTATTGGCAAGTGTAGCAAAGGTCTTCACGTGAATCTAAGATCTGGTCGTGACGTCCGGAACACGTTGGATGCCAGCGCTTAGATTCCTTCCATCACAGCTCTTTGGGTTAGCAAGTTGAAGAGGCCTTAGGTAGGGCATACAATTCGTAGAAGTAGAACTGATGTCCAATGTTTTTCAAAATTCTCGAGTGAAGACAAGATCAAGAAACTATAGAAGAGACTAGAGGGTAGAATGTATAGACTGTGGGTCTGTAATATTTTAACTTCGCTTTCATTCTCATCATTGTCATTTTCTGAAATCAGGGCTATATATTATGTACAGCCACCCAACACATACGAACTCACTTTTATTTAGATATGCCAATACCTACTATCTCTTTTTCATAAACTTGGAACAGTTTAAGACTACGGAAACTCTCGCGATATGGATGGATTGGTTTTAACTCATCATAATGGTTCATCCGGTATGTCTAGAATGTGTGTGGCGTATACCTACATTACGTGGTAAGTATATGTATAGCCAATCATACCCGGGCAAAGCCGGGACGGGCAGCTAGTTTAAAATAAATCGCTAACTTTCATACAAATATTGTTACATTTTTTTAAATCCCTGTAGGTATTTATGATATAAAATATCGCGAGGTCCAAGTCCATGGCGGACTACTGGTTTAGTATAAGTTTTTATTTTAAGTAGGTTAATTTCAATAGTTATAGTTCATGAAATGGTTTTTTAGTTTTGTTAGAATTACATGTCATAATATAATATAGGTAGGTACTTAGTGGTGTCATTTCCATTTCAAATATACCTAAAACTATTTTTACATTAAAATTCATCATGATTTTTTTAAAATAGCAAACGTGCCTTTATTAACTACATCAAGAAAAAATGCCAGGTCGATGATTAACTACAACAAAATGCAGCAATACTTACTGCTAAAACTACTTATTTAAACTGTTATACATACAAAGCATTTGGATCAACCCAAAGACTCTTAAAAGTCTGAAGATACTCAAACGCTCAAGTCCACTTCCAGCCAGCATGATGGGCACGCTGGGGGCATTACCACGCTGATCATCTTGAACTCCCAGTACTTTGAGTAAGTCCCATAGTACACGTTGACTATAATGACGAGTTACGAGAACAGTATTGTTTAATGTAATATTCTAAGATCGTGTAACACATTAAATGCCTCGGTGGCTCAGTGGTTAGTGACCCTAACTTCTGGATCAAAGAGGCGTGGGTTCGATCCCCACCAGGGCAAATATTTATGTGATGAACATAAATGTTTGCTCTGTGTCTGGGTGTTATTTAGTTACTATGAATATATTAAGTATGTATTTAAAAATAAGTATATGTAATATATCAGTCTCTGGCAGCCATATCATAAGCTTTGCTTAGTTTGGGGTCAGAGCCGTGTGTAAGATGTCCCAAAATATTTATTATTATTATTTATTAAATACCCTTATTAGGTTATTTTCACGTATCTATATACTAGTGGGCGTGGCATAGAACATCTATCCACAAAATGGACCGACGCGACGATCTTATCAAAACTGAAAAACATACTGGATGCAAGTGGCATCCAACCTTCTTTAGCAGTGCCAGATTATCCCTAAGGCAGATTAGGCAATTACCTAGGGGCCCCGCATCAAATAGGGGCTTCTAGGCACGTGCACAGGGCCCCATAAACACAAAGAAAAATAAATTGACAAGTGCGAGTCAGGCTCGCCTACCAAGGGTTGCCTCCAAATCACGTCAAATTACTAAGACGCCTGGTATTGAAAATAGAAACTACTAAAACAGGGCTTAGGTTAATCCGACACAGCTTTTTAGGAGTTCATGGAGAAAGCTCACGTGATAATTATGACGATCTCAGATCAGTTCACTGTCAACCACAGCAATCACGTTGCAAACCATACTTTTGCATCAAATTGATTGGAATTTTCAATTGAGATAGCATTCCAATGGAATTTTAAATGGAAAAATGAAAAAATACGACAAGCCACCCGCTAAATCACCGCGCATACGAATATAAAATGATTTAGACTGCTCGTAACTCTAAACCGTTTAGTACCGATGGAAAACCTGATGCTGGAATACTCAGAGATTTGAATAAATTTCGTGGTATTTTCTGCTTTTGCGTAATATTATACACTACTAGCTGCGTCATGCGGTGTTACCCGCGTTAGCCGGAAATAAAAAGTAGCCTGTGTAATCCTAGATCTAAGCTACCTTCGTACCAAATGTCATCCAAATCAGTTCATCTGTTTGTGCGTGAAAGAGTAACAAACATCCATACATACATACTTTTGAGTTTATAATATTAGTAGGATTGAGAGGAATTAGAGCGAGACTGTGTAAAAAACTCTGCAGAGTGACGTTTAGCATTGTCTCCAGCAACTGATCAACCGATTATTTTTATAATAATTCTACTGTACCATACTGTACGTGTGTATGGTTACTGAACTCCTTCGAAACGGCTGGATCAGTTTGAATGAATTTTTTGTATGCATTTGAGTGGCGCCCTGGATAGTTTAAATTCACAAATCAGCCCGGCAGATGGCGCTGCAGTGGGTCCGCTAGTATATATCATATATATGATCTGGTGATTGCAATTTCAGTTCTTTTCTGGTTGAAGAAGATCCAGGCAGCCAAAATCTATGAATTAAGTAAAATACGTAAGTGTGTGTGTGTGTTTCATGTTAGATCAAACGCAATCTTATTTTGATATTTTTTTCGTAACTTCCTACTGACATCATCATCATTGACTGTGTGTGTATCCATTTGTCTATTTCTTCTTCTTCTTCGTCATGTCGATGAGTCTCAGTTTTTATTTTTTTTCCAGTAAGTTTGGCTAAGTTCTTCCCTCGGAGGGTGACCTCGTGAAGGTTTTGCATAGTGTACACATTTGGGAATATTTAGGGCTATGTTGGTGAGTTTTAGCCCAGGTGGAGTCTGACTGGGGCTATTAGTGTTAACGCTGATAAGTGCTGTTTGGATTTTGGAGCCGTTGTTGAGGGGCCCTGAAGAGGGCTGTTGTGGGAGGGTCCTGAGAAGGACTGTTTTAGATCATCGTCGTGAAAGGATTCGTCAATCCGCGCCGGGGTACTGATTGTCCAGAGTGGGCCGGGTGTTGCGTAATCAAAATATCCGATCAAAATAACACCGCGCGGGGAGGTGCCTTTCTTCCACCTCTCTGTCCATTACTAAAAACATGGGGTCTAACATACCTAATGTTTTTAGTAATGGACAGTGGTGTCTCATCTAGATTTCTAGCATTCAGTTGGTACATTTTTGTGATCGCAACCAGGACATTGCTGTTTTTTTTTCAAGTGATCTCCATTTTTGAGACATATTTTTGTTGTTCTGCTCCATCAGCCTTCGGTTCTGCATATCGCATCGTAGGTAAAACAAGGGCTTATTTGTCCTTGCCTTGAATAATGAATTTAATATGCCCAGTTATTTCGAAGGTGTGATATGTATCTCCGACATATCCACCCCCATATCCAAAAATGGTTTCCCTGATCAAAGTTAAATAATCTGCTATTAATCACCGAATATTTTACAGCTAAGTATTAGTCATGATTGTTAGTATCTTACGTCAATTACATGACTACAATCACGTGCGTAATAATCAGAATCTATATAAATTATCCTTAAGTATTGATTAAGTATATTTAAATTTGTTAGTACTCATAAAAAGTAAATATTAACGATATTAGTCACCGGGGTTAGGTAGTTTTTGTTTTAATAATATAATCTTATCTGTGATACAGTTTAGTTTGTTCATGGAAGTGCCGACGATATCATTATCTATTTATATTTTTGCTTATATTCATGACTCAACATCTGGGTACACCGACACTTGACAGTGTGGTCAAGTTATCTAAATGAGACGAAGTAAATGTAAATCTTCTTTAGTCCATGATTTATAACTTCGTACACGGTCTTTCTGTGCTAAGTAAGTAAGTAAGTTCGTATAGGCCGGGTGGCTAGCTCTGGTGTCAGAGTCTTGAAGCCGCCTGAAAGCCTCTGACATGGCTACATTTTTGTGCTGTCTTATTTGGAGATCTGTTGAGCAAGTCTATGTCCAGCAGTAGATATCCTGGGGCTGAAAGGAGCACCGGTGCGTTCCTCTCTGAGATCCCGGAGCTCCCAAGAAGGCACAAAGGCTGGCCACCGAGGGGGTTTTAGTGGGTACAATCCCACATAACCCTACTGCACCCCAATACAGTTAGGGTATCTTCCGAAGATTTCCCCCTCGTAAAAAAAGGCTGAAAAGAACGAACGGTATTCATATTTGTGCGTTTAATGCACGGAATCAGAATTAGTAAAACAACATCTTACCCATCTTTACTGCTACAGTCACTGGCAAATGACCTCGGAAGACACTGATGAGGCAACAGTTGTTACACAGCAGCACCGTGGTCTGATTAAACTCATAAATCGGCCGGCAGATGGCGCGAGCGCGGTGTAAATCTGCGACCGATGGCGCATTTGTCGCAATTCCCAAGAGACCACGATTACATCTCGTTAAACGTATAACGCAACTATACATTTAAATGCCAATAAAGGAGCCACTGCAGTATTATTTACCTCAATTTGGTGAGCATACGCATAAAAATATAGTTCCATAATTTAGCCAATTGTGTAAATAACGTGGTGAATTTGTATCGCGATCATTCTGAGCACTGATTGGGATAGGCTTGTGTACATCTGGGAAATTAAGTTGTTTAGAATGAAAATTCATTGTTTATTTACCTTTATTGAGTGAGGCAGATGGAGTAGATAAATTGTTCCCAGAAAAAAGGTAGATACCTACTACTAGTAATTGAGTTAATGTCATTGAAAATGGGGTCAAAATCACGAGTAACATCGACTTGAATAATCGTGCTCTTTCATTAATGCAAGCATCCAATTGCAACGCAATGTGATTATTTTCCACCTACCTATTTACTAGGTCCTGTTTCACTACATCTGAAAATATAGGATTTTTATACATTCAGTAAGTAGGTACTTAGGCATTACATAGTAAGGTACTACTTATAATTCGTGAATATTTCCCCTATTACTTAATTTAAAAACTTTAACGTGATTTCATCATTATAGTTATTCTAAATTATTTGTTTAGTCAGTCAATGTTAGACCATAATATTTTTATGAGTATTGCGGCGTTTTGCTCCGCAAGCGGTTGGGCCCGCGGGGCGAATCGCCCAAGACTCTTTTTACCATCCATGGAACAACAGTATTGTCGCCTAGTTTCCACGCGAGAAATCTAACCAATGCTAATGATTATGAGGTGTATGCAAAATGTGCTACGTTTTACGTAAATACGCACACTAAGCCGTCAGTAAAAATCTTCAATTGTAAGATAGTGGTCTGATTATGAGGTGTATGCAAAATGTGCTACGTTTTACGTAAATACGCACACTAAGCCGTCAGTGAAAATCTTCAATTGTTTCTTATTACAGAAATTATTATTCGCGAAAAACCCCTAACATTATATCCATTCCATTAAACCTGGTACAGTCATAGCAGCTCATAACACTACAATGAATACTTAACAGAAAGTGAGGAAATAACAATTCACCTGAAGGAACGCGCGGGAACCCGCAGGTGAAAATGTTTAACTTCAGCAATAAAGGCGATACGTCGTCTTTATTGTAATAATTTCCTTCGAGCCTGTGAGAACACGCGATCCGTTCGACAAAACGACAGTGTTAAAAGCTCGCGTTTTAGCAGAATGTACTCGTAAGTAAAATGGGGCTACATAGATAGCTCCGAGATCGAATGCCTCTGCGGCGTGAGACCGCAGACTATGTCACATCTGACCAACTGTGCAGCATGCCCTAAAATCTGCACCACTCAGGACCTAAATGAGGCATCAGAAAGCGCCATTGTGGTGGCCATTTTTTGGTCAAAAGCCGGAATATCATTTTTAGCACGCTACATTGACTCGCAAAGAAGAAGAAGAAAAACGTAGGTATTATGGAATTCTACGGTAGATACTCACGTCACTGGTGATACGGTAGAGCCTCTGTGGTAACTACGGTGTAACCTGTAGCCGCACTTTTTGCGACTAACTCTAATGCACGTACGTAAAATAATCCAACAGCTTTGATACTTATTATTATTCAGCGGCAAATATTATAATTGATAGAGCGTAAACGAAGATCCCGTAAGCGAAGAAGAGAAGTTTTAGACCTGGCGATTTTGCTTTCGTCTGTCTAGATGTTAGTTTCTATGTATGTTGATGTTAGGTTCTATAATTATGTATTTTAACAATTTTATACCTTCGGTGATTTTTGATAAGACGAGGTTCTCTCTAAAAGGGGGCTTCTCTCTAAAACATTCGCTGTTGCGCTATTTATTAGCCGATTTCAATAATATTTAGCAAGATTGTTCAGTTTCTAAATTTTAACAAGACTTGCGAGTATGAACCAAACCGGTCAAGAGCGATTCGAGATATAGGCATAATGAAGATTATGTCAAAATATGTGTCGCGAGATATACTGTTCGAATAACTACTAGGTTTTGAAATGGTAGGTTTATAAATCCTATTTAATGACGTAAATTTGTAATAAAAATTGCCTATTGACCCCTTTTTATTATTCATTTATTGGTGTTATTGTATCATTATACTGTATGTACTTATAAAACCATATTTTGATACATTTATAACTACGATAATTTGCATAAAAAAGAACTGAAGAGAACTGTAGGGAAAAAACTGATAGATAATCATTTTTAAAGATATGTACATATTTAAGTACATTAGTGATAAGTTTTTAAGTTTACACGCACTGAGCTATCAGTAAGCACTCAATTTTTTAATATCATTATAAATTATGATTAATAAGCACTGTTTATCAACGGAGTCATTTAAATGTTTCTTAAAGGACTTACTTCGAAGTTTGTTTCTTTACAGAGAGCACAAATACGAGAACAACTTTCATGCGTAACTTAGTAACTTGGAAGGAACTTAGTGTAGCAATTTGAACTTAAATTTTGTTTTGAGAGAAACAACAGTTGGCTGATTAAAATTGTTGTCTTATGCTAATGTACGTAATTCACGGTCATATTTTATTGAGAATTTTGGATTGGTACTAGTTATTTTGAAGTAAAAACTTCTTTAGCAGCGTTGTGCACTTTTTGGGATGGGTAAAATTTTTAAACTCGCGTCAGATCGAAAATCCTTAAGACGGATCACGACGATCAGCGACTCCAACTAGAGCCGACATGGGACAGGTTGATCCGCCCCTCTACATCCCCGCCTCAACAGCAACAGATCACGCCAGAAACGCCTTCATAGAATTCTTAGCTATAACGAGAGCGACTAGAGAAGTCAATCTCAGAAACTGCGAAAACATCATGCAGTCTTTTAGGCTAGGAAACGAGAGTCTTTTGATGGTGAGACTGGAAGAGGCAGAAGCAGCCATATACAATAACGACACTTCCCAGATCATCAAGGGAACAATGAGAGGTCAATACCTATATGGCTGCTTATAATGCAATACAACGAGGAAGACGCTATCAGCCACTTTGTGCGGCGTGCGACGACTGCGTCTCCTAAGGTCATCGTTGACTACAATTTAAAGATGGCCATTAAAGACCGAAACGCGGCGGTGATGGAGGCTCTGCGCGGTATAAGTAGCAATTTGGAAAATGATATGTAAAATCAACGTAGTTTAAAGTCATTTTTTTATTCGTTTTTAATTTTATTAGATTTAGAGTCCTTTTGTTAAGCCTTTATAAGCAATATTGTACAAATCTTTTATTCTTAATGTATATCTTAAAAAGCACAGACCCTGGAGTCTGTGGAGTATAATATATAAATAAAAAATAAAATAAAAAAAAAGACGGATCACGTAATGTTCAAGTTTTCACTTCTGCCGGCACTCCCGGATTGCAACCCCAAAAAAAATCGTTGTTAAATATTATTATTAATATTGTTTCTAATGCTAAAACTGTAAAAAATGTTATTGTTGTATATTATTTATATTTGAAATGTTAAATTCCAGAATATAATGAGTACGATCTAAATATTTGAGAACACAATGGAGGGCTCTGGCGTCTGTAACTCAGTTTCGTTACTAGTACGGACGCCAGCCAGTCATATATAAAAACAAGAATTTGTACCTAATTTGCATCTCATTTTACATGCGTCATAATATTGTGAATCAAATTATTGTACAGTTTGTAATCCTTTGGTCCAATAAAGCATTTTTATTTTTATTTATTTAACCCGTTGTTTTTTAGGGTTCCGTACCTCAAAAGGAAAAAAACGGAACCTTTATAAGATCACTTGGTTGTCCATCTGTCCGTCTGTCCGTCTGTGTGTATGTCAAGAATCTTTATCTCGGGAACGCGTAAAGATATCGAGCTGAAAATTAAACTGTATACGCATATCTATGGTTTCTTGCAGTTGTGTAAAAGAAGAACTTCTCAGTTATCGTATAAAAAAGTTAGAGCCGTTTATGTCGTAAAAATCACATATTTTGACATTCACAAAAATCAAAACCTACAGAGTACTTTCGGTTGACATAGAACTATGAAATTTGGCGAGAAGCATTGCCTCAAAGTACACATATAGGAATAAATCTGAAAACTGTAAATTTTTGTTTAAATCACAAAAAAATAGGGCCAAATATAAAAAGGGCTAGTATAAAAAAATAATAAATAATTTAGATTCACAAAATATGGATTCAAAATTCATAGTGAGTAAATCGTATCAAATAAGGTATCAAATAAAAGAACTTTACTAGCACATGCTAAAACAGGTTTTTAGTTATTTTAACAATGTGTAATTTTCGATGTATGATGTTTATGTATGATGATTATGGTATAGAGATTTTAACAACTTACTTCCCAATTTTGTGAAATTTTCTGGATTTGTACGGAACCCTCGGTGTACGAACCTGACTCGCACTTGTCCGGTTTTTTTGTTCTATTACGTGTTCGGTTTCACTAAGACACGTTACCGTTTGATCGAAGAAGATGTTTTGATAGAATGATAAATCTCTGTAAGAAAACTGACGATAGTAAGTATGACCTTGACCATTCGTATCACTATGAATGGTAAAGTAAGTAAGTTCGTATAGGCCGGGTGGCTAGCCCTGGTGTCAGAGTTTTTAGGCCGCCTGAAGGCCTCTGACATGGCTAAACTATGAGTGGTTATACTCATTGAAAAACTGCTGTCAGGTTCACTAACCACTAATTCTGGATCACAGAGGCGTGGGTTCGATCCCCACCCAGGGAAAGCATTTATGGGATGAACATATATAGGTGTTTGCTCTTTGTCTGGGTGTTATTTAGGTACTATTTATAAAAGTATGTATTTAAAATATGTATATGTAGTAATATCAGTCTCTGGCAGCCATATCACAAGCTTTGCTTTATTTTGGGGTCAGAGACCGTGTGTAAGATGTGTCCTCCAATATTTATTTATTATTTATTAACTATATCACATGAGTAGTTACCTAGTACTCAGAAATTGAAACTTAGTTATCATTTTACTGTACAACATGTATTTTTCTGTTGTTTTTAAACTTTCGCTATTTGAACACATTATTATTATATAGAAAAGTAAAAAGCCGTGGTGGTCAAGAGGTAGTGACACCCGCCTTACAATCGTGAGGTCGTGAGTTCGAATCCTCGGTCCCGTACCAATGAGTTCTTTGGAATTTATATACGGAAGTTCACACCACAGGCTTTTCGGTGAAGGAAAACATCGTGAGGTAACCTGCATACGTCCGTAGAACAAATTCGATGGCGTATGTGAATCCACCAACCCGCACTGGGCCCGAGTGGTGGATATGGCCCAATCACCCTTCGTGGGTAGGCCTACGTCCTGCAGTGGACTATTAAAAAGGCTGGTACAGTACAGTACAGTATTATTATATAATACGGGACTAATCGCGCACTAAAATTACGAGATAAATAAATGTCTCATCATCCCGACGTTTCGGCCGAGTTGCATCGACCGTGGTCACGGGTAGACTGGAATGATGATCATGAGGTATTTATTTATCTCGTAATTTTAGTGCGCGATTAGTCCCGTAGTATATAATAATAATGTATTTTTCTTTTTTGTCTCTCCTATTCTGTCCACTTTTAACGAACTATTCATTTCATATTTAAAGTAGAAAGGATGTTTTTTTTTTTAATTTAAACAAATCTTTTAGCAAAACGCTCTAACCGGCAAAATACGCAGAATACTATTTTAATCATAAATACAAAACTACTCTCGCCACATCGATTTCATTAAACTAAGCTTAATAAAGTTAATAATGTTTATGCGCGCTGAGAATTCTTCCCATTAAGTATCTCAGACGTATAAATGCGAACTTTTTCTCTGGAGCTGGGTGTAATAACAATAGGAGGGTATTTCAATAGAATTTGCATTAGAATACGCGGGGAGTGCAACCAGCCTTTGTGTCAAGCCACTCACTAGCGGAGACAGAAACGTATCTAACCTATTTTGACTAGTACTTATGGGCTAGGACCTACTCGAGGTGCTATTGTCGCTTGAAACTGCTTCGGATTTTTTGAATTTTCTCTGAAAGATTTTCTCGATACATTTTTGTATTGTTGTGTTTAGTTATGTCTGGTTCCATTACTACAAACTCCGTTATGTGTATATTTATATGTATGTATAGAAAGTATTTCGACTTTAATGATCAATTTTTAAACGATTTTACCGACTACTAGTTGGAAGGAAAGGACATGTCCACAAAATGTATGGAGGCTGGTATAATAATAAAATCAAACATTCAACCACAACACTCGTTACATTTCGAGAAAGTTCATATTTTTTGAGTCTATTACATCAGTTAAAACAAAAAAGAGCCCTCGTTTTTTTTAAATTAATTATGAATCTATTAGGATAAATAAATATATTTGGCTCAATAGGTAGTTTATCTCTAGCAACCTTGATTAAGTAACCTTCACATTGTTAAATAGAAGCATTATTACCAATCAGATACAGTTTTTAGGTGAATTTTTGTCACATTGTACCTACAAACTGGTCACACTGGTAGGTTATAATTATTAATTTTAGCAAATTAAGAGATGAATGTGGCAGAGTTAGCTACGAATGCAAGTAAAATAACGATAGAAGCACTTTATTATTGCTAAACTAGAAAAAATACATAGTTGTATTATTGTTTATCATACAATTTATTTTTCACATATAAAAAAATGGAGGGATAAAAAAATCTAAATTAAATATTTTTGAGAAGCCCATTAATCAAGCTTTCAAATGATGTATATATCATCTTGGTTCGATTTTTCTCTGAATAATATACCACTTGTGGACGTCACCTTTAATTTAGTTCTAATCGGTTTCTATATTCATTACAAACAAGCTCAAAGCAGGGTATAGGGTTCCGTACCCAAAGGGTTAAAACGTTGTTACTAAGACTCCTCTGTCCGTCTGTTTGTCTGTCACCAGGCTGTATCTCATGAACCGTGATAGCCAGAAAGTTGAAATTTTCTCAGATGGTGTATTTCTTTTGCCGCTATAACAACAAATACTAAAAACAGAAAAAAAATATTTAAAGGGGGCTCCCGTACAACAAATCTCATTTTGAGCCAGATGTACAAAGGTTCGCATTTTTAAAACAGTCATTCGACCTATACTCATGTACGGCTGTGAAACCTGGACATTAACTCAAAAGGAGGAAGATAAGCTGTTAGCGTTATTAGTATATTTTGTTAAATATTCACTTCAAAAATAAATCAATAAATTAAAATAAAATAAATATTTATGGGGAGCTACCATACAAGAAACGTGATTTTTTGGCTCGGTTTTAATAACGGCAACAGGCAGATGCTTGGAATATTCACAGAATATTAAGTTGTGTATTAATTGCAAAAGGAAATTAATATGGAAATTAACGTGGTTTTCACACATTTTATACTATACTAGCTTAAAACCCGCGGCTTCACCCGCGTTGTCTTAGTGCATAGGTACTTACTTAAAATAGCCAGCGTTTTGATCTACGTTGTCTTTGTACATGCTTATAATAATATCTAATAGTCCGCAATTTGGCCCGCGTTGCCTTAATACTTGCTTAAAATTACTTGCAAGGATAATGCCCACGGTTTGGTCAAAATTATAACAGTATTTGCCTATAATGATATTAGGTCACGGTTGGCCCGCGTATTGTTAGTACTTGCTTAAGATGGTTATTTATAGCACGCAGCATGGACTGCTTGTGTGTATGTCTTAATACTTGCTTAAAATTATAAAAACTTGCCGTTTGGCCTGCATTGTCGTATTACTTACAATGATAATAGCCCATGGTCTGGCCCGTATTGTCTTAGTACTTGCTCAAAATGATGATAGCCCGCGGTTTAGCTCGCGTTGTGTTAATAATTAGGTACTTAAAATGATAATAACCCACAGTTTGGCCCACGTTGTTTTAATACTTACTTGACTAAAATAACAGCCCGCGGTTCAACCCGCGTTATCTTGGCATTTGCTTATAATGATATCTAATAGTTCGCGGTCTGGCCCGTGTTGTCTTGATAAATCCTTAAAATTATAATAGCATGCCGTTAGCCTGCCTTTTTGTATTACTTGTAATGATAATAGCCCACGGTCTGGCCCGCGTTATTTTCGTAACTGCTTAAAATGATAAAAACCCACAGTTAGGCCCGCGTTTTCTTGGCACTTACTTAAAATAATAGTAGCTCGTGGTTACGCCCGCATTAGGCTCGATTATGAAGGCGCCATCGTAATTATAATAGCTAATTATCATAATTATATCTGTTTCTTTTTCACTTTAAGCATTTGATAGAGAGAAAACTTATTATGTTGTTATTATATTTACCATATCGTCTTCATAACTGAACCTATTATCGTATTACTTGCAAAATAATGCCCACGGTTTAGCCTGAATTGTCTCAGTATTTGGTTATTTAATTTACTTGTATCTAAAGCTTATTACGGAGTACGTAAATTTTTGAATGATAAATTTCCAAATTTCTGAAATTAACTCAATAAAAAATAAATATGTAAAATAAATATTGATCTGGTCGGGACATCTCACACACGGTCTCTGATCCCAAACTAAGCAAAGTTTGTGATTTGGCTGGCAGAGACTGATATACTACATATACATGTACCTGTAGGTTGACTGGCAGATAATGCTGTTTAGCGTTAAGTCCTCCTTTTGTACAAATGGTGTGCAAGAAAGTGTTAAACAAATAAATAAAAATACATTAATAACACCCAGACACAGAGCAAACACATATGAACATCACATAAATATTTGCCCTGGGAATCGAACCCAAGCCTTTTTGGCCCAGGAGTCAGGCTCACAAACCACTGAGCCACCGAGGGAGCCAATAATAATAATTGTATGAGTAACTATGTAAGAAATTTCACTTTTCATTGCTGGAAAACATTGAGACAATCTGTACATACGTAGAAAAAATCAATGTCCTATGTGAATTCAGCAACCCGTGCTCGGCCGGCGTGAAGGATATGCCGCAATTACCCTTCGCGGATAGGCCTATTTTCAGTCTTCCATCAGCCGAAAGACGTCCACTGCTGGACATAGGCCTCCCCTATGGATCTCCAATAAGACCGGTTGGAAGCGGCTTGCATCCAGCGCGATCCTGCGGTCCTAATGAGGTCATCCGTCCACCTTGTGGGTGGATGTCCTACGCTGCGCTTGCCGGTACATGGTCTCCACTCGAGAACTTTTCGACCCCAACGGTCATCAGCCCTCCGCGCTATGTGCCCTGCCCATTGCCATTTCAACTTGCCAATCCATTGGGCTATGTCGGTAACTTTGGTTCTTCTACGGATTTCCCCATTAATGATTCGATCTCGCAGAGAGATTCCGAGCATAGCCCTCTTCATAGCTCGTTGAGCTACTTGGAGCTTACTAATAAGGCCCATAGTGAGAGACCACGTTTCTGTGCCATAAGTCATCACTGGCAACACACACTGGTCGAAAACTTTCGACTTGAGGCACTGAGGTATGTCGGACGAGAAGACACTACGCACTTTTCCGAACGCTGCCCAGCCGAGTTGAATTCAATTGGCCTCTTTGTTGAAGTCGGACCTACCTAACTGGACTACTTGTCCTAGGCATACGTACGAGTCAACGACTTCAAGAACCGAGTTTCCAACAGAAATCGGGGTAGGTAAAACATGGGAATTACACATGACTTTCATCTTGTCCATGTTCATCTTAAGAGCCACCTGTTTCTATTATCTGTAGTGCTATCCGTAGTACCTATTTTCAGTAGTGCACTATTAATTAAGGCCGGTACAGGTATTCGACATGTTTCATTAAGTCATTAGAAATTTTTTTTCCAGACAAATGAAAAAATGGCACACAAGTCGTAATTCTAGTCAGGCATGTTCTAGGATGCTATTATACTCATAATTTGATTAACGTTTACAATGGTACCAACCCCAAAAGCACGTGAATAAAATCAGCTGTTCAACACAAAAAGTTCATCGACCCGCGACAAAATGTATGGGAAATGTAGGTAATTTTCACTTGTCAGGGTTGATCCTATAGTAAAATACCTATATTGATCCATATGTGCGCTAAGTTTAAGACTATTGGCTCACGAAATAAAAAAAAATCGTAAACTTTTGGGGACCCATTTTGCCCCATTTAAAGATAAACTATCATTATCATATTCCTATTCTAGATACTCCTTTATCCTTTAGTGCCGGTGAGTTCGCATGTCCGGTTTGGTCTCGCTCTACCCACACCAAGGAAGTTGATGTAGCACTTAATGAAACCTGCCGGATCATAACCGGATGCCTGAAGCCTACACCTCTAAACAAACTTTACCCTTTGGCCGGCATAGCCCCGCCTAGTGTACGTAGAGAAGTATCCAGTGCATTGGAGAAGTTGAAACAAGAAACAGACGCCAGACACCCCTTATACAAATACCAAACAATAGACTCCCGTTTAAAAAGCCGAAGAAGCTTCCTGAAGCACACAGAACCTCTAAGTTCAGACCCCAATGAACAAAGATGTGAGCTATGGCAGACCATGCACCCATCCCCTCCAGATTTCATATCACCATCTGAAAGCCTACCACCAGGACATGAACTACCGTGGCCAGTCTGGAAGTCCCTTAATCGGCTACGTGCCGGGATTGGCCGCAGCAAAGAGAACATGGTCAGGTGGGGCTTTTCAGATCAAGAACAGTGTGCATGTGGTGCTGCCGTTCAAACCATGGCACACCTTTTAGCCTGCCCGCTTTGTCCAAAACAATGCACACAAAAAGACCTGAACCTGGCTACCGAGGACGCCATAGAGGTCGCCAGTTTCTGGTCCCAAAATATCTGAAGTCCATAAACCCATGTAAATATTGTATATACCATCAGAATTAGTTTATATATATTATATGTAAAAAAATAATTGTAAAAGTAAAAAAAAAAACAAACAAACAAAAAAACAAAAAAAAAAAAAAACAAAAAAAAAAAAAAAAAAAAAAAAACAAAAAAAAAAAAAAAAAAAAAAAAGTCTAGCCATTGACACGAAATGATGATGATTCTAGATACTACATTATTTAAAAAAGCGCATTGAAATTTTGGGACGTATCTGACCTCTAAGGATTTTTTTAAGGAAAATTCAGAAAAACAGGTACAGGCATATTTTTTATTTAGTCTCAAAAGCATCTATACAAAGTTTCATGTCAATCGGTACAGGAAATAAGAAGTTTCATGCAAACAAAAAGGGCCCGTTTTACCCCGTAAGTTAGAGTTGGGTACGTTTTTCATCCTTAGTGCTTCATTATGACGTACGATGTACGTATATTCCAAATTTCAAGCTCATATCTTCAGCGGTTTGGGCTATAGCCTAAACTTATTAATTTTGCGTATACCTAAGGAACCTTATAGATTTTCCTGGATTTTATTAGTTCCTGTATTAAACATGCTGTGTGCTTCCTTCATACCAATTTTCAACCATAACCGTTCAGCTGGTTCGATGTAATTGACGCTTTTTTCACCAACTTTAGGACCTTATTTGACCCCTTAGATGAAGAAAATTCGGAAAAACAGGAAAAACCGTAACTTTTATTTTGTTTGAAAAGCACGTTTACAAAGTTTCAAGTCAATCGGTACAGGAAATAAAAAGTTAAAGTTAAAAAACATATAAACGAAAAGGGCCCGTTTTACCCCCTTAGATGTCGAAAGTTCAAAATTTTCGTCCTTAGTGCTCCATCACGTCGTTCAATGTACCTATGTTCCAAATTTCAAGCTCATATCTTAAGCGGTTTGGGCTGTAGGCTGTCTGTCAGTCAGTCACTCAGGGAAGCCTTTTATATAATAGATATAACGGGACTGAACTCACGTGTGGGGATAGTCGTAACGACTATAACAACTTGATAAAGGTCGCCGAATGCGACCGAAACTATAGTCGTTACGACTATCCCTACACGTGAGTTCAGTCCCGTTATATATAGTATAAAAGGAAATTAATAATTAAAATAAAATAGATTAAAGGGGGCTTCCATACGGTACGGAACCCTTCGTGCATGAGTCCGACTCGGTACTTGTCTGATTATTTAATTTATTTTTTACGGTTCATATGTGTAGTAACCATGTTCTAAGAGCAACTATAAATTAGATAGAACATTCGTAACTACAACATACTTTTTACCTTTTTTTTAAACCATAGACCGCAATAGAGCTGCGGCGGTCGCCATAATGAGAAACAAATGTTAGCTCGCACGGTTGCGGAGGTAAATATTTTACCTAATATCTGTCGAGGATAATGTTGTCCCATCTGCGTGTACACTGTTTACTCTATGGCGCTTGTTTTACGAACAATGTTTTGAGTTCAAAATAGGTTTTCTAACCAATGTTTTTGTTGAAAATTGGTTTGCTGTTTTTCATTCATTTCCTCGTTGGGTAATAGATGTGTTTTTGTTGGGTACCAGAATTTTAAATAATAGCTATTGCAAATCTGATGTTTGTTTCAGATAAAATTTCGATTCGTCAATCATCATAGTCATATCAGCCATGTCCAGCAGTGGACGTCCTACGTTAACTGCTGGACATAGGCCTCCCCTAGTGATTTCCTATAAAACCGGTTGGTTGCGGCTTGCATCCAGCGCGATCCTAAGGTCCTGATAAGGTCATCCGTCCACCTTGTGGGTGGACGTCCTACGTTGCGCTTGCCGGTACGTACGTGGTCTCCACTCGAGAACTTTTCGATCCCATCGGTCATTAGTCCTTCGTGCTATGTGCCCAAAAAAAATTCGGTTAGTACAACATGAAATCGAATCCAAAGACTAGCAGTAACAACTCTCTCAAAGTTTCATCCAATTAATTATATTAAAACCTAAAATTGAGTTATAACAGTTCAAAACATTTTTCAGTCAATTCGAAACTAACTTGGTAAGGCAAGTTTGCCTGCGGCATGTATACCTACTTCAGAACTGAAGGGCCCTTTACTAGATCCACTATAGTGAGGGAAGCAAGTGCAACATCCACTGAAAATCGGACAACGCAAAATCAGCCTTACAACAACCTAGAACCAACACCAAAATAAACCTAAACACAATCTGTTAAAGTTAGTTTTGTTATGACAGAAGTGTGCGATGGGGTAGAGTTTGTAATAATAGTCTGTCAGTCAAGATGCATGTGATGAGAGGAGTTGGGCTTCGTTATTCGACTGCGGGACCATGCTAATTGTACACTTGTCATTTATAAAGAGTTGGCGGAGTTTGTTACTTGATTTGCATAGAGGTAGTATAGTTATAAAATAGTAGATTGTATCATAATGGGAGCAAAATAATATTTTTACGGTGAGGGCGCTTTTTTGAATCCATAGCGAAGTGAGGGATTCTAAAGTAGTTTTTTTTCTATTTAGAATTAATTCTTTAGTAAAATCCTGAACGTAGCGAGGGATTCAAAGTACGTCCCCCGAGCCATAAATATATTTTGCGCCCGAGTGGTACACTCTACTTTTCATCACTTTCTATGAGAAATTAATAGGCGCCTCATATTTTATTGTAATATTATCCTACTATCCTACTTCCTACTATCCTACTTCCTACTAATATTATAAACGTGAAAGTTTGTGAGGATGGATGGATGGATGGATGGATGTATGGATGTTTGTTACTCTTTCACGCAAAAACTACTGAACGGATTGAGATGAAACTTTGCAATAACATAGCTTATATATCAGAATAACACATAGGCTATAAATTATAATGATCCTACTAATATTATAACGTGAAAGTTTGTGAGGATGGATGGATGGATGGATGGATGTATGGATGTTTGTTACTCTTTCACGCAAAAACTACTGAACGGATTGAGATGAAACTTTGCAATAACATAGCTTATATATCAGAATAACACATAGGCTATAAATTATAATGATATATTGCGTATGCGGGCGAAGCCGCGGGTAAAAACTAGTCATTTAATAAAACGTAGAGTAATGAACAACCAAATTGAAATTAAATAGTACCAATAATAAAACAAATGAAAACTTATACTTACAACAAGCGCTGAACACTAACATTGCAAATACTTCCAAATTCAAAAAGTGCGCGGCAAAGATCATTCCGGCCCACTATTTGTTCCAAATCGAAATCAGCTGAGCCCTTTTTTGACCAACACAACGGAGGAGGTACTCAATTTAAAGCGTATATATATTTTTTATGTATAACGACGCATAACTTTTTACGTAGTGGTCCGATTTCGATAATTCCTTTTTTTACTGGAGAGAGTATACTTAGAAATTAGTCCAATTTAAATTTTATCGAAATCAGCTGAGCCAAGTTTTTTTTTTGACCCCCGACGTGATCAGGGAGCTGATTTACATTCCATATATCCGAAAAACTGTGAAGTTATGATTTAGCCTTATGCTTTCAAATTAACAGCGTGTTTTCTTTGATGATTTGAATGCTGAGCCATGTTTAATAAATCAACAATAATGTGAAAACTGCTACATCGATCCGTGCGAACTATTCGCAAATTCTGTACACGGTTAAAGTCGGTCATGCCATATTTTGCAAAAAAAAATAATGAACACTTTGTAACGAGGTTGAAATATTGTTACAATGAGATATTTGCCAAATCACGCCCTTTCTGCTCATTACAGGGCAAAAAGATAACCCTGTATATTTAGAGACTCTTAAAAACAAAGCGTACAAGCACAAGTCAAACAGTTCCCTAGATTTTTTTCACAAGATATACAAACCATTACGAGAATGCAATATCCGTCCCGCAAATAGTCAGGGTCCGCGCTAGACAATAAGTCTGTAGGGTACAAACCGTACACGTCTCTTCGCGAGTGCTAACATATAACATACGAGGCAGTACCCTAAAACTGTGGTTTCTATAAAAAGGTATTTTATTGGTCGAGCGTAAGCGAAGATCGAAGTTTTAGACACGGCGATTTTGCTTTCGTCTGTCTAGATGTTGATTTTCGTCTGAAGGTCATATTTTTCAACGGATCTCGACAAAACTGGGTAAGTACACAGGTTCTAGGTATAGGTATATTAACAGATTTTTTTCGTGGTCGGCGATTTTTGATAGGAGAGGATTTTGATTCCCCCAAAAAGAGGCCCTTCCAATTGTCTCCTGCTTTCTGTGGTGTGTCCGTTCCGGTAACAAACAGTCTGGAACTATTAGGCGTTACGCTATCATCGACTCTCAACTTTGGCTCTGACATAGAGTCAAAAGCCCAATTAGCCTCAAAAAAACTTGGTGTTCTCTCTAAGGTGAGCCGGTATTTCACACCTGAGCAACTGCTTAGTCTTTATAAAGCGCAAGTCAGGTCCTGCATGGAATACTGCTCTCACCTTTGGGATGGCTCTGCCAAATACTAGTTGGAGGCTTTGGAGTCCATTGAAAGGCGAGCCAGGGGGCTGATAGGCAACGAAACCTTGACTGAGTCGAAGCTGCAAAGTCTCGAGCATCGACGTAGGGTGGAGTGTCTGTCAGCCTACTATCGGATACACTTCGGTGAGTGCGCCCAGGAGTTGCACAATCTGGTCCCACCTGCCCCTTTATTCTATCGTACGGCTAGACAGACGCGACCAAAGCACCACCCTTTTATGGTGGACATCCCACGCGTTAGAACCAAGCGTTTTGAATCCACATTCCTCATATGAACTGCCAGAATGTGGAACGCTTTGCCTGAGTCTGTCTTTCCGTTAAAGTACAATGTAGGTGTCTTTAAATATCGAGTAAATAGGTATCTTCTAGGTAAGCGTGCTACATCCTAGACCGCATATCTGCTTAACATCAGGCAGTGTGTAGTCAAACGCAAACCTATATGAAATAAAAAAGGGGGGGGTTATTTGCTGGCGCAGCTGATTTCGATAATTTTTGTCAAAAATATTTAGTATTAGATTGTCAAATCCAATCCTGCCTGCGGCTCACATAACAGCTGCGGGATGATTGGGTTCCGTGCAACTTGTAGCTTCTTAAACTGCTCAGCCGCCAAAATGTTTGATTCGGTCTGCACGTAGTGTTCATAGATTCTCTTGAAAACAGCGAATAGGCACAAGTTAAACAGTACCCTAGATTTTTTCACAAGATATACAAACCATTACGAGAATATCCGTCCCGCAAATAGTCAGGGTCCGCGCTAGACATTAAGTCTGTAGGGTACAAACCGTACACGTCTCTTCGCGAGTGCTTACATATAACACACGAGGCAGTACTACAAAATTGTGGGTTTTTTTGACCGAGCGAACGAAGTGAGAAAGAGTCTTAGTTTTAATTGTCTGAGCAAACGAAATGAGAGAGGTATCCGTCTTAGTCGACGATTTTGCTTTTGTCTGTCCGGGGGTTGGTTCTCCTCCATAAGTCACATTTTCAACGAGTTTTGACGAAACTTGGTATAATACATAACACACGGGTTATGTATATTATTATTTTTTTGTTTTGTCGTCGGCATCGTATTTTTGACTATGAGGCTATTTCTTCCAAAAAGGGGACATTTGCTGTAGCGCTATTTATTAAGTGATTTTGATAATATTTTATGACATTTTTTGGTATCTAAATCCTGACTAGATTTCCTAGTATGAACAAAATTGCCCAAGAGCTAGTCGAGATGTAGACAGATGCGAGGTCTATCGTCTACGTAATATACAGGGTTATTTCTAATCAATGAGCATCGTTTTAGGGGCTTATTTTATACATCAAACTAACAACTTTTATTCTGCGATTTTTGTCAAAACTCGAAAAAAAATCAGCTGTTACATACGTTTTGTCGAAGGTGAACGATATTTTTCTATGGAACAACAACTTTTTTTTGAGATTTGACAAAATTCGTTGAACAAAAGTTGTAAGTTTCGATGTACAGAATAAGCCCCCATAGGATGCTAATTGATTAGAAGTAACCCTGTATAATATAGCCATTTTTACATGGCTGCCTATCTGCAAAGCGGTTGGTACTTTATAGGCAGGAAAAAAATCAATATTTATTACACACTTATTTAGCAGTAGAAATCATTTAACACCATTCATACATTTATAACATATGACAACAATTATAAAAACTGAAACCGATATCGAAACAATGCACGAAAATTTTCCACTAAAATGTTCGTGAAAATAAAATTTTAAAAATATCTGATTTTAGATTCAACTGTACCTCCAATCAGTTTAGTGCCGAATGTGTCTGCAAATAGGCCCTATTCTGTTAAAACAGCGACAACTGTAAAAAAAAACTAAAGCTACGAAGCTAAAGCCAGTACACTGTTTCCCAAGCATTCCTCGCGATTTCCTCCACGGGTCGTCTCCGGGCCCAAGTAAAGTCAATATTGACTCAAGAAGGAGCATCTTGTACATAATCTTATAGAAACTGTTTGCGTTCACGATTGAAGGTTCGTCGGTTCCGGAAACTTTCGCATTTCAAATAGAATTTGCATACAGGCTACGGGGCAATATTTCCAAGAGGACCCCATTTGAATATTGCTGACAAAACGGAGAAATCGAATATCTATCAGCGGAGACTTTGGACCGCCTTTGCAGCTTTTGTCGGTTACTTGGCGATGAAACCCGCTGGAGTTATATTGAAGCTTGGGCTTTGAAGAGGTTTTAATTTAAATCAATTGACACTTCACTTGCCAAGACCCAGTTGGAGTGGTGGTAGACAGGGCACATAGTCTACGTACCACCTGCTCGTACTAAGCGATTCGCTTCTTCCATTATAATGCGGACCGCCAGGGATTGCCGGTTTCCTGTCTCCTTCATTGTTTCCTGACAATTAAAATATGAATATCTTCAAGTCAAGAGTGAATAGGTATCTTCTAGGTCTACATACTCCATCTTCGGCTACAACTTCGCTTTCCATCAGGCGAGTCGCTGGCCAAATGTAGTCCTATTACATAAAAATATATATTATATATAATATACTTAAGACGCAGACGATGGTCGATGGGGTCGTAAAGTTCTCAAGTGGAGGCCACGTACCGGCAAGTATAGAGTACAAATAGACAATTATAGAGTACAAATAGAGATTTCAACTAGTCTTATTGGACATTTATAGAGGCGGCATATGAACCGGCAGTGAACGTCCTAAGGCTTAATGAATGACGACAATGATACATCACTTATTTTAACATGCGTTCGTTCCAAATTCCTGCAACGTTGATCTAATTGGAGGAACTCATATCGAAAACCCTGCAAATTTACTATGGTCGAGCAATACAAGATTTTTTAAACGTGTATGCAATTTTCGTGGGGCGAAATAAAATATGTTAACAAGTTTTTTTTTTCGTGAGAGCCTAACTTCTGAGTCAAAGAGGCGCGGGTTTGATCCCCACCTAGGGCAAGTATTTATGTGATGAACATAAGTTTGCTCTGTGTTTGGCTTTTATTTAGTTAATATCCAAATAAGTATGTATTTAAAAATAATATGTATATGTAGTATATCAGTCTCTGGCAGCCAAATCACAAGCTATGCTTAGTTTGGGATCAGAGACCCAAGTGTGTAAGATGTCCGCAAATATTTATTCCAATGTTGGTTTTCTACAACTTATAGGCAGGTCTAGTAGAAAAAGATCTGAATTAAAATAAGCATGCTATCCCGTTCACTCCCTACCTCGTTTGTATTCATTTTTGTTCTCGCTTAGTTCACAATAATTGATTGCGTGATTTCATCGTACCAGCAATTAATTGTATCAAAAACGTTCAGCATAATATAAATGTTATCAGCATCTGCCCGCATCACGGGAGTACGCTAATAAAGGCCGTATATTACAAATCCAGCGACATTTGCATACAAATGGTGTCGTTTTAAAATCATTGTTTACGTTTACCCATACACATTACAAAATAGAAGGTGTTCTTTGCAAAGAGCGAAAGAGCGCTAACTCACATAGCTGTAGATACCCACCATATTTATGAATAGTTTTTACAATCTCTTCATTGAAATTCGCGTGACTATGCGCTAAACTCCTTAATTGCTAAAACGCTTATGACTTTTTACTATGGAACCGGGATTTCTATTTAAAGTATTTTTAGGGTTATGTAACCCAAAAGGAAAAACAGGATCACTTATGGGATCACTTTGTTGTCCGTCTGTGTGTATGTCAAGACTCTTTATCTCGGGCATGCGTAAAGATATCGAGTTGAATTTAAATTGTATACGTATCGTAAAAATCCTGAAAATTTCACGAAATTGGGAAGTAAGTTGCTAAAATCATAGATAGTATAATCATAGACAAAAAAGTTTTTTTTTATTTTTACTTTTCTCGTCACTCGAAAATAACACATTGTTAAAATACTCGAAAACCTTATTTAGCAGATGCAGCTCTTTTATATGATACCTTACATGATACGATTTACTCACTTTGAATTTTGAACCCATATTTTGTGAATCTAGGGCCTATTATTAGTTATTTAAATAAAAATGTACAGTTTTCAGATTTATTCCTATATGTGTACTCTGAGACAATGCTTCTCGCCAAATTTCATAGTTCTATGTCAACGGGAAGTACCCAATAGGTTTTGATTTTTGTGAGTGTCGAAAAATGCGGTTTTATTTATTTATTTATTTATTTATTGCACAATGCACAGTTATAACAAAGTTATTACAAACTAGAGTCTTAACTTAGTGACATTGACCCCGTAAGGGCGTCGCAGTTTAAGGAGGAACATTAGCTCTACTCGATATATTAATAATAAACAATCTATCAAATATTTAGTTTCCTGACTATGCTAGGCTGTGTAGACATAAAATATAAAAATATATATATATTATACACTGTCAAATATTCTATTATTCTAGACTGTATATAAACTATAATGGTAATTATGTAACTATCACAAGTAGGTTATATCATAACAACACTATCAAATTATATTATTATTATATTTATCAGCTTTGGACTTGAACACGCTAGTTAATAATTATGGCTAAATTAAATCACATAATAACTTAACGATATTGAATCTTTTAAAAATTTGTCAGTTAGCTACCATTTATCGTCCATAAAATCCTGAATCGTGTAATAGGCTTTCTCAATTAGTAGTGTTTTGATTTTGTTTTTGAAAATATGGTCTTTATTTATATTCTTAAAGCTATCGGGTATTTTGTTATATATTTTAGCAAATCGGTATTCCGGGCTACTTTTAAATATTTCCAAATTGGGGATGGGGAGAGCTAATTTTGTGTTACGTCGTGGGTTTTGGTCGAAAGTAAATAGATGTAAATGTTTCCTAACGAACATGGTAACTTCTAGGATATACATTGATGGCAGAGTCAGCATTTTTTCTTTTATAAAATGGGGTTTGCATGTTTTCCTTTGTTTGATATTAACTAATATTCTTAGGCATTTCTTTTGCGCAATAAATAGGTTTTTGGCGTCTGTGCTGTCACCCCACATGATAATTCCGTACCGCAGCCACGCATAGGCATAGGCGTAGTAGGCAGACATCGCACATTCTTTTTTGGTGTTTGTTTTTAACACGCCCAACGCGTAAGTGAACTGCGATATTTTTGAACTTATTTTCTCGATATGCGGCTTCCAGTTTAGGTGTGTATCAAGAGTTAAGCCTAATAAGTTACATTCATTGACTTCTTTTATTTTGATGGAGCTAGTTGTTGGTTTAAGGTTCATGTAATTTTTTTGGTAGGGTTTAAATTGTATTATTTTTGTTTTTTTGTTGTTTATTTGCAAATTATGATCCTGAAGCCAGAGTTTCCTCTGATTCCAGCATCATGTAATGTTGCTAGGAGAATTGGGTGCGATACTTTGTCATAGGCTTTGGTTAGGTCCAACAAGAGCCCTATTGCGTAGTTTTTGTCTCTTAAGTAATCGTAAATAGCTTGGGTGAATTTATAAAGTGCTAGAGTTGTTGATCTTTTTTTACGGAATCCAAACTGATTAGGGTCAAGAATATCATATTTGTCTAAAAAATTACATAAACGGTTTGACATTGCCTTTTCAAAAACTTTGGAAAATGAAGGGAGTACTGCAATGGGTCTGTATTGGCTGGGGTCTTTGGATTTTCCGCCTTTCTTTAGGATGGGTTTAATTTTAGCTGTCTTTAGTAGAGATGGAAATTTGCCTTCCGCAAAAGATTGATTAATGAGGAAGGTCAAAGTAGGGGTCAATTCAGTAGCACATGTTTTAATTAGTGTAGAAGGTATACCATCTACTCCACAACTGCGTTTATGTGGTAGATTTTGGATTATGTTAAAGACTTCGGTTTCATTAACAGGCTCTAGAAACATAGAATTGACGCAGGGCGTGGAAGCAGGTAGACGATTGCTCGTGAGTCCATTGGGATGTGTTGTTTGTGGGGCTCCAACTGACGAAAAGTATTTATTAAATGTGGAGGCGATTACAGATGGGCAAGTTAACACATCGTTGTCTTCCTTCTTCCTTCTTCGTCCTTATTAGTTTCTCTTCTTATTATTTCCCACATTTTTACGACATAACCGGCTTTAACTTTCAATAACTGAGAAGTTTTTCTTTTACACAACTGCATAGATATACGTGTACAGTTTAAATTTCAACTCGATATCTATACGCGTTCCCGAGATAAAGAGTCTTGACATACACACAGACGGACAGACGGACAACAAAGTGATCCTATAAGGGTTCCGTTTTTTTCTTTTGAGATACGGAACCCTAAAAAAGAGTGAAAGGGAAACTTCTCTATAAGTATTATATTAACTTAAGCAGGGCTATCTAGAACTAGTGTACTATGCCGAAAAATGGTAACTATGACTAAAAACTTTTACTATGAGGCCGATTCGAAATTCTGGAAAAAAACTACTGTTTCATAGTAATTCATTTTATCGAATCCGAGTTGCAGTTTTGTACGGAACAGCTGATTTTTCCCAGAATTTAGATTTGACCCTATTGTAAAAGTCGTATTGATGGTCGTTAATCACCCCTTTTTTGGCTTAGTGCAGGCTAATCAGATAACCCTGTATAAGTATCCATGCTTCTTCCTCGATGTTTTTTTTTGTATTTATATTTTGAGACATCTTACACATGTCCTCTGACCCCAAACTAAGCAAAGCTTATGATATGGCTGCCAGAGACTAATATACTTATTTTTAAATACATACTTAAATAGATAGTAACTAAATAACACCCAGACACAGAGCAAACACTTCATCACATAAATATTTGCCCTGGGTGGGGATTGAATCCACGCCTCTTTGATCCAGAAATTAGGGTCACTAACCACTGAGCCACCGAAGTAGTCAAACCTTTACCTCACCACTCCACCAAATCACTTGAAGATACTCAGTGAGTATCGTGATGAGTGGTTTGTGAGTATCTCACAAAGCACTCTCCTACCCAGTTGATATAGCGAAAACTAATTTGCGATTAAAAAGGCAAACAAACGTGTCGCTACCATCGCTACATATTATAATACTACAATAATCTTTGTGAGTCGTACAGTTGTGAAATTCCGATGAGAAAACTGTGAAAACAGATGTTACATTATATTTCGGAACTTCTCAATATAAATACCTACTTACTGAAATATTCCGCATAGAAACAATTTGTATAAACTCTTTATTGTAATTAGCATGTAGGTAATATAATTATTTTATTCAGGCATTTACAGTACCAGCAAAATTAAAACTTATTACAAACAGCCTTTGAGCTAAAACCAAAGAACAGTGATAAATTAACCTTCAATCCTCTTATACACGAACGCTCCACGGGGTGTTTTACTTTAGATCTCCCTCGAAAACCTGTGATCCGATTAACTAAAGCGTGTTTCTCATACAAACTTTAACATAACGTACAGATACCTAAAAGGCTTTGCGTAGTAGGTTATTGTAGTTATACTTAAGTTCATAAATATACTAAGTACTCGGTATTGTAAGCGAGGTGGAGTATTTCAACTGTGTATTTTGTGACATTTAACGGAAATTAAATTAAGCGAAGCCGTGGTGGTCTAGTGGTAATGACACTCGCCTCACAGTGAAGCCGTGATAGTATAGTGGTAATGACACTTGCCTCAGAATCGTAAGGTCGTGGGTTCCAATCCCGGTCCCGTACCAATGAATTCCTTGGAATTTATGTACGGAGTTTCACACTACTGGCTTTTCGGTGAAGGAAAACATCGTGAGGCAACCTGCATACGTCCGTAGAAGAAATCCGATGGCGTATGTGAATCCACCAACCCGCACTGGGCTAGCTTTGTTGGATTTGGCCCAATCAACCTTCGTGGGTAAGCCCACGTCCTCTAGTGGACTATTAAAAAAAAGGCTGATAAAGTACAGTAGGTACACATTAAGTGTACAAACAAATATTTCTACAAGGTTAGGTATCTAGTACAAAGCCGAAAGGGGATAATTTAGACCATCTTTACACAACCTTAATTATGGTGCCAACCTGAAATTCAAGAAAATAAATCAGTTTCCCTATGCAAAATTATTTATATTATAGTAAGCACTTATTTTTTATCGACATAATTTATGAAATTTCAAAGGTTCTCTTGATTTTTGGGTTGCTCCCATAGTAATACCAAAGATTATTAAAAATACAAGGTACTTGAGGTACCTACTTTTTAGTCTATGGTAATACCTAGCTATAATTATGGTTTGAATAACCCTTTTTTGGTTTGTTTCTGAATATAACCCTCAAGATTTACAGCCCTAAGTAAATTAGTATAGGTATTGGTGTCAGATTTTTAAAGCCTCCTGAAAATTTCTGACATGGCTTGCTATTTAACGCGCTATCCGAGCCACTGTAGCGCTCAGTTGTAATTGCCACCTGCGGTCTCCCATCCGAAGACTGACCGTGCTGAACGTTGCTCAACTTCGATGATCGCTAACAAACACCTAGTCGAACTACGCTACGAGCGGTGACATAACACGATGATTACAATATGTCTCCACATGACTATTACAATAAGTACAATTACAGTTTCTACAACAAAAGTCTTCTTGAAAGTACTGTAGCAGTTTCAACGAATTAATTATAAGTTATGCAAACACTACCCGGCAGATGTGGAGTCACGCGGATCAGTCTCGAGAAATAATTTCGGAACAACTATTCGGGGCGATACGACTAAGTTGGTTATTGAAATTGTCAGCAGGTATGAGACCCGCGCAGGGATGGAATAACCGAAAAAATTGGGTTAAGGTATATCGGTATATTAACGGTATCAGATTATACTTTTACGTTGCGGTATTAAAAATTACGGGACCGGAAAACTGCGGTGCCGGTAAATAATCGTACCGTTACTTTTTCAGTGCATTAACAAGTATCAAAAGGTTTTTTCCTATAACAAAATCCTACAAGTACTATAGCAGTTTCAAGGAAACCCGCGCTGGGATGGAATAACCGAAAAAATAAGGGTTAAGGTTAATATCGGTTGACGGTGTCAGATTATACCGTTATATTGCGGTATTGAAAATTACGGAACCGAAAAACCGCGGTGCCAAAAAATCATACCTTTACTTATGAGTGCTTTAACTGGTATCAAAAAGGTTTTTGACAAAATCCTACAACATAAGTCTACAACGACTGTAGCAGTTTCAACGAATTAATTATAACTTAAACAAACAGTAGCCGGCAGATGTGGAGTCACGCGGATTAGTCTCGAGAAATAATTTTGCAATAACTATTCGGGGCAGCCGCAGGTATAAACCGTAGCTGGGATGGAATAACCGATAAAATAGAGTCCTTTTCGCTTCTTTTTTGTAGCAAAAAACAGTGATGCCAAAAAATAACCGTGATGTTACTCTTGAGGTGCCTCAATCGCCATCAATTTTTTTTTCTGACTAAGACCTCGCACCAACTATTTTTCATTCTCCATTCTGCGATCCAAGTCACTAATACTACTTTTGTAAAATAATATCAGTAGGTAATGAAGCAGTTAGGTACTTACGGAACTGACATAGGTACACACGGCAGCTGATATAAAGTCCTACTCTATATACCTAATCTAGGTTGCCTAGAAGAGGTCGCTAGTGGTGATAAGACCGTCATTTCAGAACCATAATTGTTATGTCATACATAAATTGGCTTTTAGTCGGGTTGTTTTTAAAATAAAGAGTATATCTACCTATGTACCGTAACTACAACAATTTTTATACCGTTACCTTAACTTATACTTTATCCGTATTCAATCCCTAGGCCTGAGAGCGCAAGTTGCTTTGATGTTTAAGTTACTCGCTTAATACGAAACTTTAGACCCGTATAAGTTATATCGCTACTAACTGAACGCACTTGCTTACATTCGAGAACTTAAATGTGAGGTGTTTGTCTTTCACTGTTTGTTTCTACCTCGGCTCGGGACAAGTTTTTTGAACGGTTCATTGGGGTGGTGTCTTAAACTATTGGTAGGTAACAGTAACGATCTCCATCGATATCTTGCTACATAATTATTTTTTGCAGAAAATAGCATGACCGATTTCACGAACGATGTAGCATTTTTTTACATTATTGTTGATTTATCAAAAATGGCTCAGCTGATTTGGATAAAATTTAAATGGGACCAATTTCAAAGTATACTCTTTCCAATAAAAAGAATCACTAAAATCGGACTACTATAAAAAAATATACGCGTCGAATTGTATACCTCCTCCGGTGGTTCGTCGGTCAAAAATATAGAATAGAAGTTAGAGTAGCTACTTTCTTTGTCTAGGTATATCTTAGTCTTTTTTGTAAGTTATCTTTTTCTTCTTCTCTTTTACCGACTGCCTCGGTGGCTCAGTGGTTAGTGACCCTGACTCCTGGGTTAAAGAGTCGTGGGTACGATTCCCACCCAGAGCAAATATTTATGTGATAAACATAGGTGTTTGCTCTGTGTATGAGTGTTATTTAGGTATTATCTATGTAAGTATATATTTCAAAATATTTCAAATTATGTAGTATATCTGTCTCTGGCTGCCTTATTACAAGCTTTGCTTTAGTTTGGGGTCCGAGACCGTATGTAAGATGTCCCATAATGTTTATTATTTATTTTTCTCTTTCTCACTGTTGAACATAGGCCTACCCCGTAGATTGCCAGCAGCGGTTCAAATCTTCAGCTTTCATCCAGCACAACCCTGTGGAAGTGTAAAAAACAACAATGGGAAACAACATCACATAGCTCGGAGAACTGCTGACCGATGGGATCATAAAGTTCTCAACTGGAGACCACCTGATGGCAAACGTAGCGTAGCACGCAGCCGCTACGCATGATCGTGCTGAATCAGTCGCGCGATTATTTAGAGTTGCAATAATTATTATTATGATCACCCTTTATCACGGTGATCGCAAAAGAAAGTGGCTGTATTATGTCACATATTAATCCAAACACACCAAAATAGTAGACTTTTAAAACTATAATATTCTAAGTACGAGTTTATTAAGTGTGAGTGTGAATTAAGTGTTAAGTGTGTAACAGATCGCAAAACGTTCCGAAAGTTTTAAAATTCACGAAAAATTTTGGGTGATAAAGAAATTAGGTAAAGAATAATAGATGTAGGTACATCTATTAGAAATTGCGCCGTGACTTATTTTTATTAAGTGATTTAAATTTTAGAACTTAATATACAAATATCGTTACTTTAAAATGACAATATTTATCATATATTGTGCTTGTACGTAACGTCGGCGTTGTCGGTGAAAAAATATGAAAGTACTTGTGTTTTAATTTTCTGCAATAAAAGTAGTGATTTTTTTTTAGAATATATGATAAATATTGTCATTTTAAAGTAAGGATATTCGTATGTTAAGTTCTAAAATTTAAATCACTTAACAAAGTTAAATAACGGCGCAAATTCTAAAATTATGGACATAAAATATAAAATCCCTGCAACTGGAATCCTTACAATTACAAAGCACAAAACAAACTAAATTCCACTCTAGGTTCATTACACTTTGCGGGCTGCCATGTGAATGCTCTGAGAGCGCACTGCGGCCGGCAAAACGAAACGTGCCCCCGCATTTAATTTGGACGTTAAGCCTGGCTTAAATCGCGTTCTGCCGGCAGGGCCCAGTTTGTTTGACTAGTTACTTCCCTGGCCAAGTTGTCTAAGACAAACACGAAACTGCAAAACTTCAAGTTTCCTGACGACGGCACGGGGGATCCCGACGCCACTAGAACGTTATCTTAATTAAGGCTTTGGCTCGAAAGTTCGGTAACGAATTTGTTAAAACTTGGTTGTCGGCGACACTTAGATACCTACCCTCGGAACTACATCGAAGAGTTTGGGCGCTGTTAATACGGGAATGAACTCTAACTGATGTGTCAATTTACTATTGTGTTGGCAGGTAGCTAAACAGGTATTTGACAACTTCTGAGATAATAAACATTCATTTTAGTCTGGACTCAGGGTATTGCGGCGTTTCGCCCCGCAAGTAGTTCGGCCCGCGGAGCGAATCGTTCATGATTCTTTTTGAAGGCCCCCATTCTTATGATACTTTTTAAGCTTAAAACAAATGAAAATGAGATGTCACAATACAAAATCTAGTTAATAGTTTCTTCATCGCCATCATCCACAGCCTTCTTTATTCCAATGCTGGGTATAGGCCTCTCTCTTATAATGCCATCTGCCTCGGTCCTTTGCCTATCGTGTCCAGGTTCGACCCGCGATATTGACGATATTGTCGACGTTGCTTCTGGACGACCCACAATCCGCCCATGATTAGGCCACCACTCTGGTATCGCCTTGCTCCACCTGTCGTCACTTCGTCTTGCTACGTGTCCTGCCCAGCTTCATTTAAGATTCGCTTCTACGGTTCGGCGTCCCGGATTTTCGTCCTTCGTCTGATCTCCGTGTTGCGAATACGGTTTTGGATTTTAATGCCGAGCATGGATCTTTCCATGGCTCTCTGTGAAACTTTGATTTTGTTCACAGCCTCATGTGTAAGTGTCCCTACGTCATGGTGGGTAGAACACACTGGTTAAAAAGACGACTCATCCGACACTGTGGAATGCGGCGTGGCTTTAGTATATCACTTAATTTATTACGCTTGGCGATAATCTCATTCCTGTATGCGCTAACTTACTTTCTATTTATCGATTTTCACTAGGTACTTTGCAAAAGTCTTGATGTCTAAGTTGATTTCAGTATTTTCTGCGTATCAGTAGGTACATCACTTGCCAGTTGCTTTGCGCTTGATTTGGAGACCACATACCTACCAGCGCAAGGTAGAATGTCCTCGCGAAGTAGAAAGAAATCACAAGAGCTTTAAAATTATATTCAGATTCTATCGCTTAGCTGAACTGTGTGGAATAAGGAAAATGGATGTAAGTTTTGATATCCACGGATAAGTTATTTTCATAACGCAGCTTTACCCATTTTTACAAAAGCTAAGCTAAGTACGTGCATTAAAAATCGATCCAAATTGGACAATTTCAAAACACATTCTAGCTTACCTAAGGTTTTTCCCATAAAAAATCTCGATCGAGGTAACTAATGTACTGCGCAGGTATAAAACATGACGATTTGGCATATCGACATTGTCACTATAGCAGGAAGTTTTTATTTTAATGTCTAGGTAAATGGAATAAAAATTCAATGGAGCTATCTTGTGGATCTTCAATAAGACCAGTTGGAAGTGGCCTGTATCCTTGATCCTACGGTCTTGATCCGTCCACCTCGTGGGTTCGTGGGTGGACAAACTACGCTGCAGTTGCCTTTACGTGGTATCCACTAGATGTTTTTGAACGCATCGGTCATCAGTCTTCCGTTAAAACAGTGATTCAATATGCTCCGATGTAAACGAGATGACATCTCGTTTACATCGGAGCATATTGCATCACTATACATAATTATATACTATACATTGTATACGCACGCTACACAACCTGATAGACTCTGCGTATAAACAAAAGCCTAACCATAACTTTAAGAAAGCTATACACCATAAAATATATACATATAAACCATAACTTGTGGAAAAAATGTGCCCCGAGAGATGAGATTTGCGTTATATTTCACAATAAATCTGGCACACGATGTTATTATGCTTTCAGCGAGCCGTGGGTGCGATATGGATGTAGAACATAAATTCTTCTTTGCAACACATTGGCCTCATGAATGGTGGTGGCGGTTGCCCATTAAGGAAATCCGAACGCCTGTTACAGTTTACTATACACGTATAGATAATTTAATGTAAATTGTATAGTTCGTACGATAGTCAGCTAGAACTCTGTTGTATATATAATATATGGCTAATAATATCAGTTATCTCTATAAAAATAGAGTCATAAAAATATCACATAATTCAAATAAGACATTATCTTAACTTATTTCATGCTCTATTCAAGGCAATATTTTATTTTATCGAGTATTCTAAACTCACAATCCAACATTTATTGGAATTTCCTGCTCTATTATGCCCATAAAAATATTAATGTAGGTATGTGTATATATAATAATATATTAAATTATTCTTTATGAGTGATCATGTAAAATATTAGAACCAAGATAATACATTATGATTTCTGTAATAATCTAGAAGTTTTAAGCGTTATGTGTCGTAACGTTCACTACAAAATATTTGTTTAAATATTAAGTTTAAAAATAATCGGCCAAGTACGTGTCGGGTTCGCGCACCAAGGGTTCCGTACCTTATGGAAGCCCCCCTTAATATGTCTTATTTTATTTTAATTATTTATTTTTGAAGGAACATACAACTTAATATTCTGTGAATATTTCAAGATCTTCATGTTATATCGAACATAAAAATCACGTTACTTGTATAGGATCCCCCTTTAAATATTTATTTTATTTCAATTTAACTATTTATTTTTAATGTGGATTTTATTGTAAAGATTCTGTGTTTGGTATTTGTTGTTGTAGCGGCAACAATACATCATCTGTGAAAATTTTAAATTTCAAGCTATCACGGTTCATGAGATACAGCCTGGTGACAGACAGACAGACGGACGGACAGCGGAGTCTTAGTAATAGGGTTCCGTTTTTATTAGGTACGGAGCCGTAAAAACTAGATATCCACAGTCATCTCAGTTTCCAAGTCCTATTAGTATTAGTCTACAAAGCATAGCTAAAGCAACTAATAATATAGCTATTGTCACCAATATCAAGAGCAATGTGTTGAGCGCAGATATTGTGCTTACAGCCTTGGCCAAAAGTATTAGGCACCCTGTATTTTCACTCTATCTTCTAAACTAATTTCACTCCTTTTTGACATTTTTAACAAAATTAGGTGTCAATTTAATCTGAACTGAACTGAATCAATTTAATCACATCAACAGAAATGAAAGCTTGTTTACTTGTTAGAGTCCAGAAAACAAGTGACCAAACAATGACTGATAAGACCGAAAGAAAACCGAATCCTTTGTTTTCGGTCACCAGGTGTTTCATGACCTTAACAAAGAGCCGCTTGATATTCTAAGAAGTTATTCGTGATAAGTCATTTAAGATAAGCACTCAGTTATTGGTTAAATAGAGAACATGCATTTTGATTTTTTTAAAGGTGCCTAATACTTTTGGCCAAGGCTGTAAGTGTAGAGGTGATATCTAAGCTCACTGCTCTTCCGTCGCCGTTGCCACAGGACCGTTTCCGCCGGACGCCGGATACAGGGCGGGCGGATTCAAATAGGTCATAGCTTCGAATATCTTCGAAAGTGTCATCAAAATTAGATTAACATTTTGAAATGCCGTTTTAAATAGTGATTTTGGTACCTTATCTTGAAATTATACCTTTTTTTTTATACCTTGTAGGTTTGCATTTGACTACATACTGCCTGATGTTGAGCAGATATGCGGTCTAGGATGTAGCACGCTTATCTAGAAGATACCTATTTACTCGGGATTTGAAGACACCCACGTTGTACTTAAGCGGGAAGACAGACCCAGGCAAAGCGTTCCACATTCTGGCTGTTCGTATGAGGAATAAGGGTTCGAAACGCTTTGTTCTAATGCGCGGAGTGTCCACCATAAAAGAGTGGCGCTTTGGTTGCGTCTGCCTAGCCGTACGATAGAAGAAAGTGGCAGGTAGGACACCAGATTGTGCAACTCCTGAGCGCACTTTCCGCAGTGAATCCGATAAAAGACCGACAAACACGCCACCTTACGTCGATGATCAAGACTTTGCAGCTACGACTTAGTCAAGGTGTCGTTGTCAATCAGCTTCCTGGCTCGCCTCTCAATCGACTCCAGAGCCTCCAGTTGATATTTGGCAGAGCCATCCCAAAGGTGAGAGCAGTATTCCATGAAAGACCTGACTTGTGCTTTATAAAGGCTAAGTAGTTGCTCAGGTGTGAAATACCGTCTCACCTTAGAGAGAACACCAAGTTTTTTGGAGGCTAATTGGGCTTTTGACTCTATGTAAGAGCCAAAGTTAGAAGTCGATGAGAGCGAAACTTCTAATAGTTCCAAGCTGCCAGTTACAGGAACGGAGACACCACGGAAAGCGAGAGACAATTGAAAGGGTCTCTGTTTGGCCGCAAACAAACAGCCTTGAGTCTTCGTGGCATTAAACTTGACCGGGTTAGCATCACCCCAGTCAGACACCTTAAACGCATAATGAATTAAAATAGCTTATTACGTTAACCCGTCCGCCGTCGATATAAATATGTTTATCATACATACCTAAGTATAAACAAAAAATCTAAAAGACCCAGATTTAGAGCTGATAAAATCATCTGCATATATAGTAAGAAGAAATCTTGAAGACCCAGAAGGAAACTTTTGAGTTTTAGAGCTGATAATTTCATGAGCATATAATTATTCCTACATCAATTACAAATAACAGTAATAATAACTTGCCATCGGCGAAGAGGCGTAAGTAAGTATAACTGATATCTAAGCTCGCTGCGGCTTCCGTCGACGCCGCCACAGGACCGTTTCCGCCGGACGCCGGATGCAGGGCGGGCGGGTACTAAGCGGATTCAAATAGGTCATAGGTTCAAACATCTCTGAAGATATTAAAGCATTAATGATAAAAGTCTTATAAAATCTTTATTTAAAAAATTGTCTTAATACATAAATATGGAAATATCCTAGATATTCACACTAGGTATAAAGCAAGTTCGTATGGGTGGGTAGAGTTTTAAAGCTGCCTGAAAATCTATGACACAGCTAAACAATTAATTAAAACAACTGAGACCCATAGCTTAACGTGTCATCGGTATCACGGCAATACTCAGTTGTAAATGCCACCCGCGGTCACCCATCCAAAATATGCCCGTTCCAAACGTTGCTGAGCTTTGGTGATCGCTAAAAAACACCTAGTCAAACAACGCTATGCGATCTATCCACACCTATCCACATAGTCTAGTGCATGAAACTTACTTCCTATAGTAGATAAGTTATCAACCAAGACGATCTCGCAATGTGGTCGTCACCCTCGTGACGACAGGAAACTGAGAGGAAACTGCATCAAAGTTTCGGGAACTTCGACTGTGTACCTTTAGCAAATATTAATAGCAGACAGTCTTGAAGTTGAAGTTTGGCTCTATTTAAATAAGAACAGGGAGTCTCGATACATTTTGTCATTTTGAAAGACTTGTTAGAGATAGTTTAACAACTAAATTTCGCAAAAAATGGCACAACCCACTTCGGTCGTGTGCAAAATTCGAATAGTTCCTTCGATTTACAATTGGCCAAAATATCGATGAACATACATTAAAAAATACATACAGACGAGCATAGAACCTCCTTCTTTTTTGGAAGTCCGTAAAAAAATTGTTATACTCTTTTAGAGTAACCTTGATAGTATAATATAATTTACTTTTCTTACACGCTAATAATAGAATATTTAGGTAGGTATTTAGGACAAACTTAAAATTGGTTTAAGCATCATCATTATTAGGTACTTATGTATTTTTGTTTATGGTTATGTGCAAATATAAAAAAATATCAATTTTAAGTTTGCCTGCCTGCTATTGCGGGTGCAGTAATAGCAAGTATCTACAAACAATTACTTAAGAACTTATACATTCTAATCATAGGTATTAAATACTACATTTTACCTATGAGACTACCTCGGCGGCTCAGTGGTTAGTGACCCTAACTTCTGGGTCAAAGAAGCGTGGGTTCGATCCCCACCCAAGGCAAGTATTTATGTGTTGAACATAGGTGTTTGCTTTGTGTCTGGGTGTTATTTAGTTACTATCTATATTAGTATGTATTTAAAAATATGTATATGTAGTATATCAGTCTCTGGCAGCCATATCACAAGCTTTGCTTAGTTTGGGGTGAGAGACCGTGTGTAAGATGTCCCCAAATATTTATTATTATTTTAAATCATAAATCATTTATTCTTGCGCATATTCAACTGAGATCTTACAGAGAAAATAAAAAAGAGCCGCCATATCCGACCTTTCGGCATGCAAATTTCTACTGAAATCAAGAGCTGTTTAGCCCTATATACATATTATGACATTTATGACCTATAACTGCATTATTTTACGTTTACGTTTTCTCAGACTGAATCTCAATGGCCTTCAGGAGTGCGGAACCGTCCAACCTAAATTATCAGATACTTATGACACATCTTAAGAACGTTGCACTTATTCTATTTTGAGATGTCTTAGATATAATTTACGTGACAATATTTGTAGCACGTGTTATCGTTATCAATTTATCAAATAAGTAACATTGCTTTGTGAGCATGACACAGACAAATATGTTTTTTGGATTCGTGGAAAAATATTTTTCCTTATTATACAAGCAAAGGCCGTAAAAGTCGTTGATAGAACCATTATGAGTCACAATAACAATATTCAATGATGTATCGAAAAATATTTTATGAGTACATGTCTGTCTTATATAAATTTTCTATGATTTCAAGACTGGATGTAGGATATTTCGAATAGCATCCATTCTAGTGATGTAACAAAGGTTTTTGTGCGTGTAGTCAGAGCGTTTTTGTGCGTTTTGAGATTTTCAGACCCTTACAGCACAAAAGCAAGTAATTTATGAGAGTCAGATGGTAATTAAGTTCGTATAAATATGTATTCAAGCTGCCTGCGCCTTTGATGTTTTTTGATGTTGTAAATTGGTTGCAATTGTAGTTAAGTTTCGATTCAGCTTTAAGGATATTCGCTAAATTCATGCACCAGCCGTTCGTTTGACAGTGACACTGATTGAGTTGCGTTTCAACTTTTGTCAAAATCATTAGCGCGATACGAAAATAGACAAAAAGTTGGAGTTCAGTTAAAGTTCAATTGTGGTTTAGCTGTATTTTTTAGTGCGATTGGCATGCTGACGCTTAACTTAGCGGACCTGCCGCCCGCATCTGTGTCAGTCCCCTATGTCGTCTACCTCCCCGCCCCGGTACCGCGCAAACGAGGACTCGGTTAAACGGTCAGACTATAGACGGTACAGTCACACAATCCAAACTTTATTTATGAGTATCCTACCCACTTACCTCTTTTTAGAAGGTCCGACTAGTTCAGATCAGAAGAAACTAAGAAGTACCCGTGGTTAAATAGCTTTTGTTAAGGCTTTCGTAGACCAAAAACTTCCCCAAGAAGTATTTGCTGAAAATTTTGAAGAAGCAGTGCAATCAAGCACTCGATCTGTAAAGTTTGAACTTTATCGGAAATTGAGCTCCTGATCTGTGAACTGTGTCTTACTTTTCAAGATCGAGATGAAATTTTAAACTTTTCAAGTCTCATTTCAAAACTATTTTCAAGTTACTCTACCTTGATAAAAATCTTTGAGGAAATTGCAGCTGCAAGTTACCAAATTATTAATTAGAAGATTAAATTGTACTTACTCTGTTGGAACTTTGTAGAAATATTGTAGTTCAAAACTGTTCTCTTCGGCGAATTTACTCATATCAAAACAGAACATTATCCTATTTATAACCAACTTCTAAAAAGGAGGAGGTTCTATGTTCGTCTGTATGTTTTTTTTGTGTTTTTTCATCGATAATTTCGCCAATAGTGAACCGAATCGAAAAAATATTTTTTAGTTCGAAAGAGTATACTTCCGAGGTTGTTGATTTGTCAAAAACAGAAGAATCGGCTGAGCCGTTTTTGACAAATCTACAATAATGTCAACAAATCGAGCGAAATATTCAAATTTTGTACACGATGGAAGGCGGTTTTACCATTTTTTGCGAAAAATAATAATAATTTATTTATTCCATTTACATTCACAAACATTGTATTTATCTGCATTGTGGCTTTTTCGTAAAAGTAAAGATCTTGCGGGCAATCTTTATAGGTCCGATGAGGTAAATCCATCAATCCGCACTAGGCCAGTGAGGTGAATAATAATATGTCCTATCGTCCCTTCTTGTGCAAGCCTGCATTTAGCAGAGGACTTTAAAAGACCGGTAGGTACAGATATACACACTGATGATAAATAACATAGTCGATACGTCTTTACTTACGTCCCCTTTTCTCCTATTCGGTGATTCAAATTCAAATTTATTTATTTACAATAAATATAGCTTGACAGACTTGCATCCAATACGCTACATTTATAGACTTGAAATATTATAACTATATTGTTGGGTTTCGTTCAAAAATTGCATATTCTAAATGTGTGTTTTTTGGACGAAAACTACAGTTCGAAGGCGGTAGTCAACCACAGACTTTTAAAAAAGTAAATGCAGCAAGAAACTAGCTGTGGTTGGTTAATTATAGAGGAAGTGGGCGGATTTTTTTATAACATCGTGGTCAGAGACTGGCACGGTTTTTGGAGACCATTCTGGTCGAGCCGTTGAAGTGGCGAACAAGTCTAGATTAGTTATTTTTAGAGCTTAAAGAACACTGTAATGGAAGAAATAAATCTGCAAAGTTTCATTGTAATAGTATTGGTGTTTCTACTGCATCGAGTCCTCGGTTTTCCTAAAAATATATACAATTATGCTAAAACAGAAGCAAGGTAACAAAACGAAACATAACAAATCTTAAATCATAATTAGTGATGTCACTTACAGTTCTGTTTAGTTAGACTTACCTAGCTTCATAAATACCTAGGTATGTATAGAGACTGGGCCCTGGGGTGATTCTGCCAGGTGCAAGTAGCTTGATACAATTGAGCTCGTTATTCCAACATCGCATTGTTCGATAGGACGATGGCGACGATCCAGAATCGCTGCACAGACTTGGGAAAGTCTGCGAAGTAACACTGTTTTAAATGTTATCTCTATGTTTAGTGTTTTATACTGTTGAATATTCAGCAGTATAAAAACGCTATTATCTAGGTACATAAACTACTAAATGTAATACAAATTACTTCTGTAATATGGACTAAATTTTATCTGAAATAAAGATTATATTATTTATTCAGATAAAAAAATACATAGGTATATTTTTAAAAACTAAAAAAACTAGGGTGCCGCCGGCAGCGGGGCAGGGCCCAAACTACCGGTGATTGGGGCTACTGGCTGAGGAACCTCCTGACTATGTGCGCCGTGTCCAGGATCACTGCCTTCTGAATCTGGCCCTTGCCCCACCGTCTAGAGGAAGCCTCTTGAGGTGTTGGTTTAGGCTCTTTGCTATTAAACCGTTCACCGACACGACTATCGGGACAATGATCGTCGAGTCAACATCCCACATGGCGGTAACCTTATGAGCTAAGTCAAGGTACTTGCTGAGCTTGTCCTTCTCGGCCTTCACGAAGTTCTCGTCATGTGGGATGGTGACGTCGAAAAGTACTGCCCGGCGCTGAGACCGGTCGACCACCTCGATATCAGGCCTATTGGCGCATGTCCGTGATGATAGAGCGATCCCAGTAAAGCAACGCACGACCATTCTCTAGAACTGGCGCTGTATTATTATTATAAACAGACGGCTACAACAACACAACAGACGGTTAGACTGTCACATTATAAATTGATAGATAGGACGGGTTTAGATCTACAGTACAAAGTACATGTACAAAATTGACTAGATTTTACCAAGATAAGCAGTATAATTCAATTATCACCTGTTTTGTTGTCATCTTGTGTAATTGGCTAAAGGGAATTGAAACTTCAGTTCTGTATTAGTTGGAGACGAACTATTTCCAATGAGTCTCAATAAAATATACCTATGACAAAATAATCTGCTCAGAAGCTGCTTATTTCTGTAAAAATGATGAATATAGCAACAGCACATAAATTTATATTTATGCTCGGTTATGCACTGTTACAAGAAAAGTTCTCACAAACTTATTTCTATCATACACATAGTCTACTAGATTTGATTTACATCTTTACTCGCTTTGTGGGATACTAACATCATGTTAGTATCCCATGACACCCTCGAATTTAAGTTCTCGTAAATCCGCGCAAAAAGTAGAGTTATTACTTCATAGCTGCGTGAAAGAGTTACAAACACAAACACACACACACACACACACAAACAATGTTGTTTGACAATATTTCATTCTACACGTAATTTACATGCAACATCATAAAATGATGCCTTGCGCAAATCCTTGCAGATTACCAACGTTCCCCATCGCGTTCTCGTATTAAACTGCTGTTCTTCTTTTCAATTTCATGTAAAGCGATTCTATAAATTTTAAAATCGCTGCCCAGACAGGAAGTCAGATCGAAATCGTGGCGGAGAGGGGAAATTGCTCATTCTCACGCGACCGCCCGCCTCTCGGCTCTCGGGGAATCCGCTCTAATGGAAAAAGTTAAAAAAATACACAAAACTTTATTTCATAGACAAATGAAAAAGACGAACGGCGGGCGGAGTTTTCTTATTTCTGTTTTTCAATTAAGCTGGATGACATCGACCTATTGTGGCTTCAGGTACCTCCATACACATTTAGGTATCTAACTTACTACGAAGTTACTAAAGTAGCTCGGGCTGCATATTATGTAAAACCTGCTCAAAAGTTGTGTAGGTGTCATTGGAGGTGAAGTATACTGGTTCTTATTCTATGGGTATACTGTTTTACAATACATAAATGATCGAGCATAACCCCTGTTGTACGCGACACTGTACTACAGATATGCAGCAGTATTGTTGCGATAGCGATAGTATATTGATAGTATTTATATCGTAATACCTACTACCTATGGCGTTGAAAATCAGTTATACTATCGATAGTGCTATCGAAACTATCGACATTTGACAATAATCGATATCCACTAACCCGCACTGGGACAGCGAGGTGGATATGGCCCAATCACCCTTCGTGGGTAGGCCTACGTCCTGCAGTGGACTATAAAAAAGGCGGGTACAGTACAAATACTTTCGATAATATAAACACTTAAACAGTGTCGATTGTTGTCAGCAAATAATATTATTGCCAAATGTCAATAGTATCGATACCATCGATAGTATTACAATACTACACTACTACTACATAGAAAGCAATTGGATCATCCACAGACCCTTGAAGGTCTAAAGATAATCCAAGTGCTCAAGCCCACTGCCAGTTGGCAGCGTGCCCAGCATGCTGGCAGCATTGCCACGCTGAATGGCAATGCTTATACGTTGAGCCAAATAGACGCCAGCATTTTGGTCACGCGTCGCGTCCACCAGACGCTCAGAAAGACTTTTGAAAACGAGATGACCCAAAGTCTCAACTCCAAATGGCTCAAATATGTAACCACTACCGAGGTTAGCATATTTGCGCCGCTTGTGCTGCTCAGCCGAATTGGCCGCCGCTCCAGCCCTACTCTGAGTCTTGATTTTACGCGATCGCGCTCGACTGGATCGCGCCAGATTGTCATTATTATTAAAAAATAAAATAGTATTACATCAATACTATCGATAGTAAAATAATATAAATAGGAAAAATAGTAAATAGTAGTATTGATACTATCGATAGTTTGGACACTATCGATAGTATGGATAGTCTACACACTGTCGATAATATTGATACTATCGATATTATCGACAACATTCAAAACAATTGCATGATTTTACCTTCGATAGTATTGTCAAATGTCAATAGTTTCGATAGCTCTATCGATAGTTTAACAGAATTTTAACTTTGACTATCGGCTATCGACTATCGCAACAACTACGTAACAACGCTAATATAGGTAGGTATGCAGAACCTGTCATCCTCTAACTGAATCAAAAACCTTTCTGTCATTATAATAATATCATTCTTCTTGGTATATTTATGACATAAAAACATTGAAATGAGAAAAGAAAGGTACTGTCATTTTGACATTGAAGATAGATCCAAAGTACGTGCAAAGTACAGAGAGAAGTTTTTATTTTAGTAAAATACTTAAAACTACAATTTGATCAGAAATCTCTTCATTCATTAGGTCTTGCAAAAACTGACCTGTGCTGAGCTGTGCGTATCGTTTGCAGTTCAACCGATTGGACTAAAATTGGAGAAACTCGATGGCTCTTGCTGGACACAGAATGAGACATACCGATAGTATCCGGTCGTAGTGAAATTCTGCAGGGTATCCAGCAATCAGACGGTTGACCTATACATAACAGTTCGGATATTTCCCTCGCGTGCCCATATTTAAATATTTTGAAAAAGGTCTACTCTTAACCCGGCTTGAGTCACTCGTATGATGTGAATGTTGGTTTTGAACAAATCTTTAGTATGTTTCCGTTCTGTTGTGTTTATATTTTAAGCATATAAGTAAGGCCTGATTCAATCAACTAACTTATGATGAGTTCAATAATCAGAACTCATTAGAGTCCCATTAAGGCAAGAGCACAGATATCTTGAGATGGGGAAGTGTCTCTATCCAGCGAGCTCCTATCCAGCGGGGACTTAATTCTCAATAGTAATTTTCCTTCGAGCGATTTTACTATTGGCGTATCAAATATAGGTATCGCAACACAAGTCGGCAGAAAAGACTTGAATTGGCTAATTATTGCGCATGTGTGCACAATTACTACACACGTGGCGTAATGGTGAGCACGGGCGTAGGGAGCGCGCGGGAGGCATAGGTTGGCGGGCGGGTGTCTCGTCTCTCTGGCTCCCGCGCATACCTATATGTTGCCTTTTGCGCAGCGTTCTGCGCGTAACTTCCCATCCGCCGTTTTGTGTGGCGCTGATTATACCTACCTAGTTGTTTAAGTCGACAGGTTAGTATGTGAAACACCACAACTATAAGTACACAAAGTTATTTAAATCACATGCCTATAGAGATTTTGAAAGTTGCCTACTCTTTACCCGGCGCGGTTCAAACTCTATATCCAGTGTACCCACTTACCCAGTGTTATTATTGGCGTACGGTTACTTAGTTCTTTAAGCCGAAAATTTTATGCGAAATTAGGTTCTCGCTGGATAGAGACGACATTTCTCATCTTAAGGTGACGCATTGATAAATTATTATTTCAAAAATTCTCCCTTCACTCGGACAAATTTTACGTGGTCGCGCTCGACAGGATCGCGCCAGAGCGACGGGCGGCAGTGAGTTTTTAATTAATTACTCATGATGTACACATTAAAAAAATAACTTCTCGGTCTATGAAATAGAATAGCGGTCTGGCTATTTTATTCATAAAAATAATGAGGTTTTGTCGCTGATAATTCTGAGCATTCAAATTTTTAAACTTTTTGTAAGAAGTTTTTTTTTTTAATAAAGCCGGTTACTCTTCTAAATTTTGTCCGGTTCATTACATTTTTCAAGATTTTCCCTTATCTTTTATTTTTTAAACTTGAATCAATATCATTCGTCCACTCACATCGCGCATTCAAATGTACTCATTTTCGTGTTTCTCGGCCCGATGCCTCGTCGATATCTGTGCTCGTGCCATTTTTTACCACGAAATCTTCCACTGACCGACTAAAACACCGACGTGATGAACAAAGACCGACAAAAGACTACCACAGTGAATCAGTTGCAACTGAATGACGTAGGTAACTTTATTGGATCAAGGTCTTAACAGTCTAAAGCCTTTATCCAATAAGTGAAACCAGTCATAACGTTTCACTGCTTACGGGTGTACTACGAAACAGCGAAGGACGGGTGTGCGAACAAATTTTAATTCGAATAACGATTGTGAAAAATATTTTTGAAAATTCACGTTGGCGGCATAAGCAATTTTGTGAGAAAAATGGTGCCGTGAAAAACTACCTATTGTGTCATTATCATAATAACTTCTTTCCTGTTATACCTACTAAGCCCAAGGTTAAGTCTACATAGTATGAAACAAAGTCGCTTCCCGCTGTCTGTTCCCATGTATGCCTATATCTTTAAAACTACGCAACGGATTTTGATGCAGTTTTTTTTAATAGATAAACTGATTCAAGACTTATATGCATAATACACCTGTACGAAGTCGGGTCGGGTCACGAATAGAATAGAACAGAAAACGCTTTCACAATCAACAACGAGACAAAAAAAGAGTATAATAATTAAAATAGTGCGACAACCGGCGGCCTTCCGAAAGGAAGAAGAGGAGCGATCCAATCGTCCACGAAATTCGAGTCAAGCTTTAAAAAAAGATTTCTCAGCATTACTCGTTATTAGCAGCCATATTTATATAGTATCGTTATTTTAGAAGAATGTTTTTTGTAACAGATTTACGCACAATCGTTATTCATCCTCAAATTTATTAGTCAATCGTCATCCGCACTGCTATATCTCGCTGCTTTGTAGTACACCCAGTGTTGACTGACTAACATACTCGCTGGGTTGGAATCAGTCAAACCGTTGCAAAATTCCACAAAGTACGCGATTACTTACTATCTCAAGCCAAAAAGATTAATTTCAAAATCACTTTGGTACTCTTAGATTTCGGAATAAAAATACCACTTATCTACAAAAATTACAATCTTGTGTATTTTTATTTTTCTGGCAATGAAGATAGAGTTGAAAATAGTTCTCAAAAATTTCGACAAACTAAAGTGTATTGTACTATTTAGTGAGGGCCGTATTATCGATAAAAGTTATCGATCGGAGAGATAAAATGCGATAAGGTGATAAGTTCTACTCTGTTTTATAACGTAACAAAGGTGGAAGTGATTCAGTCGTACACGTTGAGGTGTTCAGGATTTACAGTTTACCTGTTTGTTTATAAAACTTAGCAAAATGTGGTAAGTAGCCAATTGTAATTTCTATTTAGATTGTATGTTTTGTTGTGTTACGAGGTTGACATACAGATCAATGAGCGATATTCAAATTTTCTTAGGTTTGAAATGAAAATGAATCAAACTTTGTATCGTTAAAGTGAGTTTCATACAAAACATGAAATCGCAAATATTAATAATTATTTCTTGTCACTGCACTAATTTTTAGCGCTTACTTGAAAGTAAATCTTTATGTACCAACTACATTTTTTACAATTGCATTACAGTCTAGACATCCGTACCTCCATAAAAATATCTCTTTATAAATATTAGTCTGATTAATCAGTTTTCGACCAAATTTTGTCAAACTTGGATCACTTCATTAAAACTCGCGTGAGAATTCATTATACTAAAGAAAACACCGGTTTTTACTCACGTATAATATCGCAGCCGGGCCGCTGGGAACCCGACCAGTTTCGGAGTACATAATTAGTACTCCTTCGTCAGGGAATACGCGCGCTCCCGTCGACTGGCGCACGCGCACCGATTAACTAATATACTTACTCCAAAACCGGTCGGGTTCCCAGCGGCCTGGCCGCGATATTATACGTGAGTAAAAACCGGTGTTTTCTTTAGAATAAACTTGGATCATTAACTTGGCAAATATAAAAACATAAAACTTACTAACACATTAAAGTGCTTCAAACATCAAAGACAAGCCCCATTCATATCTTTACAATATGTATTTGAACTAAATTAGTATTTGTTTAGATTTAGATAACACGCCGCAGATAAGATAAAACCATGTTTCCAACGTCAGAATTTCCTAAAATTGAGTTTGAATCAGATAAGATATTAGCATATTTCCGATTCTTAACCTTGGGTGTTTTTAGCTATTTTTCCAGTACCTAACCAACTCAATCAAGCTTAATTTTGTTAAACTATGCTCAATTTTTCCCACCTAGTATAGGCCGCGCCACACAAGTCAGCGGATGTGAAGCAGCGCGATAGCCAAACAACGTGCGGTTTTATGTGAACTTCAGCCGGATTGGATATTGCGTAGCTTGTAGCTAACTTCACATCCGCCAACTTGTTTAGCGCGGCCTACAGTAGTGTTACAGTATTTTGCTTTGATAGAAAATGTTTCTAAAGCAATTTTACTGCTATAAAATAAAATTACCTAAGTACGATAGCATAGATCGGAAACAGATTATTGTAAGGCTCATCTCTCATTACTGAACAAGTCCACACAAGGAGACTAGTTGCTTCGGAGTATCTCACTTAGGTAGGTATATTTACCAGCGTCGTATTGAGCAAGTCATATTTAAATGAATTTATGAGATATTGCTCGGCTGGAGTAGATAGAACTGGTGGTGATCTAGTGCAAAAATACTTTAATTACAATAATTTGTTTAGCGTGGTCATTAGAAAGAGTAGAAGCCATGATGGTGTGGTAGGAACACCCGACCTGCAATCGTGAGGTCGTGGGTTCAAATCCCGGTCCCGTACCAATGAGTTCTTTGGAATTTATGTACGGAATTTCACACCACTGGCTTTTCGGTGAAGGAAAACATCGTGAGGCTACCTGCATACGTCCGGAGAAGAAATTCGATGGCGTATGTGAATCCACTAACCCGCACTGGGCCAGCGTGGTGGATATGGCCCAATCACCCTTCGTGGGTAGGCATACGTCCTGCAGTGGACTATTAAAAAGGCTGGTACAGTACAGTACAGTATGTATGTATGTAGATCCTCCAGCCCACACGGCGCCAGTCATTTATAATTGGCCTAACCTCCCAACGTGGTGGCCCACGTTCATCAGTGGATTGTGAAAATCCCGGTACTATTTTTTTGTAATAATGAATTTATTTGTTTGTTTTCAGCTGTGTGTGCAACTTATTATGCAAGCTGATCAGTTTAGCCATCTCCATCCTGTTCATCATAGCAGTGATTCTCCTCATCCTGTGGGGCGTGGGCGTTATATTTTGTAAGTAAATGTATCATAATACACAATGTACATAACATAACAATTTCTTCATCTCCTCGAATTATCTTACAAAGTCATAACAATCCTTACTAATATTCCTTCCCTACCAAATCGACATACCACCTGCTCGTACTAAGCGATTCGCTTCTTCCTTCATAATGCGGACCGATGAGGATTGGAATGCCTTACATCCGTCTTTATTTTCCGACAATTACAATCTAGATATATTTAATACAATAGTGAATAGGTATCTTCTAGTTCTATATACTCCGTCTTTGGCGGGTTGGTGACCAAATGTAGCCCTATTATAAAAAAAACCGGACAAATGCGAGTCAGGCTCGCACACCAAGGGTTCCGTACAAATACAGAAAATTTCACAAAATTGGGAAGTAAGTTGTTAAAATCTCTACACCATAACCATCGACAAAAAAGTTTTTTTTTCATTTATCTCGTCATATATCGAAAATTACGCATTGTTAAAATAATTAAAAACCTGTTGTAGCATGTGCTAATAAAGTTCTTTTATTTGATACCTTACATGATACGATTTACTCACTTTGAATTTTCAACCCATATTTTGTGAATTTTGAGGCCCTATTTATGGTGATTTAAGTAAATATGTACAATTGTACAGTTTTCAGATTTATTCCTATATGTGTACTCTGAGACAATGCTTCTCGCCAAATTTCATAGTTCTATGTCAACTGGTAGGACCCTGTAGGTTTTGATTTGTGAGTGCGAAATATGCGGTTTTTTACGACATAAACGGCTCTAACTTTTTTAAACGATAACTGCGAAGTTTTTTTTTACCAACTGCAAGAGACTATAGACACGTATACAGTTTAAATTTCAACTCGATATCTTTACTCGTTCCTGAGATAAAGAGTCTTGACATACTCACAGACGGACAGACGAACAACAGAGTGATCCTATAAGGGTTCCGTTTTATCCTTTTGAGGTACGGAACCCGAAAAATATATATATTATTAATTGAATATTTCAAACGTCTATATAACTGTTACCGTTATTAATACAATACAATTAACACTATTATAAATACGAAAATGTTTTTGTTGGTTTGTTACTTGATTTTTGGTTTGGTATGAATATAATTCAAATGTCGAAAAACGATAGACTACTTATTATCCAGAAATATAAAAGGTTCCTATCTAAATATCACGTGGCACAAACATCTAAATATCACGTGGTCGAAGCCAAGGGCAAAAGCTAGTAAACAATAAAAACAATTCATAAATATGTGTGAATGTGAACTACACCAACCCTTTTCGACCCCATCAGTCATTAGTCATCTGCGCTATGTGCCCTGCCTATTGCCATTTCAACTTGCCAATCCGTTGGCCTATGTCGGTAACTGGTTCTTCCACGGATCTCCTCATTTCTGATTCGATCTCGCAGAGAGACTCCGAGCATAGCCCACTCCATAATAGCACTTGCCAATAAGGAATTTAAATAATTAGGATTTAAATCTATTAAAAGTTAATTCCTTAAAACAATCAAGCAGTTTATTGTATATAGTAATAGCCATACAATTCACATTGTTACTATACACACATAATTATGTACCCTTTGACCTGGCACAGTCAAGCCTATATTCACCAGTGAACTATTATGAATAATACTATAATTAATGTTGTCGAACGAATGTATGAACTTCTTTAGGGAGACATATTTTCAGCCGTGGATGTCTGATGTGAATGTGTTGATGATAAAGTAAAATTATTTCTATTTTTGGTTACCAAAATGATCCGATTGTTTTGATAACATGGCATAGTAGATAAGTTTATTTTTGCCATAATATACGAGTATTTACCAAAATAAATTCATAGATCATTGCCTCTATTTGGCTTTCAAAACTTCCATCCTATATTTTTGCTAGGTTAGTATTTTCCTCATACAATCTTATCATTCGTTTATCAGTTAATGGAAAGCCCTATATTTTTATCTTCAAAATATCTTCTAATCGTATGAGATAGAGTACTTTATCACTAAAACATATTGTAGCCCATGGTAACTTCTAGCCCAAGAGCCTGCGACTTTTGTCAATTTAAGTAGGTATATTCATTTAACTGGATGCTTTCTCCCTGGGTATAATATAGTTACACAGGTGGAATATTTCAAGTATACTATACAGGGTTATTTCTAATCAATTAGTATCCTTTTAGGGGCGTCTTCTGCACATCAAAAGTAATAAGTTTTGTTCTGCAACTTTTGTCAAAATCCAAAAAAATCAGCTGTTCCATACATTTTATCGTGGGTGAACGATAATTTTCTATGGAACAACAATTATTTTTTTTAGTTTTGACAGAAGTTGCTGAACAATAGTAGCTAGTTTAGTTGCACAGGTGGAATATTTCAAGTATACTATACAGGGTTATTTCTAATCAATTAGTATCATTTTAGGGGCGTATTCTGCACATCAAAAGTAATAACTTTTGTTCTGCAACTTTTGTCAAAATCCAAAAAAACCAGCTGTTCTATACATTTTATCGTGGGTGAACGATATTTTTCTATGGAACAACATTTTTTTTTTTAGTTTTGACAGAAGTTGCTGAACAATAGTTGCTAGTTTTGATGTATAGAATAAGCCCCTAAGACATTAAGTACTTAACCAAAAGGAGTCGACACTGCAAAGCGTACCCCTCTGCCAAAAGTACGCGACCGGCGGTCATGCTCTTTATATAAATATAGGTATATCGGACTGGTTGCGCTTGAGTTGCGTTCATTTTCAGCTAGTGTTAGTTAATTACATTTGTGTGCGTTTCTTCACCCCCCACTGACTTGGCAGACTTCGGTGCTTAGGCGTGTCGACTCCTATTGGTTAGGTACTTAATGCCCTAAGAGGATGCTAATTGATTAGAAATAACCCTGTATTATAACGATTTCAGAAACGATGGGTATACCATAAATTATAGATCATTTGTGTAGCCAGAATTTGGCACTGTCAAATCTGCCTGGCTGAGTACCCTGGCGGCCTAAAAACTCTAACACCAGAGCTAGCCACCCGGCCTATACGAACTTACTTACTTAGTAGGAAACTTTTTCTAATAGCAACACGAGTAACATCAAATTTCAGGTTCCAAGCAGGTACAGCTACAACACTAGATACGCTTAGAGCGCTTGTTCACGGCAGTAGTTTATGGTTTATAATGAACAGGTGCGTCAACCTGACATCCATCCGGCGAAAAATGTAGGCATTTTTTTATCGACGGTCCGTTGTCCGGTGAAAAAAACGGCCGTAAGCAAGTGCTCTTAAACTTGAATAAAATGTTGACCTGTCACTTTCTAAACTTTTTTTTTCTTTACAGCGTGATCGATCCTGACGAAGCAGCGTAGAAAAATGTCTGAAAATAATTTAAGTTATTTATATAAGAATTTAATTTAAGACTTTTGTAATTAATATTAACAAATTGTTCCACAACATGTACATTTGATAAGTATATCTTTTTCTACTTCCTAACTTCTCGTTTCACTTACCTTACTTATTTGCTATATTTCCTTAACAACTCACTATCTGTACAAATATTTTCTGCTAATTGGGTGTCTCAAATTTTTATGCGACTTTCTATCAAATGAAAAGTTCTACCGATTTCCTTAGAAGTATCAAGGATACAGGCTTAGCCCAGTTTGTGGCCAGTTTTTACATTCTGTAACAGTTAAGTTTACTGTTGATTTTTATTACTGTAATTTTTGATGCTCCAATTTTTAACCCCCTACGCCAACAAGACGACGGGGTGTTACCTATAAGTTAAACGTATTTGTGTGTGTGTGTGTATGTGTATGTATATATGTGTGTGGGGGTGTGTACGTGTGTGTGTGTGTGTGTGTGTGTGTGTGTGTGTGTGTGTGTGTACGTGTTAGGGTGTGTGTGAGTGTGGGGGTGGTGTGTGTATGTGTGTGACTGTGGCATTATAGCTCCCAAACGACGATGAATCAATTTTGATTTGGTTTTCTTTTACATTTTTTTTTAATAGTGAATTAGTCAGGGGTGTTTTAGACCGCTTCATTAAAATCGGTTCAGCTGTTTCAATGTTATCTTTTGTTAGCTAAATTCAATATTGTTAGATTTTATCCTTTAAGTGATGTACTTGCCTCTTCTTTATTGTCACTTCACTGTCTTACTAGTTTTCTGTAAGAAGCACATAGTGACCGACATTCTGCACTTTTTGACCGACGAACCACCGGAGGAGGTATACAATTCGACGCGTATATTTTTTTTATGTATTACCATGCATTTCTTTTTTCATAGTAGTCCGATTTCAATAATTCTTTTTTTATTGGAAATAGTATACTTTGAAATTGCTTCCATTTAAATTTTATCGAAATCGGCTGAGCCATTTTCGATAAATCAACAATAATGTGAAAAATACTACATTGATCCGTGCGAAATATTCGCGAATTCTGTACACGGGTGAAGTCGGTCATGCTAATTTTTGCAAAAATAATTTTGTATAACACAGAGTCGACTATAGTCATAGATATAATTGTGACCATAATTGTTACTCTATCTCTATTAGCTTGTGACAGAAAAGATTAATCATGATTAATTAATTTGTAAGGTAAGCATAATAAAGTTACTATATATTACATTTGACGACACTCTGCGTAATCCTGGGAGTTCATCGTGAAAAACCAAGTTTAGTTCATTATATATTTCACAAACATTTTTGTGTTTTCTTTAGCAAATACATATAGTACTGATTTGCTTGCTTTCTAGAACTTTTATTAGGCTTTCATTAACTGACACCAAAAAAGTAGGATTTCGATTCGACTGCTCAGAGCAACGACGGTAATAAACATACAGCCGATTTGTATCTTACGCGATGGACCGATTTTAATTTTCGTTTTGGTTTGGTATATACCAAATAATATACCAAAAAAAAAGGAACCACCTCTGAAGTATGGTTGAGAGATCGTTCCATTTAAATATTATCGGAATTAGTTGAGCCATTTTTGAAAAATTAATCAATATATAATAATGTGACAATGGCATACCTACATCCGTTTATCTCCCGTGGCTCAACTAATTTTCTAATATAGATTCATGTTAACTTTAAATTCTGTACACGTTTGAAGGGTTTATTCCCAGTCTTACTACAATCTTACTACCAGTAGTAAGAACGCAGTTGAAAGTTGTTAGAACAGTAAAATTAAATTACCTGTATTACTACCGTAAAACTAAAATAACAATTACAGCTGTCAAACTAAAATATGCTTTGTTCAGGTCATAGTCAAGTCAAATATGACAGATATCTTAGTGACATCTGTCATTCTGGAATTCACCTTGAATTCACATTGAGGAAGGAATCCTTTCCAATGGCAATTCATAATAGAGTTGCATTACAAGTGGCAATGTGTCAGCTGTCAAACTTAAAAATGATTTATCTCCATTCGTCGCTTCTTGAGCATTAGATATTCTTTCACTTTTGTGAAGTTTGACATCTGTCATCTCAAACATAGTTTTTTTTTAATTCTCTCACTTTTGCAGAGACATCAAAAGTCTAAAATCGACAGTTACGGGACTACATTTACCATTTTTAAGTTTGAGAGCTGTCACATTGCCACTTGTCATGCAACTCTAGCGTGACAGGTCATATTCTGTTTCTTATTTTAGTTTTTCGGTAGTAACACAGGTAAATTATTTTTACAGTGCTAACAACTTTCAACTGCAGTAGTAACAACGGTAATTCATTTACCGTTCTTACTACTAGTAGTAAGATTAGTAGTAACACTGGAAATCAACCGTTTGAAGTCGGTTATGCCATTTTTGATGAAAAATAATTAAGCTGTTCTCATTCTGACATCTGATATTATTTATGTCAGTTTCAGACTGTCGAGTATTCAACTTAGTTATTTTCATGTTATTCTAAAGTTTATCTTTAAAATTTAATATTACAAAGATTATAATTTGTATCGTTCACTGAATAAGTAATTACAACGTCTAATAAGCTGTATATTGTACGAATTCTGGTAAATATTTTAGATTTGAAGGGTTTAATTCAAAGCTTAAAGTGCTTACAAAATGCTTATAACTCAGAGCAAATAAAAAACTCAAGAGATAATGTTGTGAACAAACAAGTGAAGCTAGCCAAAACTACGCCTCGCCGTGTACAGACAATTACACACACATCCAGGTAACTATGAAACTACGCCTTGGCTTGTCAGTCAAACTATGGCGGCGCAACAGCGACGTACTCACACATGTATAAAAAACTGGCTAAACTTGACTGTTCAACGACGTTCCCTCTGAATTTTTTTATTTGCTCTGAGGCTTATAAGAGATGATTTAAAATGCTTACAACTACATGCTATAATAACAATCATGTTTATTTTCAGCATGTTGTTTATAGGTATAAAACAAGTCTAATGATAATTAGAAACGTTTTTAAAATACAAACATTGAAGAAAATTTGATAGAATAAAGCATTTTTATTTCATCGACAATGTGGTAAGTTAATACCCATGTACCCATGTAGGTACTGAATGAATTCATTATTTTGAATTACATAGGTTGGTACGCAACACTGCTCTGCCTCCAATCCTAAATGAATCCTAAATTATGAGGTATTCATGATTGATGATAATGATGACCGACGAAGGACGAAAGTCACAGATGTTGGAAACCGTATTACGAGACTCAAGTGGCGCTGGGCAGGACACGTAGCTAGGAGTGTTGACTCCCGGTGGAGTAGATCCCTGACTGAGTGGCTTCCAATAGAAGATAAGCGCTCTATAGGCAGACCACGAGCCCGATGGGTCGATGACAGCAGACCTATCGCTGGTCAGGCGTGGATGAGATTGGCCCAGGATAGGGAAGAATGGCACATAAGAGAGGAGGCCTATACCCAGCAGTGGGTCGACACAGGCTGATGATGATGATGATGATGAATTATTAGCCCTTGGGCTGCTATGCTAGGTCAGCTATGCTATATTTTCTTGAAAACATTGTCTTTGCATCCGAAATACCTATACAGGGTTATTCCTAATCAATTAGCATCCTTTTAGGGGCTTATTCTGTACATCAAACTAACAATTTATGTTCTGCGACTTTTGTCAAAACTAAAAAAAAATCAGCTGTTCCATACATTTTGTCGCGGGTGAACGGTATTTTTCTATGAAACATCAATATATTTTTATTATAGGTATACTAGATAAATAAATAACTCCTCATCCCGAGAAAAAAAAAAAAAAAAAAAAAACAATATTAATATACATATTATTTAGGTACTTTTGATAAACGTCGCAGAAGAAAAGTTAGTTTGGATAAACAGAATAAGCCCCTAAAATGATGCTAATTGACTAGGAATAACCCTGTATAGTCAACAAAATGAGAACACACCGTCAACAATGGAGCAAAGAACAGGAGGGCGCTGGACACGTGCCGCTTTCAACCGATCTTATTAAAAATCAATTGAAGAGACCTATGTCTAACAGTGGTTGTCCTACAGTAGTTATGATGATAATGTGCGTGTAAGATGAAAATTGGCGTATACAAAGTCAAGGTGAGCGGAGCGTTGGTCGTGAGGCGCTAACATGAGTCGACAATATAAATTATGAGTTTCGAATCCTCATTCCTCATATGAACAGCCAGAATGTGGAACGCTTTGCCTGGGTCTGCCTTCCCGCTTAAGTAGTACTACGCGGGGGTCTCCAAATACCGAGTAAATAGGAATCTTCTAGGTAAGCGTGCTACACCCTAGACTGCATATCTGCTCAACATCAAGTAGTATGTAGTCAAACGCAAACCTATACGGAATAAAAAAAAATATAAATAATTAGCTAAATTAGCAAGATTATTTTTTGCAAAAATTAGCATGACCGACTTCACCTGTGTATAGAATTCGGGAATATTTCGCACGGATCGGTGTAGCATTTTTCACATTATTGTTGATTTATCAGAAATGGCTCAGCCGATTTCAATAAAATTTAAATGGGACCAATTTCAAAGTATACTCTTTCTAATAAAAAAAGAATTATTGAAATCGGACTACTACGAAAAAAAGTCATGCGTGGTTATACATTAAAAAAAAAATGCGCGTCGAATTGTATACCATAGATGAAATTAGCAGGTCATACCTGCCGGGCTAGTTTAAGCACCACAAAATATTTTTTTCGACCTGTCCGAACGAGACAGAGTGATGATGAAGTATATATATATCTGTCACTTTTTCACACGTCCACAAAACTTTTTGTGGTAGTATGATTGGCATAGGATCGAAGCAGATGGCACAATAAGCAAAATATCTTTCAAAATATTTTTTTTTTCAGTTGCTTAATGGGTTGCCTGTGTCAACTCATTTGTTTGATGTTAGGAGTATTAATCATATTCGGCTTGGGGCTGGCAGTGTATACCGTCTATATGTATGGAGAAAAGGCTGTCCAGAGTGTTCATTCTGCGTCGTAAGAAACGGTATGCTATTTAAAATATTATAAATTTTTGACGATCTTGACTCAGCTGCGAGTTGTTGGCTAGAGATTGCGAGGGATCGCGACCCTTGGAAGGAATTGGGAGAAACCTTTACCCAGGAGTGAGACAGTGTAGGTTGAAAAAAAATATTAAACTGTAAAGTCGGTTTACGGGCGATAGTTTTACGTGCTAAAATATTGTTGAATCAACAAAAAACAAGCCGTACGCTTACGCCAATCGTGCTTCTCTATTGCTTGTTCCACTCACGCTCAGCTCGGAAGGAATGTGATACTTTTTCGTACGTGCAGCTAGATTTGTAAGACGATATCAAGTCATAAAATTTTCTTTGACATAGCCCAGCTTACTATTGTCTACGAACCCGCGCTGGGCCAGCGTGATGGATAAGGCTCAATTACCCACAGTAAACCGGGTGCACCTGTCCAATAGTAGACTATCACAAAGGCCGGTACAGGACAGCAGATGAGCAAACTGAAGTGACAAAAGACACATAGTTCGTAGAACGGATGACGAACGACGATGGATATCGTAAATTTCTCGAATAGAGACCACGTAGCAAGCGCAGCATGGGATTTCCAACGACTAGCTGGACCGATGATTTACCAAATCAATACCGCAGGAACGAGCTGGATGCAATCCGCTTCTAAGAGTCATTGAACAAAAGTTGTTAGTTTTGATATACAGTGTAAGCCCCTAAAAGGACGCCAATTGATTATCAGTAACCCTGTATAATTATATTTAGTCGTACTTTCGTAGACGAAAGGTAGCGTATATGAATCCACCAACCTACACTGAGTCAGTGTGATTGGCATCGCCCAATCGCCATTTGTGTGTTAGACTATGTTCAACAGTAGAGTACTAAAAAGTCCGGGGTGTACAGTATACTACAGAAAGTGTAGTTTCCACGCCATCTATGCGTTCGCGTGTGAACAAAAATCTATAAAACGTACAACCATTATCAGGTTGTTAGGGTAAAGTTCTGTTGCCTAAGGTTCTTAGCGATAATAAAAGTTAGTTTCCATCTGAACTAGATATCATTTCAATGGTAGTTCGGGCATAATACACTAGATAGAAGAAAATTCAACAGGAATCAAAGTATGTAAGTAGGTCCATCAAGGTTTACTATAAAGGGTTATTTCTAATCAATTAGCATCCTTTCAGGGACTTATTATGTGTATCAAAACTAACAACTTTTGTTTTGCGACTTTTGTCAAAACTCAAAAAAATTTACTTAGCTGTTCCATACATTTTGTCGCGGGTGAACGATGTTTTTCTATGGAACAACATTTTTTTTTATATTAGACAAAAGTCACAGAACAAAAGTTGTCACTTTTGATGTACGAAATAAGCCTAAAAGGATGCTAATTGAGTAGGGATAACCCTGTATAATTAGGTACTTACCATTTCAACTAAAGGAAAAAAATTGCGTAGGAAGACCTTTCAAGTCCATACCTACTTAACTTACCTATTATCTGACAAAAATAGTATATATACTTAGGTAGATATGACGCAAACTTCTTATGACGTTATTGATGACGTACCTAAATACCTACATTATGGTAATTTCGGTATTTTCGGTCATGTCTTGACGTAGTAAGCAACTGATACTAATTAAGTTTTATTTCGTTGTAGGTACATTAGGTACGACATAAAAGATTTGAAAATAAATGAGGGCGCTTCCATCGCTTTGTTAGCAAATTTCTGCATCATTTTCTTCATGATGACAGTGTTTCTAATTGTTCACAATCTATAAAATAAAACAAATCAAGAAAAAATATAATAGCTTAGGTAGTGGTTCCATAAAGAGTGACTTTTTGTACCCAAATAATTAATTTAATGTTGCACTGTAGTGTAGGTACTTAGTTTCTACAATAAATTATTAGTCTAACAAAAATTCATGCGAACCCTGTTTCATTGGGGATAGCAAAATTATTATTAATAATGTAATAGGTACTTACTAAATTTTAATAATACTTATCATGCCAATCTTAAAGTAGGTAAAAAAAATAATTACTTACTTATTCTTAAATAAGACTAGCTTGGTACATTGCAAATTGTATAGTATTCAGTCAGGATATGGTTTAGTCAATAGTTAACAGGTCGCAGAATAAGTAAATAAATACACAGTGATTCAAAATAATGATGCAACTCCCAAGTTTAGTGACGACACATTGACTCAGTGAACATAAAGTGACGTGGACCAGTCAGCGACGACGAGCTGACACCACAGATTAAAATATAATAGTATAGTATTGACACCCGCTATACTTAACGGCATAATACCTTAAGGGATATCGACTTTGGCAACTGTCTCGCTCCTACACTCGTATTTTAGACGTTGTCATATTAAATTATTTGTCAAACATAAAATAATCTCGCAATTATTTCCTTATAACATCGTGTAATAACCTAGGTATAGTACCTACCTATCTATTTTTCTTATAATTTCGTCAAATGAAATGATTAATGATTGGTATTGGAACTAAGTGTGCTAAGAATATTAACAGCAATCTTTCCCAGTAATTCTATAACGTCAATAATATAAGAACGTGTAAGTGAGATAGCTGCCAAATATTTATACAGTGACATGCCGGTTTGTTGCTATTGTAGTATTCTGTGTCTTGGGGCATGACGGCCACTAACCGGCTGGTGTTTTTCGTGCTACATGGTTAACGCATAATTTGGGCACGACGCAAAATGGCTGGAAAACTTTGAAAATGTCCAGAAAAAATTTGAACAAATAAAGAAATGTAGAGTCCATATATCATTGTACGAATATAATGATATGACTAACTTTTATCATAATTATGATCAACCCAGAAATCGCAAAAGAAAATCAACTGTTCTACATGTTGTCGAAAGTCAACTACGAGTAAGTTTTTGTATTTAGAAACAGCTAGTTTTAACTTATTTACGATTACAATTTAGCGTGCACTTTAAAGACATGATAGCGCTAAGTTGCAAATACGAGTACACACCTATCTTCCGCAGTTATCCATTTAAAAAATAACCTCTCTACCGTTGTTTCATTTTGCGTTAGAACCAAAAATCACCCTGATAGTGATTTTTGGTTTCGAAAATTATGCGGTAGGGCAATGTATGAAAAGACTGTAAGTAACAAGAATATCTATTGCAGGTTTGGCTAAAAAAAGGTTTGGACTTTAGTCCAATCCTCGCCTGCGCGGTACAGGGGCGTGGGGGCAGACGACAAAGGAGACTGAGACAGGTACGAGCGGTGGGGACTTGTGGTGTGGGGACTGTTAAACGGTCGGATTATACATACTTACAATTGGTAGCTGTAATTAATGATGAAATTAAATGGAATTTTTTGTTTGTTCTTTGAACACTTATAAGTAAGTATATACCTAAGAACACTTGGGCTTTTGAGATAAATCTTAACAATACCTTAATGGTTTTAACCCATCCATGATCCAGACTTTTAGAAGATACATAAATATGAAAAATTACGTGCGAAAAACAATGGGCGGTGGGGACTTGTGGGGACTGTTAAACGGTCGGATTATACATACTTACAATTGGTAGTTGTAATTAATGATGAAATTAAATGGAATTTTTTGTTTGTTCTTTGAACACTTATAGAACGAACACTTAGGCTTTTGAGATAAATCTAACAATACGTAGATACATTAATATGACAAGATAGGTGCGCAAAACAATACCCTTCCTTTGCAGTCGGGTAAAAAGATGCTTGCTCTTACTCGCACTCGATTTCAATCACAGACATATAAGAGTAAGCAGACCTAACATTATATAATTTATATAGTTATACTTTTATCTACGTCATGTCGTCTCTTTCTCCCTAATTACCTAGTAATATGCGCTATCCTTTGTTTTCCCTTGTGGCAATACTAACTAACTCATATAAAAAAGATGACGTGAAGCCGGCCGCCATATTGGTGAGTGACCGTGAGTGACGTTTGCGAATTCAATGGCGATAACGTTCCGGAGTAATTGAGCAAAATATAAGTGGATTTTGTGTTAATAGCTGGTGAACTGGTGAAATAAAATGGTGAAATGCAGTGCGAATAATTGTAACAGTTCAACTTATAATAAAACACCTGGATTAAGTTTTCACCGGTATGTATTGAGTCTGTTTGTTTAGAGCAAGTTCTTATCGCGTTTGATTTTAAGTTTATGCAGTTAGAATGCTAAAATATTCCTATAAAACATACACAATAACGTTATTGAGTTGTTTCTAATACCAATAGACTTCGTCGCTTTGACTAGTTTTGTATATTATTTGTTTTTCAAATAACGCAACCATACTTTGACGTCTCATGTACTTGTAAAATTTCGAAGGGTCGGACTGGGTCGGACTCAGTCTGAATATTAATTTATTTCGTTTTATTAGATACCTAATATTTTTACAATACACTATGGTAGTAATTTATGGATTGAGGTTATTGGTGATTAAAGAACTACATACCAATGTCATAGAATAGAAGTCTAATATAAGGTACCTGTTATATTATTGTAAATTATAACCTAAATTGTTATTATAAGTATCTATTGGATTGGCCCATATGCACGTACTGCTGAGTATAGACCTTCTATAACCCATACCTGTTTTGAATATTGACATGGTTTCAGGTTTCCGAAAGATGATAACCTAAAGAAAATTTGGTTGCAAAACGTAAACCGTCCAGACTTCGAGCAGTGTTTTGTGTTCAAATCATTTTGACTAGGTGGACTAACGATGTACCTAATTAACATAGCGGGAAAGCACTGGATGCACGCCACTTAAGAATAATAAGAAAACTTTCTTATTTCTAAAATTAAATCTGCTGGTAGAAAAATGCACACAGGTACCAATGTTTACGTAAGCATTTGGGTAAGAGCTTTGCCTACTTTTGCTGACAGGGGGTGGGGGTGGTTTATATAATTGCAATAAATTACGTATAATACTTGAGCGGCCCCTATGGCTTGGAACACAGCACCACACGCTCAATTTTTGTTTATAAATGGTTTGCTACACTACGTCTAACAGAGATACAAATATATCATTTTTGATGGTGTGAAGACAGCTAAAGATGCCAGAGATAAAATAACTGTGAACGGACTGTAAATAAAGTTGATAAGTTGTCGGTAGGTACATAAAAATACATTTAATTACCCGACTTAATTTTAGTATTAACCTGTGACGACTACTCTACTATGCGTAGTGTTGTCAGCCTTAGTTAGTTCGGCCCCGCCTGAATGACATTACGCATGTGTTAACTTTGGATTCAATATACATATGTTATGTTAGGTCTGCTTACTCTTATATGTCTGTGATTTCAATCACATGCTTATACAGGGTTATTCCTAATCAATTAGCATCCTTTAGGGGGTTATTCTGTACGTCAAAACTAACAACTTTTGTACTGCGACTTCTGTCAAAACTAAAAAAAAAAATTGCAGTAGCCTTAGTCCAAGTTAACCCAATACACAAACTGTAGTGAGTCTGGAGTAAACACGAAACGGCATGTTCGATGTATTTTCGGCAGTCCAAGTGTCTCAAATGACAAACAGTCTAGACAGCAAAACCAACTGTTTCGTGACAAGAATGAAAACGAATGAACATTATTTTTCTCTTTCACACATCAGTGGATAATAAGAGATAGGGATATACGTCGCCATTTTAAAGCATTTGACATTGAACCCACTGTTTAAGCTTGAAAACTAAATAGTATTGGCGGGAAAGAGAAACATTAATAGACTAACATTTTGTATAATTTACTTGTGATTATCAATCACAGCATGAAAGTTTAATGAGTAATATAGCGATATCCACATTTTACGATAAAGAATGGAATTTAACAAGTAATAGAGCAATATTATATTTACATTATTTTATGATAAAATATTAAATATTCTAAAATAAATATTGGCAAATGTGCTTGAATACTTTCTTTTTTAAATTTCGGCTGAGAGATATCATTGTCACTGTCAAGTCATAATCTTTTACGAAAAGGTTACCAACTAGGGAAAAAATTACACAAATTTGGGGAAATTAAATTAAAAATAATAATATTGTCAGGAAAATAATTCATAGTTATATTACTATAGTTTTACTTAAATTTCAGTTTCAAAGTCATAAAATAATTGGAATCGCCAGAGTAATGATGCTCTCATTTAAAAAATAAACACTTAGCCATTGCCACGAACGGATAATGATTATATCAAGAGTGGGATTGGAATTCTTCTTTTAACTGCACATCGTGTGGGTTGACGTTAAACGGTGTTTCTAAAAGTAAAACCATATTCATGAAGGCGAGGTTGTCAGAATGACTATGGATACCGAAGTACACACCAAATTATTATACGGAATAAGAATACGACACGAGTAAGATGAAGTAAGTGAAATGGGAATATATTTATTTAATCGAAATTGTCGTAAATTATTTAGTAAGAACTTTCCTTTCAAATAAGTATGAGATGTTTTTTTGGAATATTGACATTTAGGGAAAAATAACACAAATTAGGGAAAATTATAAGTTGAACCTGGTAGCCGACATAAATCAAGGAAGAAATCGAATCAAAACATAACCTACTTGAATTTATTATTTAATTCCTACATTTTAATGTTCACTATTTTCAATTTATTCAATTTAATAAAGAATTAGCAATACTTAACAGGTCATAGAAATATTGGCCTATGTGGCTGTAAATTAAGTACTCGAATGGAAACCACATCCTGCCGGGGTGCAACGTAGGCTGTCTTCAGGGTAAGTAGGTATATTATCATATAGACTGATGAATAATTAAGGCTGCAGGAACGGGTTGGATGCAAGCCTCTTCTAACCAGTTTATTGGCAATCAATAGAGGAGGCCTATGTCCAGCAGTGGATTTTCTTCGGCTGATAATGATGGTGCTTTTCATAGCCAATAAGTGATTTTAACTACTTAATCCAAATCAAAAATTCTTAGTTTAACTTGACCATAATACCTAGGGCTTAGGATTAGATTATCAGACTTCAATTTATAATCATTTTACCTACATTCAAATGAATGAGAAATGTAGAACTTAATATTACCTACCTAATATAAATTGTTTCTTTTTTTCAGCTGTGAAGATGATGTAAACAAACAAAAAAGTAGCTCCTGCTAGTTACAAACTGGAAGTTAAAACCACAGCGTACTAGAAGCCTATATGCTTGAATACAAATAAAAATAAATGTTCAGCGCGTTGAAAATTTTCCTGCTGCTGCTTCAAATTCAAAAATCATACCCCGGCAAGTGCAACGTAGGCTGTCTTCAGGGTAGGTATATAATTGCTATAGACTGATGAATAATTAAGGCTGCAGGAATGGGCTGGATGCAAGCTGCTTCTAATCAGCTTATTGGAAATCAATAGGGAAGGCCTATGTCCAACAGTGGATTTCCTTCGGCTGGTAATGGTGGTGCTTCTCATAGCCGACAAGTGATTTTCACTACTTAATCCAAATCAAAAATTCTTAGTTTAACTTGACCATAATACCTAGGGCTTAGGATTAGATTATCAGATCTCAATTTATAATCATTTTACCTACATTCATATGAATGAGAAATGTAGAAATTAATATAAATTGTTTCCTTTTTTCAGCTGTGAAGATGATGTAAACAAACAACCTAGTAGCTACTGCGAGTTACAACTGGAAGTTAAAACCACAGCGTACTAGAAGCCTATATGCTTGAATACAAATAAAAACAAATGTTCACCACGTTGAAAATTTTCCTGCCGCTGCTTTCCACTGTTTCATAATAAAATATATAAAATTGTTGTTTTATAAATAATTACAATTCACTTAGTAATGTATGAATTTTCGTTATTTGAATAAAATATACATATTCAAATGAAAAATGTAAGTAATTAATTATTGTGTATTGATAGTTAGGTTCCCACAATGAACAGTAAAATAACTTCTGTCTACATTAAGGGATGATTTATATTAGGCAAGGCAGGGCCCAGATGGGACATGTTTATGCCTCGTTGTAATATAAAGTTTCATATTAAATGTATGCAACGTCTCTCATTAGTGACCCATGCACAGCCTTTGCCTGGCACGGTCTAATATAAATCATCCCTAACAACTGCTTGTCTTTTGCTCGTACAAGAACTTGTTGACTACCTTTAGTGTTAAGGGCAAAAAAGGAAAAATCCTGTGCTATGCTTTAATGTTTATTTCCCAACATTCATAAGTTTGAATTTAAGCAATGCATTTCACACAAGTTTCACACATGTATAAGTAACATTGCAATTTATAATAATAGATAGTTCATTTTAAAGCAAAAACAAGAGATATTTAATACAAATATATAGTAGATCAGGCATGATAGGCACCTAATCAATTACAAGAAATTGGAAGGTTATTGGATATGTGTGTGATTTCTACTGGATACACACATATTTTTCTCAAAAGCACCGAGTTCTTTTCACATTGTTACACTTAGCATGCATTGTGGAAAACACACAGGAGGAGATTATTTTAGCAGAAGATTTATGTTTGAAACTCCGGAGTGTCACCGGCATTAACTTGTCTCTTGAGCTCTTGACTGGTGCACCAGTCTTCCAGATGTTATTGTTTGAGCTTAATTCTAGCAAAACTGACTTCGTTGACTGACACAGGTACTTGTTGAGCGTTGTATTTACGATAGGTACTATATTCCTTGTTGACAAGCTTGGTATGCATCAATATAACTCAAAGTAGGTACCAATTTCTTACTCAGTTAATAAATAAACTTTCTTCTTCTTCTTCAAAGGGGGCTTGTTGAGTTACCTAATTCTTACTAAGTCTTCTGCATTAGGTAATGCTGATTTTCTTTCTTTTGACCCGTAGTATTGACTTGTAAACATAAGCCTATTTTTACGTTTTAACAAAGTTGATTGCAAAGTTTTGGGTTTTTGCGATGAATCTTGCGACAAAATACAGCCTTCGAAATACATTTAGGCTACACTGCACAATTTCTTGAAGAAATAATGTATGCTCTCACCTAATATTTCTCAGTGAGTTTGAAAACAGTAAACTTCAAGTTCACTGTTTTAAATACAGTTGGTAAATTGTCAAAGTGCACACTCGTACTGCCGTTTGATACAAAAAGTTACACGCTGTTTTGTGTATGACTGAACGAAACAGCAAAACAGCATGTAAACTGCCGTTTTGTAATCTTATACTACCAAATACGTTTACGACTAGTTCTTGCTCGTTTCCGCTAGGGGCGCTGTACAAAAATGTATGGAGCTACACTCAAACGCGAAAGTTTAAGTATACTATGCAAAACCTAGACTAAACATACAGTTCCTTAAAAAAATATTGTTCACCCGCGACAAAATGTATGTTTTGACAAAAGTCGCAGAACAAAAGTTGTTAGTTTTGACTTTTAATGTACAGAATAACCCCCTAAAGGATGCTAATCGATTAGAAATATATCTATAAATAAATATCTGTATCGATCAACAATTATTTATTAGGTAAAATGCTTCCCCAATCCAACTATCTTCTGTACTGACTGCAGCATGATGACGTCATCTGGCGCCATTACAACGATAGCGTCTCGATTTCCCGACAAATTCCAAGTTGATTCGTAGCGGTGTTCAGTTCGCTTGCAAGCGTCGCTGCTAAAACGTGTGTTGAAAAATTATTTTTAGAGTAAACAAAACATGTCTGGATGTAAGTACTGCCGGCTTTTCTATTTTTGTAACTAGATATTTATCTAATGCTGTTATTACGCTTCTTAACGATATATATTTTGTACTTTCTATGATGTGATTATCTTGTTTTTATCAGTTATTGCGTACTTAGTTCCGCATACTTCTTTGAAGTTATCTGTGAAAGTTTTTTATTTCTGTTTGCTTAATCTTTGTTCTTGTTGATTTACATATTTACTTTTTATCAACGCATTGTCGTAATGGATATGTAGTTTATTAGTTTTTGAATTTTGAATAGCTCTCGTTTTAGTTTTCGTTGTGGAAATCACGCATAATTTTGACCTTTAGACATAACTACGTCGCATGCAACCCGTGCATTTCGCCATTTGTATACCCTTAGGTATAATGTTTTACTACAATAGTATACAACAGTTTTAAAACTCCTTTGGGATCTTCACTCGGTGATCAACTTGTAGATAATGTTGTTTTTATGTTTCCGTACCTCAAACAAAAAAAAACGGAATCCTTATAGGATCACTTTGTTGTCCGTCTGTGTGTATGTCAAGACTCTTTATCTCGGGAACGCGTAAAGATATCGAGTTGAAAGGAGTTGTACCTGATTTACAAGGAACTCGGTATTAAAATTCTAACCAAGATAATTTAATTTTTCTAGGAATATACTTAAATTTGAAAGCTCCATGGAGTAATAAAAAATAATATATAGCCCTGCATTTTTTTTTAAATTGTTATTTTATAAAAGTATATTGGAAATTCAAAATAATATTTTCTACCAAAATAAATAGGGCAAATAAGGGCTCAGGTGTACATTATGACCGGTGACAAAAGGGGGGTTGGGGGGTGGGGGGAGGGAGGAGGGGTGGGGGTTAGCACCCCCTAGGGGAGGGGGGTACCGGAACCCCCCCCTTTCGGAGATATGATTTTTTTAAATTTATTATTTTACATTGGCAAAAACACGTTCGTACTATAGCTAAAAAGGGTTTAGGAGGGGGTGGGGGGGTAGTGGGGAAGGTGCATTATGCCCAGAGAAGGGGGGGGTACGGAAGACCCCCCCCCCTTTGGAGATAAAATATTTAAAATTAATATTTTACTACTGCAAAAACAAGTACCGTAGAAAAATACGCATAACATTGAGAGTCACAGGTCCGACGCGGATCATTTAGGTTCGAAATGAGTCACAGATCCGAATCGGGGCACCCCGACCCCACGTAGTCTTGTGGCTACGACTCTAGAGTGTTTTTTAAAAATGCGGGAGCCAGAAACTCAACGGAGGTCCTGAGTGGAGCAAGCCAAGTCGAGGCCGAGTGGAGCGAAGGGGGGAGGTGGCGAGCGAAGCGAGCCGGCGACCTCCGTAGCGCAACGAAGGCCGAGGCTGGCGTAGCGACACTCAGGGCCGACTGCAGAGTTTCTGGCGGGAGCCCACTCGGAAGTCAGACATGGATCATTTAGGTTCGAAATGAGTCACAGATCCGACACGGATCATTTAGGTTCGAAATGAGTCACAGATCCGAATCGGGGCACCCCGACCCCACGTAGTCTTGTGGCTACGACTCTAGAGTGTTTTTTAAAAATGCGGGAGCCAGAAACTCAACGGAGGTCCTGAGTGGAGCAAGCCAAGTCGAGGCCGAGTGGAGCGAAGGGGGGAGGTGGCGAGCGAAGCGAGCCGGCGACCTCCGTAGCGCAACGAAGGCCGAGGCTGGCGTAGCGACACTCAGGGCCGACTGCAGAGTTTCTGGCGGGAGCCCACTCGGAAGTCAGACATAGATCATTTAGGTTCGAAATGAGTCACAGATCCGACGCGGATCATTTAGGTTCGAAATGAGTCACAGATCCGAATCGGGGCACCCAGACCCCACGTAGTCCTGTGGCTACGACTCTAGAGTGTTTTTTAAAAATAGCGGTACTTGTTATTGTAGTAGTAAAATATTCATTTGAAATATTTTTTCTCCAGAGGGGGGGGGGATCTTCCGTACCCCCCCCTTCTCTGGGTATAATGCACCTTCCCCACTACCCCCCCACCACCTCCTAAACCCTTTTTAGCAATGGTACGAACGTGTTTTTGCCAATGTAAAATTATAAATTTAAAAAATCATATCTCCGAAAGGGGGGGGTTCCGGTACCCCCCTCCCCCAGGGGGTGCTACCCCCAACCCCCCCTCCCTCCCCCCGCCCCCCTCCCCCCCTTTTGTCACCGGTCATAATGTACACCATAGCCCAAATAAGCTCTAGATAGCCCTTTCCGGGCTAAATCATTACACTAATGAATACAACTACAAATACAAGGGGTTCACCTACAGTAAACAATGCTAGATCTAGCTCCAAAAGGGCTAAGGTGGCAACACTGATCAAAAATCAAATTAATATTGAATTTCCTTTGACATTGACATTTTTATTATACTTTTTTTTTAAATTGGCTTTGAGTTTTTTCAGATTAGCGTGTTTCTTTACGAGATATCCGTTCCGTTTCACGTTACATACCCCAAATATATATTATCGATTTTCTAAATATTGCAGGGCTTTAAAAATATGTTTTTATCAGATAATAATTACATTTTGAATGCTCTTTATAAAACAGCAATCATTGATCTGGTTAGAATTTTTATTTATTTTAATACCGGTAACGGAACAAATCCTTTAAACTGTATACGTATATCTACGGTATCTTGCAGTTTTGTAAAAGAAAAACTTCTCAGTTATCGTTTAAAAAAGTTAGAGCCGTTTATGTCGTAAAAAACCGCATATTTCGACACTCACAAAAATCAAAACCTACAGTGTACTTCCCGTTGACATAGAACTATGAAATTTGGCGAGAAGCATTGTCTCAGAGTACACATTTAGGAATAAATCTGAAAACTGTATATTTTTATTTAAATCACAAAAACTAGGGCCTCAAAATTCACAAAATACCTATAGGTTCAAAATTCAAAGTGAGTAGGAAATCGTATCATGTAATGTATCATGTAAAAGAACTTCATTAGCACATGCTAAAACAGATTTTTAATTATTTTAACAATGTGTAATTTTCGATGCATGACGAGGAAGTAAAAAAAAAAAACTTTTTGTCGACGGTTATAGCATAGAGATTTTAACAACTTAGGTACTTCCCAATTTTGTGAAATTTTCTGGATTTGTACGGAACCCTCGGTGTGCCAGCCGTACTCGCACTTGTATAAAATATTACCAAAATCGTAGCGTTTAGCGTATAGGTAATCTTGGTGAATATAACTTAGGTATAAGTTTTTTTTTAATATTGATCTATTAATAAATATAATCTATTAATAAATAAGTAGTTCTACGCTGCTAGCACTTGACACTGCGTAGCTTTGCAAGTTTGCAACTAAAGTAAGTACATAATGACTTAACACTTAAATGCCGTAAGATGTCCTCTAATATTTATTTATCTATATGTATATACCTAGGATATAATTATATTTACATAATGTTACGGGTAATGCTGGAAGAAGAAGTAAACCTAAGTCTACCCGGGTTTACTTAGGACTAGCCAAGTTTTTTGAATAAAGTCCGAACATTCAATGAAAAATAGTACCTATGTATTTGGCGTTTACCCATGTACGCGTAGGTTTATTCAACACCGGCTGGATAGTGGATATTGTTTGGTGTTAAGTAGGTACATAGGTACATCATTTTTAAACGCGCGGCACAGTGGGGGCTGTGTGGGGCGGGGGGGAGAGAGGGAGAGGGTGAGGAAATCTCGATAGTCGAGTATCGTAAAATTTATTTATATTATAAATGTTCTTCTGGCAATGACGTACGCATCTAATAAGAAAGGGTTTTTGGAAATTCGATTTCTAATGGGGTAAAACGGGACCTTTTCGATTGTGTGAAACTTTTTATTCCCTTGACCGATTGACTTGAAACTTGACAAATAAAATAAAAAATACTTTTTGTTTACGTTTTGTCGTTTATTCATCCTGGGGCCCTTTTAAAATCCCAAAGTTTTGTAAAATAAAACATCAATTACCTACATCCAATCGGCTGAATGAATAAGGAAAGAATAATAGGGAAAGAATTAACATTTGGTTTTGGAGAAGGTTATAATAATTATGTAGGTACTAATACTGGAGTCACAGTTATTTTTTTAATAGTGGATTCATTTGTTATATTCCTTCGGGATATTCAAAATTAACAAAAATAATAAAATTTGTTTTCACGAAAAAAAAATAGGTAAGTAACGGATTATAATGCGATTTGGTATAGAAGTAGACAACAATACATATTAGCACTGGTGGTACTATTATCCCAAAAACTGTGTGTGTGTGTGTGTGTGTGTGTTACGGAATTTGATCAAATCGTGACATGACATTAAATTGGTTTAAAAATAGATAGAGGAGAAAGCAGTTTCATGGATTTTTAGCTTTCTATAATCCCGTAAAATCTGAACGGTTCCCACAGGAAAATTTAAAATTAGAAGAGTATAAATTAAAGACGTTGTCTAAAACTTTAAGTTGATACCATTAAAATTTTGTGTAATAGTATACTACAATAAAAACTAGAAAATAGGCTATTATAGTGCGCAATTAGTAATAGACCACAAGCCCGATGGGTTGACGACATCGTCTAGAAAAGGAATTTGTTTGATAACTAATTGCTGATACAAATATTTGTTATGATTCAAAGCATAATGAGGTTTTTACTTAATGTTGATCATTTAAAAACAATTAATAGTTTGCTTTGTCGTTTCAAATCGTTCTTGTTTACTTATGTATTTAGTGCATTTGTTTGTTGTACTATCTATCTAATCAACCTGTTTCTACTGCTGGATACACAGGCCTTCTCTTTGGTTGTGTCTGTCTTTGCGGTTCATTCATATATGTATGTTTTACGAGTAATGCTGGAAGAAGAATTAAACTTAAGTCTACCCGGGTTTACTTAGTACTAACCAAGGTTTTGGGTAAAGTCTGAACACTCAAAGAAAAATAGTTTGTATTCGGCGTTTACCCGTGCACGCTTAGGTTTACCCAACATTGGCTGGGTATTGTTAGGTAAGTAGGTACAACATTTTTGAGCGCGGGAAAATGCTCTAGGGAATAGTATTGCATATCGATAGTCGATTATCGCTAAACTATTGTTAGGTATAATATCGATAGCTTCTACAACTGCCGATATTTTTACTATCAATGGTTTAGCGATACTCGACTACCAAAATCCAACACTACCTAACACCTAACAATACCCAGCCAGTGTTAGGTAAACCTAAGCGTGTGTGGGTAAACGCCGAATACAAACTATTTTTCAGTTTTCAGCCATATCACATTATTTTTTATTAAATGTTCGGACTTTACCCATAAAACTTGGGTAGTACTAAGTAAACCAGGGTAGACTTAAGTTTACTTCTTCTTTCAGTATTACCCGCGTAACACTACTAGGGGTTTATATAGACGACGTCCATATGCTAGGATATCATTACTTATATTCGTCAATATGACCATTTTTTTTACTTTCCATACGTTATAAGTTGGACTCTTTGTTTCCGTAATTTCCGGGTTGGCCCCATTGTAAACGTTGGTCACTATGATGAGTACAATAAAATCCTAGAATATTTTCGATGTTTTCAAAATCACTCTGTATATCCGAATATAGCTAAACGCCTTATCCACGTTTCTTTGTCTTGATTTTTTTGCGGAACGTCGCCGTGTCGCCAACTATCAGAACAACAACCGACTTCCAAAAAGAAAAACATTCACAATAGGCTATTTGACTAGTTTTTGGATATCGTTTTAAATTATTCGTTAGTACATAATAAGTACTTACACTACATTTATATTTCCGAGAAATCCACTGTATTAACAATGAAAATCAGTGTTAAATAATAGATATTCAAGATACCGCCAAAAACGACATTCTGTAATGGCGCTGGTCTTTGACGTCACACACTAGTAAATAACGTTAGTTAATACTAATAAATACGCTAGTTCACATCTAAAAATTTACAAAAAATACATTAAAAGTAACTTACAGACCCAATAATATTACTCCGAAATCACAAAACACAAATTACACAAACAACAGTCAATCGAGAAATTCTTGTTTACTATTATGTGACGTCACCAGAGTTGCCGCCCCTCTTAGAGCGTTCACGTCACAGATAAAATATCAAAAAAATATCGTATTTTATTTGGTGCGATTTGTGAAAATTAGACATATTTTAGTTTAAATAAAATGAAATTATGTCTTTTTCAGGATTTAAGGATTACCATAATCAATAGTATATTTTCAATGTTGTCAAATAGCCTATTGTATGTTTTTTACGCTATTTCTAAGATTTTTTTATGTTCGCAAAATTTGGTCAAGGCGATAATACGCTATCTAAATACAAATGTATAGAAGCACTAGTCCCTATACAGGGTAATCTCTAATCAATTAGCATAATTTCATTATCATTTTAGGGGTTTATTCTGTACCTACAACAAAACTAACAACTTTTTCAACGACTTTTGTCATATCTCAAAAAAAAAGTGGTTGTTCTATAGAAAAATATCGTTCACCCTCGATAAAATGTAGGTATGGAACAGTTGACTTTTTTTAATAGTTTTGACAAAAGTTGCAGAACAAAATTTGTTAGTTTTGATGTACAGAATAAGCCCCTAAGAGGATGCTAATTGATTAGGAATAATCCTGTGTTTGTGCACGGATGTCAACACTTTTTATCAGGAATGGTTTCAATAACGATACTCCCACATATTCAGCTGGTATGACTCATAACACATCATTACATTAGTTAAATACCATTTCCTCTAACGAAAATCGTAAGCTTCATGACTAACTGGATTTGAGCCAAAGATCACTTGAATCGATAGGCAGAGTAAAATGGGTGACCTTATCTAAGGAGGAAAACTACTTGGTGTACCGAATGTTGGAATGGGATAGTCATCGTAATATCATAGCGGAAAGGATTTGTTCCGATACCGGTATTAAAATAAATAAAAATTCTAACCAGATCAATGATTACTGTTTTATAAAGAGCATTCAAAATGTAATTATTATCTGATAAAAAAATATTTTTAAAGCCCTGCATTATTTAGAAAATCGATAATATATATTTGGGGTATGTAACGTGAAACGGAACGGATATCTCGTAAAGAAACACGCTAATCTGAAAAAACTCAAAGCCAATTTAAAAAAAAAAGTATAATAGAAATGTCAATGTCAAAGGAAATTGAATATTAATTTGATTTTCGATCAGTGTTGCCACCTTAGCCCTTTTGGAGCTAGATCTAGCACTGTTTACTGTAGGTGAACCCCTTGTATTTGTATTTGTTTATTCATTAGTGTAATGATTTAGCCCGGAAAGGGCTATCTAGCGCTTATTTGCCCTATTTATTTTCGTAGAAAATATTATTTTGAATTTCCAATATACTTTTATAAAACAACAATTTTAAAAAAATGCAGGGCTATATATTATTTTTTATTACTCCATGGAGCTTTCAAATTTAAGTACATTCCTAGAAAAATTAAATGATCTTGGTTAGAATTTTAATACCGAGTTCCTTGTAAATCAGGTACAACTCCTTTATTTGAGCGACAACTGTACTATATTATGTACCTACCTACGATCTCAGAGCAAATAAAAAAATCAAGATAGAATGTTGTGAACAAACAGGTGAGGCCGACCAAAACTACGCCTCGCCGTATAAAGACAATAACACACACATCAACGTACAAGGAAACTACGCCTTGGCTTGTCAGTCGAACTATGGCGGCGTAGCAGTGACGCACTCACACATACTCGTATATAAAAAACCGGCTTCACTTGATTGTTCAATGACGTTCCCTCTTGATTTTTTTATTTGCTCTGAGCCTACGGTTACATTTTTATTCTTATGATACGACATAAATAATTTTGTTTACTTATATCAAAAACAAGAACACAAAGATGTTCGTAATTCACGCGAAATAAATACTGAAAGTAAACAATTATAGATAGATAAATAGATAGATAGATAGATATAATTTATTTTCAATAGGGAGAATTACATACATTCGTATACAAAATATACAAAGAGCAACACCCTACGAATCGTCAAAATAACAATTGAATTGAATTATTATGATATTACAATAAATTAATTAAAATTCGGTACATTACATAAAAATACAATATTACAAAAAAAAAACAAAATGTCAGAAATACTGATATATTATCCGTAAATTACTACAGCAGCCTTTTTAATTGCCACTGTTGTCCATATGCCACCATACCTACGGCTTTTCGATGAAAGAAAACAACGTGCGGCAACTTACCTTAATAGGTAAGTTGCCGCAGTACAAAATGGATGGTGTTGTCAATTCACCAACCCCCACTGAGGGGTTATGGTCTCACCGCATTCTTATCGTCCCGGATCCGATCCAATACACATTTTTAAGATTAATCCTTTTCATCTAAAACTAAAGGCTTTACAAGAGAACTTTTGTAAGATCATTTTACCTTAATTATTAGAAACTTCACGATGAATCAGGATACGCAATGCATTTTGAGTATCCACACCTAAACGTAACCATTTTCAATTCCAGATCCGAACCAGCCGCCCGCGCACCAAGGGATCTACCCTCAGTTCTACAACCCAGTAAATGGGCCGCCACCGCAGCAGTACCCTGCTCCGGGCTACCAACCAGGCCCGGGGCAACCTTACCCATACCAGCCTGGATTTGCTGTCAACCAACCGGGACAACCGGGACAGCCTGGCCAGCCTGGCCACCCCGCGGCGATGTCCTACCCGGGAATAAACCCGACACCCGTGGCGCCTTCTGCACCGGCTTATGGATACCCTGGCTATCCGTCCGTCACACCGCAATCGCAGTTTGCCAGTAAGTTTATTTTGAGGATGGGATGATCACCATCTTCACCATCATCATCATTGTTTTGTTCCGAATTAAATCACATTCCGAAAATGTGATCTACAGGTACCTATAGAAATATATTTTTTTTTTTAATCTGATTCATCCGATGGAAAATTAAATTGTGATCAATATTGTTGGTCTAAGTAAAAATTAAATAATCTTGACTAAAAAGAATTAAAACAATTTAAAGCAAAAAATTATAGTAAAATTGAGAGTTTAGTGAATTAGATCACGATATTTTATAAAGTTTAGCTGCCAGGAGGATTTGTTGTCACTTATTATATATACTATGGCTACGTAGTATTAATATATCATACCATATATTATTGTATAATATTTATTTATGGTTATACTGATGATACCTATAAGGATGTAAATTCAATGATACCTCAAACATGGTCATATTATTTTTTTTCCTTTAACATTCTATTTAAAATAAAATAAGTCGTAAAAATGGCTTAAGCTAGAGGTACCTATAATAATCAATTTAATTATTACCGTCCATTATTAGGTATGTACGTTTTTCCTGTTTTTTAGTAATACGTTTATGGCTCTATAGACAATAAATCGTACCTTTTTTTTATATTTCTAATGGGTACCTAATGGGTTTGCTTTGACTACATACCTACATACTGCCTCCTGTTAAGCCGCCATCCAATCTAAAAAGCCCTAGTTAAACTGACTTTTCTCCATCAAACCTTGAAGTTGTCGAAAAAAAATAAAATACACAATATTCTAAAAACTATACGGTAGGGGATTCATCAATTCGAAACACAATTCAAAAAACTTCGCTCGATAGAAATTAAATGAGAAAATACCACTTTTTAGAACAAATTCATGATTTCTAAGAAAGTTTATTGCATTTTTGGGCACTTTTCGACACGTTTACAATTTTTTTTTTAATCTGTTATAATTATTCATATGAATTGAACTGTGGCTTTCATCCCTAAAATTTAGGAAAAAGTGGTAATATCAATTTTATATTGATTTTTGAATGCAATAATCGGGCGATACCGGGGGCGTATTGGTGAAGACCTTCATCACCATTTTTCATCATGCGGGTGAAGACCCGCTCATATGAAAAATTACTCTGATACTATGGCGCATTAAGCAGATATGCGGTGTAGCACGCTTACCCAAAAGATACTATTTACTCGAGATTTGAAGACACATAAGCTGTTGTACTTTAGCAGAAAGACAGACTCAGGAAAAGCGTTCCACACACATTCTGGCTGTTCGTATGAGGAATAAGGATTTGAAACGCTTGATTCTAACACGCGGAACGTCCGCCATATAAGGGTGGCGCTTTGGTCGCAGCGCCGTCTATCTGGTATAATTATGGTCGCGTCTGTCTAGCCGTACGATAGAAGAACGGAGCGGGTGGGACCAGATTGTGCAACTCCAGAGCGCACTTTCCAAAGCCACAACCGATACCGCAAATGTAATGTAGAAATTAAGAATCACCAACATTTTCCAGATGCAGTAGAATGGATCCCAACGACACCCAGAGACGCAGTCTCGCTGAGTAACCGTGCTGTGGTCGGAGGGTACGAGGGCTACGACGGAAGCCCCCTGTGGGTCATCAGGGCTCGCTACGAAGGGGATTTGATTCCCGGCAAACTAGCCGTGAAGCACCACGCGGCGTACGTAGCTTGGGGCGGGAAGGAAAATACCGTTCAGAACATTGAGGTTAGTATTATTCGTATTATGTTCCCTGTTGGTCTTTAGGGCTCGCTACAAAAGGGACTTGATTCCTGGCAAACTGGCGCCGAAGCATTACACCGCCTATGTATCTCGAGTGGGAAGGAAAATCGTGTCCAGAATATTGAGGTATTACCTATTACAATGTGTTATTTGAGATATTAATGCTCGAATACTTCTGTAAGTCATCGTCTAATATTGGAAAGTACCTCGAAGTTCGTTACAAAGCAGATTTGAGATTGTCTAGCCAGCGGACTGTTAAAAATATTGCGACTAGTAGTGTAGTTCTAGGGAAAGGAAAGAAAATCCCGTGCGGATACTTAGGCTAGTACTGAAGCATAATTTATATTATAATTTCTTCATAAGTGGTTTTAGATTAAAACAATCGTTAAGGACTCATTAATATTAGATTAAACATCAGCTTTGTATAGTTTTAAATGCCGAATACTTTAAATCTGTGCATATTCAACGGATACTGATCTCCAATAAATCTATATCCAGTGAAGGTTCTAAAGTGCGCTAGTGATAGTGCGCTACTGTATTAGAATAATGACAGGCGTTAATGACCAGAGAGTAGAACACAATCCGTAAAAATACTACAAGCATCATCGAAGCAGATTTTTAAAGGCGTCAAACAGCCAACATTTGAACATTTTTTTGTACCAGCCTTTTTTTTTAATAGTCCACTGCAGGACGTAGACCTACCCACGAAGGGTCATTGGGCCATATCCACCACGCTGGCCCAGTGCGGGTTGGTGGATTCACAAACGCCATCGAATTTCTTCTACGGACACAGGTTCAGGTTGCCTCACGATGTTTTCCTTCACCGAAAAGCCCGTGGTGTGAAATTGAACATTTTATACCTATGAAAAAGTGTATACAGGGTTATCTGATTGCCTAGACTTAGCCTAAAGGGAGTGATTAATACCGTCACTGTGGACATCTTCCAATATGGGGCCAACCCGCAATTTAAAAAAAAATGTTCCAGACAAAATTGCGACTCTGAATCGCCAAGATGTTTGTACCATCTGGACTTCCATCTAGAATTCCAGGTTGACCCCATAGGAACATTTATTCATAATGATGCCCTGAATCACCTTCTTTCGGTTTAGTGCACCAGTTCCGGATAACCTGTATCATTGTCTCATGACTTTTCACAATAAATATTTGATGTTTCAGGTGTTGTGCGTCAGTCCCGAGAGAGTTCGGTGGCAGGAGAGTCGCGACGGGACCATCCCGCCCGGCGCCATTGTCGCAGGAAACACCGCCTCAGGAGAGCCTCTTTACGTCGGCCGAGCTAGGGAACAGGGCTCACTCACCCCCGGAAAGGTAATTTATCATTATTATCATCCATATATTATTTGCTCAAAATAACCCAACGTGCAATGCGCAATAGAGAGGTCTTAGGTCGGAGTAACTATCTATGCGAAATCGAAACAGGAATGAGGAGATCCGCAGACGATCCAAAGTTATCAACACAGTCCAGCGACCTAGGAAGTTTAAATGGCAATGGACTATGGACTGAGTTTGAAGAATGGGTGGAACGTAAACTTTTCAATTAGTGCATAGAACAAGAACTAAAGTAATAGAAACTGTACTAAAATAGCAAGAGATATACATCACTTTGTCCCATTCTAAATATGAAATTTAAAAGGTGTTAGAAAAAGATGCACATACACCCGAACTTACGTAATTTCGAAGGGTTTCACAAACTAGCATTGAGCTACCTCAGGTGTCAAATTCAAATAGGTAAATAGTAGAAAGGTAAAATGATCAGAGATTTGAACCTTCTTACTGGAACTAGAAGATTCCAATTTCCGAAAAAGACAAAAGACCAAGTGGAACCAAATTTTTATCTATTTTGACATTTCAACTGGTGATTTTGACGTATGCGACATACATTGCGTTTTTTTAGTTCCACTCACTCTCACGTATTCTGTATAACCAGATATCAATAAGACAGCTGTAACGTAGTTATTGATTAACATTAAGCAATACTTCTATCACTTGTCATTCTTCTGAAAATTAGAGATAGGGAGACTGTGTACCGGCAAGCTCGGCTCGGCAAGCATAGAATTTGTATCAATTTGGTAGACCGACGGGATAATCAAGACCGCGGGAACACGCTGATTGCAAGCCGCTTCCACCTGTCTTATTGGAAGCATATATCTTGCAGTGGCCTTTCTACGACTAATCAGATATATTTTCTCTAGCGTGCATGTTAAGATTTAATTACCTACTACACATTTCGGATGCAGATATTCACTACTGTGTTACGGCGAAATCGTTTGTAAATGTATGGGAGAACATCCCGTGTTTGATCGTACTGATTGGACAACGCTAGTCAAAGCCATCTCAAAAAAGTCATTTAAATACTAGATAATGGAGCTGGAAAGTCCATTTCGGCGAGAGGTCGGCTGAACTCTACGGTCTATTAGCAAGCAACCAGGAACTGGAATGCCCTACCTCCATCATTACTTTCCTGACAATTACAATCTGGATATCTTTGAGGCAAGAGTGAGGTATCTTTTAGGTCTACATATTCCATCTTCGGCCACAACATCGCTTTCCATCTGGCGAGTTGTCAGTCAAGTATAACAAAATTGTTGAAATGGGACCATTCATATTGTACCAGCGGGTAAAACTTAGGTACCTAGGTACTACATCTATTCTCACTGTACTGTACTGTACTGTACCAGCCTTTTTAACTATATTTTTTTTTCATTTCCAGGTTCACCCCAGCCATAGAGTGATGTACTTGTCATTTGCCGGGAACGAAGTCCCGCACAAAGTCTATGAAACTCTTTGCCTAGTGTAATGGGTGCTTTGATATATGATATTATGTTTTAAATATGTAACCTTATGAATTTTAGATCTTGTCTAGTTTATATGTAATAAGTACGTTAAAGGCATTTATTATACCTCTGTTTAAGTTTAAGCATGATGTTGCTGAAATGTTTCGATTATAAATACGTTTCGATTATAATATGAAACGTTTATATTTTTTATTTGTTTTTTTTCTATCGCACTAAGGTAAGAAGACGTGAAAAATAGTGGTAACTATTTTCCACGTCTTCTTACCTAAAAGATAATAATTTAGTATGTTTACTCGATATTAGGGAGAATAAAATACGAATGTCACATTCTTTATTTTTATATAAGTACTCGCTTAGGTAAAAGTATAAACCTAGGTATACTTTCTAAGTCAAAGTTGTTCATAATGATGATCCTAATCACCCACTTTCGGCTTAGTTTAGGGTGAGCAAATAACCCTGTATAGTATGAAGCCGGATAACTGATATACCAAATATACTCAATCAAAAATTTGCTACTTGGATCACTTAAATGGGAAATTTACTTTATACTACACCTGCTCGGAAAGTACCTTGATACTTTATCACATTTTCGGTAGAAAGTACGTCATTGCATATCGAACAAATATGCGGCGAGAAAACGCATCTGAGCGGGAGAGAAAAGTGTATGAAAATCCATTTCTTACGTGGTTTTTCTTTTTTAATTTTGGGTAAGACTATGCGCTGGTAACCTAAATATTAAAAGCCAAAAAGTTTTTACAGTGAGTTTTTATCTCCAAGTTTGCAAAATGACACTGGCCACTAGCTGTGTGTTGGATGGTGTCAAACAATTTGAAAAAAGAACATGTGAAAATTGCAGACGCCATTAAATTGGCGCCATTTTCAATTTGTGTGTTGTTTGAGGATTCAGTTTTCGTAGAATTTATTTTCCTCGTAGGTGTAGTATAAAGCACTATGTATCACTCGAGAGAAAGTGCGATTCCCGATCTCGGTGTTTTAAAGCCCTCGCCTACGGCTCGGGCTTCAAACGACACCCTCGACGGTAATCGGTCACTTTCTCCTCTCGGTGAACAATGTACTATTAACCCGTAGCACTAGGTACTAGTAGTGTCTCTGGAAAGTAAATTTTCCCTTCGCTTTACTATAAGTTGAGGCAAGCAGTTGAGCCAAGGGAGATATTGAAGCTTGCAAATTGCAAAAACTTTACCTACTTATTAGACGATTAGGTATTTAATATAGTTAAGTGTATGCTGAGATTTACTCACTTAGAAAGGTCAAATGTTCAGATTTATTTTAGAATGCATAAAAAATTAAGAAGCATTCTTTTTGTGATAAACATTTCAAAAATTGACGTGTTCGCAGAAGAAGTTCTAATAATTTCACATTAAGTGACTGACTGGTTTAAAGCAGTTCTCACAAATGGCGCTTCCAACAATGTAGTAGTTGGTAAAAATGATAAACACTCACTAATTCGGCACCTTCGCAGAGCGCGATTTAGCTTAATTGGATAAAGCATCTGGGCCGGAGTCCCAGAGGATGCAGGTTCAAATCCTGCGATCGCGTCAATTTTTGAAATGTTTATCACAAAAAGAAAGTTTCTATACACCTAGTGTGTGAAGCACGATACAAATAATTTCATAAATTAAGAAGCAATGTACCTATTTTGATTTCATCAAAAGTTAGAGCGCTAATTAGAAATCCGTGTGTTCGTAAATCAATAGGTAGTTTTGCTATAGCCTATAGCTGTACATCACCTACTTACCTACATTGTTGTACCTAGCGTCCTTACTTTAATAAAACGAGAAAAAACTTTTCAACGATATTTAATTAACAAAAATATTAGTAAGATAACGTACCGTGTGAATAATAAGCTGTTATTGTAGTAGTTATGTATAGTAGTAGTAGTAGTTTCGAACGTGGCTTCTGTAGCCACCTTTGTTTTAAGTTTCCTTCCATAGTGGGGACATTTCATTTCCCACTGTAGAAATAGATAAAATTATACGGTGGCTTCAAGGGCAGCATCTGAAACAAATGAGAAATAGTACATTGTTCACCGAGAGGAGAAAGTGACCGATTACCGTCGAGGGTGTCTAATTCTAATTCTAATCTAATTCTAATTAGGGGCGATGAGTCCTGCACTGACGTCCCGCATGGGGTGTTTTGTGCATTCCCCCTCCAGCGTCTACCCGAGCCAGCCCAGCTCCTTAAAGTAACGGAGCGTGGCTCTGGGCCGCTGGCATAACTGCTCCAGTGGCTTAGATGGTGTATGAGATGATAGCGATTTAGGCAACAAAGCTGATGATAGTGCAGAAGCATCATGCAATCCGTTAGCTATTCTAAGCGTTCTAATTATTAGCGTCGAGGGTGTCGTTTGAAGCCCGAGCCGTAGGCGAGGGCTTTAAAACACCCAAGATCGGGAATCGCACTTTCTCTCGAGTGATACATAGTGTTTTATACTACACCTATGAGGAAAATAAATTCTACGAAAACTGAATCCTCAAACAACACACAAATTGAAAATGGCGCCAATGGCGTCTGCAATTTTCACATGTTCTTTTTTCAAATTGTTTGACACCATCCAACACACAGCTAGTGGCCAGTGTCATTTTGCGAACTTGGAGATAAAAACTCACTGTAAAAACTTTTTGGCTTTTGATATTTAGGTTACCAGCGCATAGTCTTACCCAAAATTAAAAAAGAAAAACCACGTAAGAAATGGATTTTCATACACTTTTCTCTCCCGCTCAGATGCGTTTTCTCGCCGCATATTTGTTCGATATGCAATGACGTACTTTCTACCGTAAATTTGATAAAGTATCAAGGTACTTTCCGAGCAGGTGTAGTATAAAAGTACATTTGGTAAGATAATACGAAAACTGAATCAGATAATTATTTTTGGAAAAAATGGCACAACTGACTTTAACCGTGTACTAACTTCGGATAATCCGCCCGAATTGCAAACACTTGGTTTAATTACCACTTTAAACACAGAGATACCAGAGAGATAATTTGGTCGATCGAGAAAAGAAAGAAAGAGATGCAAAATATGGCAGGAGTTAGAATGAGACATGAAAAATGTCTCGATTCAGTGGCTAGTCGAATAATGTGAAATAATAATAACCTGGTGTAACAACGAGTCTGGACCCATAATTTTATTGATCAAAACAACATTTCAACTTAATGACATGCATAAAATTTTCTTATAAAAAGTTTTAGACGGTAATTAATTATACATTTACAGTAGATACAGTATACTAGTCACTCAAACATTTTTTTTTTAAATTAGTAAAATGTTCTTAAAAAGTATCCTAATTATGAGCCTTAATTGACACTGCTACGAAAATATTATATCCTGAAAAAATACACGGTTTCGGGGGTAGTCCATGAGGGCGAAGCCGCGGGCAGAAGCTAGTTCATAATAATATCTTAGCGGCGCGAGAGAGGAGCTGCGTGCAGCTTCTTTTACTATCAGTGGGCAATCAACATTATTTTTTAGTATTTTCCTTGAGTGAACGCTACTCCCCCTCCCTTCCCTAGCTAACTTCACAGACACAATTAATTTTGATTTGGTCTTTGCCATTACTATATACAAATGACTATAATTTGTACAAAGTAAACCTACTAAAATAGTAAATCAACTTACCTTGAGCATGTTCTCGAAATTAATTTATTATTGTGCATAGTTCGTCTAACCGCTGCACGTCGGAAGAGCCGCCTTGGCCCTCTTGGCGGTCGAGCTGAATGAACATAGAAACAAAGAAACAAGATTCAATCAAAAATGAAAAAAAAAACAACACATCAACATCCCTACCGCAGCCAACAATAGAGTTGATAATTTTGAAACAACTAAACCGATTTTGTTGAAACTTATCTAAAAACAGGCCAGACAAATTCACCTTTTCAACAAACAAAAAGAGTTAAGATTAAATTTCTTACGATTTCACATACACGCACACGAGCACGCACGTGCACTCACCAACACAAGCACTCACACTCACACACAGAGACACACACGCACAAACACTCACGCTTACACACACACAGACACACCCCCACACACATACACACACAAACAAACGGTTTGAAATTAGTGACAATCAATGTGTGCGTGTAAACTACGAGTATTTCAGTAAAAAAGTCAAATTAACTTTTCATTTAATTCATTTTGCTCACGGCACGCATTAGTGTAAAAAGTTGCGAATTTTTGGGCTCAGAGAGAGCAACCCTGGTCTGGGTCAGTATTCAGTTTGGCAATACGCCCCCGGGGCCCTTGGTTACCTAGCTACGTCACTGATTACGAGCAGTGGCGGTAGCTACCCAGGGGCTAGGCGAGGCAGTGCCCCGGGGCCCTTGGTTACCTAGCTACGCCACTGAGTACGAGTATGACGTTTCTATTTGCAAAAGCTCATTGGATCATTGGTTATTATACAATTTCACTAGTAGGTATTTACAAACTTAAAAATGATTCCTATATGAATTTCGACATGAGAAAATTAGTCATACGAGTAGTTATTAGACATATTATTCTTCCAGATCGTAATAAACTTTGTCAACCAATTTTTAAGAGTACTTACTCTTTACGCTCTAATTTATAAGTATTTCAAGTCTATAATGTTCATGTCTATGATTTTATTTCAAAAATCGGTACCATTATTTATTATCTGTCTTTATTTTAGTTTAATTATTTCTCTGTATATATAAGTTACTCTCTGTTTAATTATGGGGGCAGGCCCTGTATGCCTTTTATATCTGATGCAATGGCGGTCTGGAATGATCTCAGCATGGATGTGCCGAATATCGAAGATTTTCATGTTCAGAGGGGATGGGATGATGTCGGTGGTAAAAAGTCCTGTCACAGATACTAGGGACCCCTGTGTAATAGGGCCTATTCTGTGTAGGGACCTTAGCAGGGGCCAATTTGGTAATGCTCGGGGCTGTGTCGAAGTCAGAATCTGAACCATGATTCCACGCGCTGCCTTTAGTTCACCTTGGCACATTTTTAGACGATGATTCTTTGTGTGTAGCGGTAGGAGCGGTAGGGGCTGCAAGGTGTGAAACACACAAATGCATCTGTGGTTCCATGGTGAAAGCCGATGGCCACGTTATGAGTTGTCGTCGTTGTACGGGTAAGTTTCCGTGACATAAGTTCCGTGCAAGTGTTAGGTATGGGACACTACTGACGTTGGCACTGTCGCAGCCACGCCCATGGGTTGAAATTTAGATATCTCGGAGGCTGCAGCGGAGAATATTGCGGATAGAAAGCGGGTGAAGTATGCACTGATGGAACCGATCTATGACTTTGTACCCGTTGCGGTAGAGACCGTGAACTGTTAGGGGGCAAAAAAGCAAACAAATTAGGTAAGTACCTACATTTGTTGTTTATGTGCCTCCAACAAATATTTATTTTATACTGTGCTTAGTATTTGTTGTTACAGCGGCAACAAAAATACATCATTTGCGATAATTTCGCATCCAATCAAACCGGCAGGCTGAGAAGGCTGGAGGCTAGAGCGGAGATTTTAAGCGGGTGTAATAAGTTATGATAGTATCAATACTATCAATAGTGGCGACATTATGGATAGTATCGTAACATGTTTTAGTCGTGGAAAAAATCGATTTTCAAACAATGTTGTAATGAAATCGAATGTCGAGTAGCTGAAGGTGAGAAATTGGATTTTATTTACTTACTATTATTTAAGATCAAGTATGTACACATGTAAATAATGTTATGATATTAATTAAATACTCATAATAATGTAACGATAGTATTTATCGACGTTTTTCACTATTATCGATGCTACTGTAACATATAATTGGGTTTAATTTAACTACACATGTAAAAATGTTCTGATATTAAAATATACAATAAAATTAATTAATTAAGTTTTATTTAAAATATCGTCAGTATGAACTATCGATATTTTAATTAAAACTCTATCTAAAACTCTGTGGTCACGATCATTCGTCGCCCATCACTAATCGTCATGCCCACAAAGTATGACATTGACAGGTACTGTCTGTACTATTAATAAATTCAGGACTTCATAGGCGTGATTTTTCTGACAGCTGTCGCACAGATCAAGTAAAATTTTGTAGAGTATAATAATAGGAGCATCTACAATAAACAAAACCTGTTCTCGGATATATACCAGAAGTAATAACGGTAAATTAATTGCCGTTGTTACTAGGTACTGCAGTTGAAAGTCGGTAGATCAGCAATAATAAATAACTAAACCTCGGCCACGAGCTCATTGGTATGAGCGGGGCGCGGGGCGAAGAGCTGTAAGAAACCAACATTGTACTAAACCATTCGATTGACGCCACGACGCGACGGGACGTCCCGCTCCAAGCGCTCGTAGACCCCGCTGCCGCTAAAAGCCCGAGCTCGTGATCGAGCGGTTGCTGTTTACTTACTTTGTTTTACCCAGCCGGAGGAGGTTTCTCACTCCCTCTGGGATTTCTTCGGACCGGCATAAATTTAAAAATTGCCGTGTCCCACCTCTCTGGATTGGCATTGCTAGATTTTTTTAACGTTTTGCAGAGTGTCAGGATCTAGAAAACATAAGAAATGATTTATATTTTATCTATTGCACTCTGTCCAAGCCAACTCGTACTGTGTAAGGCATCCCGTTAACTCTGGCATTAGCCGAATCAAACTTACTGCCAACTTTACAGACGCCACACGAGGCTAGTCGATGCGCAATAGCAAATTCTTATGCCAGCGCCGATCAGGAGTGACGTTTTCTGCCGCTCGTGTTGTAGGTAACTTCGCAGTTTGATTCGACCTATACCAATGAATCCTTTGCAATTTATTCGTATGTACGGATTTCCACATCGCCGGCTTTTCAGTGAAGGAAAACATTGTGACTCTGAATGTCAATTGACATAATATTGCGGTAACACTATGTGATGGTTAAAGACTGAAAAGTTGCAGTAGTTTGGTCAACCGGACTAACAACAGAACTACTGCTACTTATTCACCAGCAGCCAATTGCTGAACTTGAAAATTGCGGTCTTTTTCAGATTTTGTCGAGAATTTTCGCCTAGTAGTATTTTTCAGGGCCCTGGAACTTATTTTGTTGTATAGCGCAATAGCTGTTGTTGCGTGTTTCATTTAAATTAAATGAAATAAAAAATAGTATAGAATTTTTTCACAATTATTAAAATTATCAAAAAATGTGTCGAGTTTGTAGAGCCTAAATAGCATCATGAAACATTTAAGCCAAATTTATTTTACATATTTCTGATAGCTTACGTATCAAAGAGTCAGAATTTGTAATCCAACCCGACGTAACGACGTCCAACCCGGTCGAAATCCACCGGGCCATGAAAACTCGATTTCGGTTATTATTTTCTTTTTTCAGCGGGAGTTGCAGAAAAGGTAAGGCTTTAAGCCGCTTTGAAAGTTACAGTTTGAGACAGCGCAGACATCATTGTCTTAGAATAATATGCATCACAAGCACTAAGTAGAGAATTCGGCCCGTTATTCACCAGCAGCCAATTGCTGAACTTGAAAATTGCGGTCTTTTTCAGATTTTGTCGAGAATTTTCGCCTAGTAGTATTTTTAGGGCCCTGAAACTTATTTTTTTGTATAGCGCAATAGCTGCTGTTGCGTGTTTTATTTAAATTATATGAAATAAAAAATAATATAGAATTTTTTCACAATTATTAAAATTTTCAAAAAATGTGTCGAGTTTGTAGAGCCAAAATAGCATCATGAAACATTTTAGCCAATTTTATTTTACATATTTCTGATAGCTTACGTATCAAAGAATCAGAATTTGTAATCCAACCCGACGTAACGACGTCCAACCCGGTCGAAATCCACCGCGCCCTGTAATCTTGTAATGAGTTATTTATCTTATGTTTGAGCTACATTATGGGGTTCAATTTTCATGTAGGGTGTAGCTTAGACTATAATTAAGGTTTTCGGACCACATTGGTATTAGTGTTTGAAAGCTTTATTACGTTCTTGACGATGGCTGCTAACTTCATAAAAAAGTTCACATTATTTGGTCGGGTTATATTGGCTGCTAGAATTGGCTGCCAACTTCACACCGGTTGGATATGCCACAAATGTTCAAACCCCTTTCGGTAATAAAGTACAAGGGTGTCCAGAAGGAAATTTTCGCGCTCAAATTAAAATTGCTAAGAAACTAGAAGGGCAATGGTATTGGGGTTTGACGCCTGTTTGACGTCTGCGGGATGCGAATTATTCGGTGGGTATGAGTCACGGGCTCACGCCTCTGGGGCACACCACGCGTTTGCGAGCGAATGATGTTTAAAGTGCAGTAAATCACTTATTCTTGAACGTTGCGTTTGTACTCATTTCGATATTCGCCGAATAAGTGAAGAACCGAGCTCGCAGCAGGTACAACAATTTTAACAAAAAGTAACAATGATAATCCAAATCAGGGGCATCGACGTCAGCAACGATACCAAAGCATGTGTTCAGGTCCCCCTGGACACCCTGTACAAGTATGTTATTATGGACGTATGAATTGTGATTAAAAAAAGTTACAAATAAAAAGTTCCAGTACTCACTTTCACTCACTCACTTTTTTCGTAGAGCCCTTTGCTTTTAAGTCTATACCTGAAATGCAATATGTTAAAATTAAACCAAACAAATGGAACACGCATGAAGTGGTGGTGGGTAGTGGTCTAGTGGTAATGACACGCGCCTTACAATCGTGCGTCGAAGGTTTGAATCCCGGATCAATATTTTTTTTAGAATTGAAGTGTGGGATTTCACAATAATAGCTTTTCGGTGAAGGAAAACATCGTGACTCGTGAGTAGTCGTGAGTAGTCGTGAGGCTACCTGTATACGTCCGAAGAAGTAATTCGATGGCGTGTGTGAATCTATCAAACCACACTGAGCCAGCGTGGTGGATATGGGCCAATCCGATTTCGTGGACAGGCCTACATCCTACAGTGGACTAAGGCTGGTAAAGCTATACCATAATGTCAAATTTCATGCAATATGGCTCATAAAAGAGATAATGCAAAACTACATCGAGCTCAGGCCTTACCTGTGTACGCTCAGGCCTTACGTGGGTCAGTGCCTTGCCTCGTAGGTACATTATTTATATTTTCTTTGGAAAATGGTTTTCCTATTTTGTTTAGTACGAATCTTCTTTTAAAGGAATTTTGTATTTTCTGTAAAAAAAAATAGTTTATTTTCCAAATTTTGGCGATTATAACCCTAAAGGCCTAGGTATTGAAAAAAATATTTCAGGACGTTTTTAAAGCAGACTAAATTTGCTACAATATGACACTAGAATCGTCACTGTAGACTTAATAGTTTCGAGATTAAACCATCCAAAGTTTATCATTTTTTCGAACTTCGCATTTTTTGCAATTCTGTCGTTCTGAATGACTTTGACCACAGAAAAGCAAACTCTATCTATACAAATTTCAATGAAAACCGCTGTAGCCAAGTATGTATTGCCACTGTAAAATATCTGCACAAGAACTGTGCATTTTTCACTAGCTTCGGAAATATTTTTTTTACTTTAAAATAGAGCGTAGTATATTTTATGTCACATCACCAATATACGTTAATACCATAACATTAATGGCCATAATTTAAATGACGTGTTTAAGTTGTTAAATACACTTTATTTTATTAATGTTACATGACAATGGCAAATGCACAAACATGCCAAGCCAAAATGGGCCAATCTCGAATTTGAATATGGTATCACAGTTCTTTTTTGGCATCTAACTAGTGATGGGCGAAGTAAATTGTTCAGTTTAATTTTATCGATAATGTTATTATATACGTATTGCATAATTTATGGACAATGTATATATATATATATATATAAATTGATGATCCGGGCAATTGTAAAAAAAAACCCGCAAATAAATTTGTTTTACGTACCACCTTCTTTTATTTTGATTTAAGTAGGTGGCCCCGTTACACCTGGGACCAAAATCTATAATTTGTTGCCTGAAAATGTTATTGACGCATCTAGCTTAATTTCTTTCAAAGCCCGCCTAAAACGCTGGCTTATCGAGGAAAGATATTAGGATTTTAACATGCTTAAATGTATACAATGAACGATATATGTATAGTTTTTCATTTTTACAATGATGTAGTTTTAGTTGTATTTTATTTTATTTTTGAAGACTTGTTTTATTGTAGTTTCGTACCGTGACATAATTGACTTAATTTATGTATTATAATTTGATACTTGACATTTTTAAAATTAAATATTTATCAATGTCTTATTTTATAATATGGAATGTATTTGTTTTTGTGTTAAAACATTGTTTGACGTGTAATATTTTTATTATGAATAAATATGAATATTACTAAATAGTACACCACAACCACAAATATTTAACTAAATCAAAATATGCAGATATCAATATTTGTCTAATTTCGATATATTAACTTACTAACAAAATTTATTGATATCGATATTTTTTTTTATTATAGTAGGTACGAGTATGCTATAATTACAAAATATTTGAAATTAAAATAATTATATTGACATCGATATTTTTTTTATTCCGACATCTTATTAACTTAGTAGCAAAATTTATCGATGTCGATAAAATGTTTGCTAGTTTTGCAACTACTATCAACGAAATTCTAAAGGCAGAAAAAGATAACAAATTCTAAGGCAGTAAAAGATAACGTTTAAATAAAAAAATGCTCACAATAATTTAGACTTGCTATTGGAAGGATGTTCTTCCTTTTTGTAAACTAAAGTCTCTGCTCCGTATTCGACACGTTACAATAGCGCGAACCGGCATTTTTTGGGCAAAAATTACCTCTGAAATCTCTTGAACGACTGTGACGGTTAATGTCACGATTTCACGAATCACGAGTCTTGACATACACACGTCTGTCTGTGTGTATGTCAAGACTCTGTATCTCGGGAACGGGTAAAGATATCGAGTTGAAATTGAAACTGTATACGTATATCTACGGTTTCTTGCAGTTGTGTAAAAGAAAAACTTCTCAGTTATCGTTTCAAAAAGTTAGAGCCGTTTATGTCGTAAAAAACCGCATATTTTGCACTCACAAAAATCAAAACCTACAGGGTACTTTCCGTTGACATAGAACTATAAAATTTGGCGAGAAGCATTGTCTCAGAGTACACATATAGGAATAAATCTGAAAACTGTACATTTTTATTTACATCACAAAAAATAGGGCCTCAAAATTCCCAAAAAATTGGTTCAAAATTCTGTCTAAACTGAAAATAAGTTCAAATATAAATTTATATGTAAATGTCTAATAGTATAAATATAAAACATCAAACTTAATAGCAATCAAATCAAGTAAGTTATAAAATCAATTCTTAAAGCATTAAACTGTTGTTTTATATCTCAGTATTTACTCATATCTAAACTAGATGGCGCTGCCGTCAAGTTAGCCCGCGGTATTAACTTTCTCCGTCGATGTACGAGGTGTCTATGCGTTCCGGAGATGCGGTAGTTAGTGTTGCAAATATGTAAAACCATTTCCTGGCTGACTCGTACAAATACAAAGTGAGTGATATATCATTTAAAAGAACTTCATTTGCACATGCTAAAACAGGTTTATACTTTATAATTATTTTAACAACGTGTTTGTACGGAACCCTCGATGTGCGAGCCTGACTCGCACTTGTCCGGTTTTTTATATTTTTATCATTATTGAATCATCCAAGTTATCGTTTAAAAAAATCATGAATATTTTCCTTATTGCTTTTCGCAAGAAATGGCATCAATCAAAATATCAAATCAAATGAGTTATTGTTTCTGTAACCAAATAATACATTATGCAACTGTAGATTGGGGCTATTATATTAGGTATAAAAATACCTGTGTTAGAAGACCTCAAAGAGAATGTAATAGTATAAATTGGAAAACCCCGCTCTTCGATATCCAATACCCATACTATAGTAACATCTTAATTATTTTTAATAAAACACATTCTTGCGTGCGTGCGTGCTGGCGTGCGTGTGTGTATGTGTGTGTCTAAATATATAAACATGACATTTGGAATATAGGTACATTGTACGACGCAATGGAACACTAAGGACGAAAATTTTGAAAAATCGACCTCTAACGTGTTAAAACGATCCCTTTTCATCTGTATGTAACTTTTGCTTTCCTGTACCAATTAACTTGAAACTTTGTTTACATGGCTTTTATATAAAATTAAAGTTACATTTGTTCCTGTTTTCCGAATTTTCTTTTTCTAGGGGATCAAATAAGGTCTCAAAGTTGATGAAAAAAGCATCAATTACATCCAACGAACTTTATTATAATTTTATCTTTGATTATTACAAGTAAATAGTATAAGAATTTTATGATTAAATTAACTTTGAAGCCAAGCGCTTCAAAAAATCGTTCACGTCCATCATTAAAGAAGGAAAGAAAAAATGCCAAGTCGATGTTCACGTCATATTTTAAATATAATAAAAAAATAGCCATGAACATTTTTCGATAGGCAAGCTATCACAGGCGTGATTATAAATAAATGATAATTTATAGTAAATACGGCTCATCTGGTTATGACGTGGGTGAAGGTCGATCTTCTGCGGCTCTTAGGCCATTAGGTAGATAAACTTACTTGGCTTTATTAACTTGGCTGGCTGCTTCGGCCTGGAGCCGGAGGCGGCGGCAGCGTTGTCGCTTCCACTGGCAGCTGAAATTTAAAATTTTACCTCAACCTGTAAGTACATTCATAAAATTTCAAAATATACGTGGTTATGAAAGGTGTAGTAGTGTACCTACTGTAACCACACATAAGGTTCATATATATTTTATACTAGGTGACCCGGCGAACTTCGCTTCACGTTTCGGTTTATAAATTATAGCTTACCTGTGGCTGTTATTCTGACATATAACCAGTACAACTGCAAAGTTTCATTTTAATCCGTTCAGTAGTTTTTAGGTGACAGAGTAACAAACATCCGTACATACTCATAAACTTTCGCGTTTATAATATTATTAAGATTATATCGCTTTTAAATGTATTTTTGACCGACGAAACGGAGGATGTACTCAATTTGTATATTTTTTAGGGTTCCGTACCTCAAAAGGAAAAAACGGAACCCTTATAGGATCACTTTGTTGTCCGTCTGTCCGTCTGTGTGTATGTCAAGACTCTTTATCTCGGGAACGCGCAAAGATATCGGGTTGAAATTTAAACTGTATACGTATATCGATGAACTCTTGCAGTTGTGTAAAAGAAAACTTCTCAGTTATCGTTTAAAAAAGTTAAAGCCGTTTATGTCGTAAAAACCTGCATATTTCGCACTCACAAAAATCAAAACCTACAGGGTACTTCCCGTTGACATAGAACTATGAAATTTGACGAGAAGCATTGCATTTTTATTTAAAACACAAAAAAATAGGGCCTCAAGATTCACAAAATACGGGTTCAAAATTCAAAGTGAGTAAATCGTATCAGGTAAGGTATAAAAGAACTTCATTAGCACATGCTAAAACAGGTTTTTAATTATTTTAATAATGTGTTATTATCGATGTATGTCGAGAAAAGTGAAAAAAAAAAAACTCTTTTGTCGATGGTTATAGTATTGAGATTTTAACAATTTACTTCCCAGTTTTGTGAAATTCTGGATTTTTACGGAACCCTCGATGTGCGAGCCTGACTCGCACTTGTCCGGTTTTTTTTATGTGTAACCACGCATAACTTTTTATATAGTGGTACGATTTCAATAATCCTTTTTTTATTTTAAAGAGTATATTATACTTCGAAATTGGTCCTATTAGTGATATTACCTATGCCTACAGATATGAATGATAGTTTATAATAAATACGGCTCATCTGGTTATCACGTGGGTGAGGGTCTATCTTCAGCGGCTCTTAGGCCATTAGGTAGAACAATCATAAAATTCGATTCTTAGAACTAGTTCGTAAAATTATATCCTTTTATTTTTCCAGAATACGTATCTTCCAGAATAAGCGTGCGGTTTAGGTAGGTATATATTCCGAGAAAAATCACAACTAGATTAAGTATCAGAAATAGTTCATATATTTATAAGTTAGAATTATGTACTTTTTTATAGCGTAAGTAGGTATGTAAAAGTTCGTTACAATGAGAACGGTAAAATACATCAATGTTGTGTCATGTACCCACTTGGTAATTAAAATACGTTCGAAACTGCACTTAAATCTAAAAAATATTCGTTTTGCGGTATTATTGAGCAAATATATCTGTGAATTATGTTATAGAAATCACAAATATGTGTTCATATAGCACAATATGCGTAGATTGACGAAAAATATGACAAAATTATACTGAATTAGTTACATTACACGATTACACGTAACCACCGCCATTCTTCGAAAATACAGTAAAAAATGCAGTTCTATATTATTTTACGGAATTTAGAATGCTAAATAGACGTCACTAACAATTTATTATGCGGATTATATGCGATAAAGAATAGATATAAAGAAATAGGTAAGTTTTAGTTATGTTTTATCCAACGAGAGCAGAGGTCCAGTTCAAATCTGGCTCGAAATTGACGATGCGAAATATGAAATTAGCGGTAGGTATTAGGAAAGATACACGAATGGCGGGCTAAATATCAAACTAGGTGGCACTAACCTTGCGAGGGCCAGACATACCTGGGCGAAGAAGGCACAGGGACTGCGTCAGCCGTGGGGCGGCGCCCGCGGCGCAATCGACGTTCTCGAATGTTCTTGTCCGGTGCGAAGCTAGCCACTCTTGAGGCCGCATGACGTCACAGTTAGATCGGGCGGTTTGTCTCCTAGATGGCGTTTTTCCCTACCATTCGTGAGACAACAAAGCTTTTGAAGTGAGAAGATTTTACAAACAACGAAAATAAAGTATTACAATAGAACACCCCCTTTGAATCCAACACCAGTTGATCTTCCAGGTGGCGTATTAAGCCACTATAATAAATCATGCTACGAAGCAAGCGGGGGTTAATACGTTTGGTTTACTTACCACTTTTGCGACATAGAAATGTGTAATACCTAGCTGGTTTCTCTACAGAAAAATGTATTCTGAAACCGGAGGACCTAGAAAGTCTGAATTTGGCTGACTTCAGACTTGTTATTGCTGAAACCTTACGCAGATATAAAACTAGCAAACAAAATGAAAAGTACCTCTGACTTAGAAAGTGTTATTCAGCTGAAAAAGACGAAAGATCCAGCTTGAACCTTCCACCCAAGGATGTCTGACCATACCAGACTGGCCACTGGCCTATCTAGCTCGGCAAACAAACCTGCTTCTGGTTTTTTTCTGGTCTTTCCGGGCTGTAAGAGCTACACGCAAAGGACCTGTGAAAAATGTGGAGCTGCACTGTGTTATACTTAATAAGCATAATAACTATTTCCAAATGTTTCATATCTCATACATAATATCTATGAAGCTTTTAAAAAAATATGTAGGTTTTACGCAGAGTTGTATTTCTACAACATGTTAAAAAAAATTAGTGAAAAATACTTTTCTTTAGTTAGGATATTTTTATAATTTTTCCTGTTACTTATACACCACGTAGCTTAACATATCAAAATTAACGCTCTTGCGCCGTAAAGGGTTAAAATAAAATTATAAGTAGTTTATCAGTCTCTGGCAGCCATATCACAAGCTTTGCTTAGTTTGGGGTCAGAGGCCGTGTGTAAGATGTCCCAAAATATTTATTTCTTATTATTTATTTATTAAGTTCTGCCGGCTTTTCTATTTTTGTAACTAATAGATATTTTATTTTTATTTATTAACATTTTATATCTACTTTCTATGGTATTTATGTGTTATTTTGATCAGTTATTGCGTACTTAGTTTAATCTGTGAAAGTTTTTGTTTACGTTTGCGTTTAATCATTGTTTTTGTTGAATTATTTACTTAATTTTCAAGGCGTATGTACATTATCGTAATAATGGCTATGTGGTTTATTCGTTTTTAAAGTAAAACTTTTATTACTACGCCTCAAACATTTCGTCTATTCCCACTAGTTCAGTTGTCCAGTTCAGTTGACTGAACTAGTGAGATTTCTTTTCTCGTTTGTTCAATTTTCGTTCATCTATAGCATGTCGCGTGACGGTCGGAAAAAGTTTCACTTCTACCGTGGTTTGATAAAACCGCACAATCATTTTGGTCTTTTGAACCGCTCTTGTTCTAGTTTTCATTGTGGAAATCACTAAATATGTAATCATTTTGAACTTTGGACATAACTACGTCGCTTACAACCTGTACATTTTTATGATAATTCACCATTTCTAGATCAGAATATTTTTCTTCAGTTAAAATTAGCTCCATGTTGAAAAATATGTGGAAAAAATTTTCGCGCTCGCTTCGCTCGTGCTAACTCAATGTTCTCTTTTTTGCTCACATCTAATGTCACTTTCAAAACTTTGACTGACTAAACATAAAAAACGAGTTCACTGCTCTAGTATTCAAAAGGCGCGGTTCCAACTCGGGGTCATGGGGCTATGTCGGTCTTTGCTCAGACGATTTTTGTAGGTTCAAAGTTTTGAATTATTCAAATTAAAAAAATAAAACTTTTATAACTATGCAGGGCTCTCTTTTCCTCATGTCTAATTTGATGTAAGTAACTCACAAAATCGTAAAATTTTCACACTCGCTCGGTGCTTTAGTCTATTTTGCTCATTCCTTTTGAAATCTTCTTTGCTTCATAACTTTTTTAAAGTTACTGAAAAAAACATTTTTAACAGTACTAGGGTGTTCTATTTCGCTAATTCTTTATTTATATTAAAGCAATTGGCATATTTGTGCGCTCGCTGCGTTCGCGTATAATAATTTGCACTAGGGTGGTCTGCTTAGCTCATTATTAATTTAAATGTTTCTAAAAATATTGACAAATTTTCGAGCTCGCTATGCTCGAGCATATTAGTAGGATAGTGCTCAGCTTTGCTCATATCTGTTTTAAAATTACTGAAAAGATCCGATAAATACATTGTCTACTTGTTAATTTGGTACATATATGTATATATTTTATTATGGTTTTATGTATGTATTTTATGTAGGTATATAATTATTTATTTATTTGTATGTAATAATTATAATTTATTTTTGTATCTGTGTATTTGGTCTATGTAGTTTATGCTATTGAACAGCACCGACCGCAACATAATTATCCTAATATTATTTCATTTAGGTTGCCTGGAAGAAATCGCTGCAGGCGATAAGGCCGCCCATTTTTCTACCGGATTATTGTTTTATTTTTCTAGTTTAAGTTGTTTTGTAATGTATGGTGTGAAAATAAAGTAATTTTGTATTGTATTGTATTGTAAATCTTCGTGCTCACTGCGCTTGCGCATAATAGCAATGGTTAAATAAATAAAAAATAAATAAAATTCATTTATTTCAGGCATGTAGGGCCCATATTGGCAGAGAATAAAAATACAAAATAACACATAAGTCATCATAACAAATTAAAATTACAGCACAGCAATATCAATGTCAGAAAAATTAAAATTAAAATAATTAAATTAAAATAATTAATAATTAATTAATTGTAATTAATAATTAATTAATTGTAATTAATAATTATAATTAATAAAACAATAATAATTAAGAGTGGTTTAAACATACTGGAAATACGAATAAATTGCGCGGTTGGAAAGTCTTCTTTATTCATGCCTTTCTTATAGTTTCTGTCAAAACTGACAACTTTAAGCACTCGCTCTGTTCGCGCTCTCTCGAATTGATTTGGTTTCTTGTACTTATACTTTAAACAGTTTATTGAAGAAACGTATCGTACGCTATGTTGTAGGTATTGTTTTCTCTCCTGCCTCATTGAAAAAAAATATATGACTTTTCTTTAAAAACATCGAAAACGATTCGCGCTCACTGCGCTTGCGTGCATTCAATGCAAAATGTTTTAATTTCCCAGTTTTAATTTCAACTCAAATCTGCCTTTTGGAGGCGTCATAACTCGTGAGGTGCTTTAAAGGGGGCTAGAGGAGGGATACAACATATTTAAACTTTGTTCGTATTCAAAGTCACTGCGAAAATTATCGAGTTTTGTATAAAGTTACATGGTCTCAGTAGGTTTAGTTTGTTCCATCCCATCTGGTTCCTACGCTGCTAGCACTTGGCACTGCGTAGCTTTGCAATTAAATTAGGTACCAAATCACTAAATTCGGTTAATGTGCCGTAAATAAATTAAAAATGTAGGTGCTTACATGTTTAAATACTACAATATGTAACATGGTTACATGTTTACATGTGCTTTGTCTGTAAGTTACAATATGTTGGCCACCGAAAAATATGAGACATTTAGTAATTCTAAAAGGCGATTAGGGTGGCACTTCAAACATTCACGAATCTGTTCGGAATTTGCAGTTAGCAACTGTTGGTAAAAGGTGGAAACAAATAGTAAAACGACTGCACGAAGTAAATAGAATTCTTAAAAAAATTGCATACAGGGTTATTTCTAATCAATTAGCATCCTCTTAGGGGCTTATTCTGTACTTCAAAACTAACAACTTTTGTTCTGCGACTTTAGAATAAATCTCATAACGCTATTCGAGTAGCATACAATAACATCTTCAGGCACCTGATGGGCCTGAAGTGGTATTGCAGCGCCTCGGGAATGTTTGCGGAGGCGAGAGTAGATTCTTTTAACGCCATACAGCGTAAAAGAATAGCCGCGTTTATGTCCAGACTTGAAACGTGTAAAAACGTCATCATAAGAAGCCTAGCGGACAGGCTGTTGCAGACCGAAACGTACCGACGACGGATACATGTGGCTAGTTAAGGTTGACTAGAATTTATTTTATTTTGTTATTATTTTTTTTAAATTAGTATATACATTCTTGTGTAATTTATATGGATCAATTAGTGTCTGAAATAAAGCATTATTATTATTCCTCTTTATTCAACTGAAATCACAGGCTTAGCCTGGTCCTTTATTAGGCATCAATGGAGCCTAAGATAGCGTGAAATGGAAACTATGGCATATAAAATGACTTGAAATATTGTAACTGGGCTATTTTGGTGAAATTTTAAATGTTTTGTAAAATTAGACTATGAAATGAGGTACGGCACCCGCTAAATATGCCCCATTTCAAAAATTCGTAGCGGGTGGTGACTTGCCGTCCACTAAATGGGCCCCCCATAAAGGCTACCGTAAGTTGGGACCGGAGGGGCAACATTGGTGTGGACGGCTTAGGGTGTCGAGAGGTGTGCTGCGCTTTCACTAGACGCTATTCGCGGCGTTATGCCCTTTAACACTTCCACCCTGGAGCTTAGGTTCTTAGCTCTTGCGGTTTCCACTCCAAACCGGCCGGTTAAGGCAAGAGAGGAGTCAGGGGTCTCATTTAGCCCCAGGGAATCAGGGTTCGCGGTGTCGCCACTCACCGACGACTCGCCACAAAGTCGCCCCTGCGATATTATTATTATTATTCAACTGAAATCACAGGCTTAGCCTGGTCCTTTATTAGGCATCAATGGAGCCTAAGCCAACATTGAGAGGCCCCTTTTACAATTTTATTATGAAATATAAAAACAGTGGTAGGTATAAAAAAGATAGTTATTATTATTATTTCTCTTTATTCAACTGAAATCACAGGCTTAGCCTGGTCCTTTATTAGGCATCAATTATTATTATTATTATTATTATGTCATATAAAATTGTTCTTGTTTATTAATGTATTTAGTGCTTTTTTTGTTTTTGTTTTCTATAATATTAAAATGAATCATATTATGCATTTACCCAACGACATTAATAAAACTTTATTAATGTCGTTGCATTTACCCATATATTTTTATAGGTTTCATTAGTCAGCTATCTATCTAATAAAGTAGAAATAGTGTTTTTCCACTGCTACACAGGCCTTGTCTTTGGTTCATCAATCTTTGCGGTTCATTCATATACGTATACAGGGTTATTTCTAATCAATTAGCATCCTTTCAGGAGCTTATACTGTACATCAAAACTAAAAACTTTTATTCTACGACTTTTATTAATTCTCATAAAAATATTTTTAAAAAAATATCGTTCACCCGCGACAAAATGTACGGAACATCTGATTTTTTTTAGAGTTTTGACAAAAGTCGCAAAACAAAAGTTGTCAGTTTTGATGTACAGAATAAGCCCCCGAAAAAATGCTAATTGATTAGTGTAATAGGGCCTATTCTGTGGAATAATACTATACTTGAGGCTAATCTAGACGACGGCCATATTATAGAATATTATTATATGTACTCGTCAATATGAACATTTTAAGGGTTCCGTACCTCAAAAGGAAAAAACGGAACCTTTAAAGGATCACTTTGTTGTCCGTATGTCCGTGTGTCAAGACTCTTTATCTCGGGAACGCGTAAAGATATCGAGTTGAAATTTAAACTATATCCTTATATTTATAGTCTCTTGCAGTTGTGTAAAAGAAAACCTTCTCAGTTATTGTATAAAAAAGTTAGAGCCGTTTATGTAGTAAGAAACCGCATATTTCGACACTTACAAAAATCAAAACCTACTAACCGCTAATATTGAACTATGAAATTTGGCGAGAAGCATTGTCTTAGAGTACACATATAGGAATAAATCTGAAAACTGTACATTTTTATTTAAATCATAAAAAATAGGGCCTAGATTCACAAAATATGGGTTCAAAATTCAAAGTGAGTAAATCAAATACAAATACAAATTTAACAACTAACTTCCCAATTTAGTGAAATTTTCTAGATTTGTACGGAACCCTCGGTGTGCAAGCCTGAGTTGCACTTGTCCGGTTCTTATTTACTGTGGGAACTAAGCTCAAACTAATGAAAAAAGAAAAGTTCCATACAAAACGTTCGACTCCTTCTTTCCGCGATTTCCGGGTTGGCGCCATTGTAAACGTTGCTCACTATAATGAGTACAATAAAATCTTAGAATATTTTCATTGTCTTCAAAATCACTCTGTATAATCCTAAAGCTAAACGCCTTATCTACGTTTATTTGTCTTGATTTTCTTGCGGAACGTTGCTGCGTCGCCTCATCGCCAGCTAAGTAGGTACCTACTTAACAGTACAGTTACAATCGACTTCCAAAAAGAAAAAGTTCACAATAGACAATAATCATGATGACTGGGTAAAAAAAAAATCAGTATTATAATTAGTCCGTGAAATAGATAATCAAAAAATATTGGACACAATTTTTTTTTCTTGTGTCAATTAATCAACAAATTCAATGACAAAGATAATGCTTGTCAAAGTTTGGGAGAGAGATGAGGTCACAACCCCCAGGTCGTGTCGGAAGTCTATACCACAGAACAGCAGAACTAACTCTCTTCTATGGTCTATTCATTTGTATGTCACTTGTGACGTCACGCGGAACTTTAACAGGACTTTTTAATATAAGTACATCATTTTTTGTTTAATTAACAAAAAAAAATTTATAGTCTATCTGACGGACTAATTATAGTTTTTTAGACATCTCTTCTTCTTCTTGTGGTTCTTCTCCTTTTGGAGGCTGGACAACATCAGGGCAATTCTAATTTTTGAAGCTGCTGCTCTAAATAATGAGGTGGTACTGCAGCCAAACCAGTCCCGCAGGTTTTTTAACCATGAGTGCCGTCTTCTGCCAGCACTTCTCTTTCCGACAATCTTTCCTTGGATGATGAGCTGGAGTAGTCTGTATTTATCATTTCTTATGATGTGACCAAAGTACGACATCTTCCGATGTTCGATGGTATTCATAAGCTCCATCTTCTTCTTAAGCCTGCTTAGTACTTCAACGTTGGTAATTTGGTCACGCCATGAGATCCTCAAGATACGGCGGTATCCATATTTCAAACGCCTCCAGCTTCTTTGTCAAATTTTGTGTGAGAGTCCATGTTTCTACGCCGTATAATAGCACCGAACAGATGTACCAACATACTATGAGTAGTCTTAAGTCAAGACTCAGGTCTCTGACTGTCTTTTAGACATCATGCCACAGATATCTGTAAAATACAACATGCCTTTTGCATGTTTTTACGCTATTTCTTAGAATTTTTTTTGTTTGCAAAATTCGGTCAGTGTGATTATACGCTATCTAAATAGAAATGTACAGAAACACAAGTATACCTATTTGTTCACGAAAGTCAACACTTTTTATTGGGAATTGTTTCAATGACGATGCTTCCACTTATGCAGCTGGTATGACTCAAATAACATCATTACGTTTATTACCTAGTTAAACACCATTTCCTCTGACGAAAATCGTAAGCTTCATGACTAACGGGGTTTGAGTCAAAGATCACTTGAATCAATAGGTAGGAAGAAATGGGTGACTTTATCTGAGCAGGAAAAATAATTGGTGTAATGTTCGATTCCGCTTCATTGTTACTTTGGCGGTGCTCCCGTTAAGAAGACATGCTAGTCCAGGTGACAAGCGGACGCGTTTCCGGGCCCTGACTTGGCAAAAGCTTATTCCGAATCTTTCTCTGTTGCTGTCCATGAAGAGAGCCACACCACGGATACGAACCCCAGGAGCCCCTTTTTCCGCGTTTTCCAGAATTTTATCGATGGTTACGCTTTTTGAGGGTACTAATTCTCGGACGGGAATTGCGCTCTGTGTCGCTTCAGTGGACTGTGTGAGTGTTAAGTGTGTCGAAATGGGATCAGGTGTTAGAGTGGAAGGAAGTATGGTGATGTTAGGTATAGTGGAAAGTGTTAAGGTAGTGCGGGATGGTAAGGTAGTGGGGAGTGTTCCAGTGGGAAGTGTTGCAGCTGGAATGTTTTGTTGGTTGGAGTGGAGAGTAGAATTTCTTTTGGCCGCAATTCTGAATGACCTCTCCATGAAGGACAGAAGAAATTGTCTACTTTTTGGATCTGCTAAGATGTTATGGAGATCCGAGACCACTAGATTTCTGTCAATCATTATTTCGAGGTCATGTTGTGCGGCCGAGAATCTGGGGCAATCGATGAGCACGTGCCAGACTGTCTCGGAGACATCGGGGTCGCACTCGCATCCAGGGCTGTTCTTGATCTTACATCTGTACAGATATTCAGCTATTCCTCCATGTCCCGTCAAAGCTTGAACCTGAAAAGGAGTCAGTTTTGTGACGCGCGTCACCCGATATGCATTTGCGATATCCGGGAAGAATGTCTGAGTGACTTTGCCTTTATCCGAGGTTTCATATCTGTCCTGCCACTTTCGGACTGATTCTTCGCGAATTTTGCTTTTGACGTAGGACAGGGGGATCCCCTCGTAGTCTCTTGACGTTTCAGTGAGTGCCGCTGACTTTGCGAGCTCATCAGCTCTCTCATTACCAGCGGTGCCCACGTGTGCTTTCAGCCAGAAAAGACGAAGAGATCTCCCCTCTGCAGTTATTATTCCAATGTTGTCCTTTATTCTCCTTGCCAAAGGATGACTCGTTTTGGGGTTCCGAAGCAGTTCGAGTGAAGATCGTGAGTCACTCAATATGTTGACTTCAGAGATTCCGCTTGTAGCCGCCATTTGAGTCGCTCGGTAAAGAGCATAAAGTTCCGATTGGAAGACTGTGCATTCGGGGTGTAGCTTGAATTTTGAATACTTGACTTCCCTGCCATTTTCCCACCAGGTTAAGGCTGCACCGACTTGACCCTTAATCTTGCTACCATCTGTATAAATTTGGGGTCCATCGGGCAGATTTGAGGTGTTTTCTAGAAGCTCGAACTCGACAGATGTCTGGGTGGACGGGTGTGGCTGGTCCAGGTAGCTGACATTTCGTTCGAGCTCCACTTCTGGTGGGAGATATTCTTGGGACAAGTTTTTCTTCGCTCTGTACAGGCTTGCCGCTTCCTGGATTCGCAGGTCAATGGGGAGTAGACCTGAGAGTGCGAGTGCTGACTTGAGAGAAACAGTACGATATGACTTACAGATTTTTTGGGCAAAACCTCTTTGGAGTGCATTCAAATGAGACTTGTTTTCCTCGAGGTCTGCCGCTTGTGCCCATACGTTTTTAAGTAAGTATTTAGTAGTAGTAGTAATATTTACAACTACTTAGTCTTTATAAAGCACAAGTCAGGTCTTGCATGGAATACTGCTCTCACCTTTGCTTGGGATGGCTCTGTCAAATATCAATTGGAGGCACTTGAGTCGATTGAGAGGCGAGCCAGGAGGCTGATTGACAACGGAACCTTGTCTAAGTCGCAGCTGCAAAGTCTCGAGCATCGACGAAAGGTAGCGTGTTTGTCAGCCTTTTATCGGATACACTTCGAAGAGTGCGCTCAGGAGTTGCACAATCTGGTCCCACCTGCCCCTTTCTTCTATCGTACGGCTAGACAGACGCGACCAAAGCGCCACCCTTTTATGGTGGACATTCTGGGCGTTAGAACTAAGCGTTTCGAATCCTCATTCCTCATACGAACAGCCAGAACGTGGAACGCTTTGCCTGGATCTGTCTTTCCGCTTAAGTACAACGTGGTTGTCTTCAAATCCCGAGTAAATAGGTCTTCTAGGTTAGCGTGCTACACCCTATGCGCATATCTGCTCAACATCAGGCAGTATGTAGTCAAACGCAAACCTATACGGAGTAAAAAAAAATTCGACGCGTATATTTGTAATTTTTTTTATGTGTAACCATAACGCATAACTTCTTACATAGTGGTCCGATTTCAATATTTTTTTTATTGGAATGAATATACTTTTAAGTTGGTCCCATTTCAATTTTATCGAAATCTGCTTTGCGATATTTGATAAATCAATAATAATGTGAAAAATGCTACATCGATCCGTGCGAAATATTCGCGAATTCTGTACACGGTTGAGGTCGGTCATGCCATTTTTGGCGAAAAATAATTAAATAAATAAATATTTTGGGACATCTTACAGACGGCCTCTGACCCCAAACTAAGCAAAGCTTGTGATATGGCTGCCAGAGACTGATATACTACATATACTTATTTTTTAAATACATGCTTATATAGATAGTAACTAAATAACACCCTTATGTTGTGCAGTGTAACTTTTTTGAATCTATCTTAGGCAGTGTACCTACCTAATAATTATCTGCCATAACAATTTTTCGCAAAAAATCGCTACACCGACTTTCAACGTGTACAAAATTTGAATAATTTGCACGCATCGATGGGACATCCATGTGCATGTTTGTTGTTTTATCAAAAACGGCTCAGCCATTACGACAAAATTTAAATAACAAGACCAACATAGTACCTCCTCCTTTTTGGAAGTCAGTAAAACAATAGAATGAAGCAATCTTCTTATGACATTTTTGAAATATCTCATTTTGGTTATGACTTGACGTAAAAAGCAACTGGTGTAGGTATTTCCTTGAAGGAATTAATCACTACGTTAAAGTATTTCTAAGCTCTATGCTACTGGTAAAGTTTTATTAAGTCTTAGGTAGTAACAGGACCGGATATCTCATATGGCTTTTTGGGCTTTGGCCCAGGGCCCCTTGGATTTCAGGGGCCCCCGGCTTCGTCAAGTTCAAGTCAAAAATATACGATAATGCGATTTTTTCACTTAATTAAACAGATCGTAAGGTTTGCTGCCCTGCGAATCCTGGGATTAATCAAACCCATTCAATTATTGACCGACGAACCACCGGAGGAGGTATACAATTCGACGCGTATATTTTTTTTATGTATAACCACGCATAACTTTTTTCATAGTAGTCCGATTAAAATAATTATTTGTTTTATTGGAAAGAGTATACTTCGAAATTGGTCCCATTTAAATTTTATCGAAATCGGCTGAGCCATTTTTGATAAATCAACAATAATGTAAAAATGTTACATCGATCCGTACATAATATTTACGTCCTAGCGATGCGTCCCAGCTTCGCGCAGGTGTATTATAGGTACATATAAACATTTCTCTTGAATTACTCTATCTATTAAAACAAACTGCATCAAAATCCGTTCCGTAGTTTTAAAGATATAAGCATACATGGGGACAGACAGCGGGAAGCGACTATACTATGTAATGATTATGTACACGAGTGAAGTCGGTCATGCTATTTTATGCAAAAAATAATTATTATTTATTAATTCAGCTGAAGTCTAGGTGGGCTCCCAAGTAGGTATACCTATATATTTCATAATTTATACTTCTTAATTTACACCAAGCTCAAGTCCGATCGTGTTTGGAGTACTGTAGCCACCTTTTTGATGGTTTAGCTAAATACCAGCTTGAGGCTCTGGATTCGGTTGAACGGCGTGCCGTGCGGCAGATCGGGGACAATATGCTTGTCACGTCCAAACTAAAAAGCCTAGAACACAGGCGTAAGGTTTGGCAATTTTCTATAGGCTCCATTTTGGCGACAGTGCGCTCGAACTCCACGACCTTATTCCTCCTTCTCCTTTCCACAACAGGGCAGGCCAGAAATCTCTTAAATACCATCCCTACTAAGTCTAAACGCACGTACTAAACGATTCGTTTCTTCCTTCATAATGCGGACCAATAGGGATTGGAATGCTTTACTTTCGTCACTATTTCCTGACAAATACAATCTGGATATCTTTAAGACAAGAGTGAATAGGTATCTAGGTCTACAATTCTACATACTCCATCTTCGGCCACAACACCGCTTTCCATCAGGCGAGACGGTGGTCAAATGAATATTATATTGAATAAAAAAAAAGTCTTAGCCCAGGACCCTCAAAGCTCACGGTCCGACCCTGGGTGTAGATAATTACCTACTGGTGTACCTAGATAATTATTTCTAAACTCTATTCTACTGGAAGAGTTTTATTTAGTTGTAGGCAGTATGCTACTGGTGTAGGTATTTCTAAACTTTATGCTACTGGTAGAGTTTAATCTAGTAGTAGGTAGATTGTACAGCAAAATCCTATCCTATCCTACTAATATTATAAACGCGAAAGTTTGTGAGGATGGATGGATGGATGGATGTATGGATGTTTGTTACTCTTTCACGCAAAAACTACTGAACGGATTGAGATGAAACTTTACAATAATATAGCTTATATATCAGAATAACACATAGGCTATAAATCATAATGATATTGCGTCAAAAATCAAAATATCATGCGGGCGAAGCCGCGGGTAAAAACTAGTTAAGAAATAAAATTGATTCACAGTACTTAGTCAGCGTTACTTTTCAGAAACACCATGTTTTACAGTAGGACAGGTAAATTAAATACACAATAATTGAAAGTCTGGTGCAAATGCAAATTTTAGTGACGACTCTATGAGTCAGTGAAGATAAAGTAACGTGGACCAGTCACTGACACAACTGAATAAATAATATGTAAGTATAGCACTGACATGCTCTATAATTGAAAGAGATTTCTTTTGAGAGCTATCTCTATAAAATAACTCATTATTGGAATTGTAATTTAAGTCCTGCAATGCAATGCAATTGGGCATAGATATTTTCGCCAATTGTGTACTGAATCAAAAAAATATTTTTAGTTCAAAAAGATTTACTCCCGAGGTGGTCTCATTTAAGTCATCAATGTAAAAATATTAAATTCATTTTGCCATACAAAATGTTTCTGCATGAAAAGTTGTCATTGACAGTTGACAGATGGTGAGATGAAGTTCACCGGCTCAGCTAGTAATTACTAAAAATATTTTTCGGTAATTCTAAAATATTTATTGTCAAAAATGTACGAATGTGCGAGTGAGTTAAAGAATGAGAGCAAAAAAATTTTTATTTACCGTAGCAGGACTTAACGGCATGACGACACGACGAAACGAAATATTTCTATTATTGTCGAAATAGGTATTTCGTTTAATCGTAGTCGCATGCTAAGACCGGTTACCAAGTCGACTTTTATTTTAGCACTGTGCAGTTCGCTCGCAAGCGTCGCTGCTACAACGTGTGTATAGAAAAAACATTTTTAGAGTATTATCAAACATGTCTGCATGTAAGTACTACCGGCTTTTCTATTTTGTAACTAGATATTTAATGTAGTTATTACGCTTCTTTAAAATATAAATTTTATTTTATACTTTCTATGATTGTGCATTGCCAAGTTTTTATCGGTTATCGCGTACCTAGTTTCGCATACCTACCTATTTGAAGTTATCTGTGAAAGTTTTATGTTTGAGTTTACTCAATCTTTGTTCTGTTGAATTATTTAATAATTTTTATCTAATAAGATCAGAGTTCATCAACGTTTGTTTAAGATAAACGTGTGATTACTGATTAAAACATCAAGTCAGTGCTTGGTGAACAGCAAAATTTCGTTAACAAGACGTTTAAGATTTAACCAAAGGTTAATAAATCAAATATCTGATGGTGAACTCGGGTCTAAGACCCAAACCTTAACCGTTCGCATTGGCGTTGTTTAAATAAGTAATCACACGTATAACTTGGCAAACTAGGGTCTAAGGAGACAGGAGGAGAGTTTAGTAACTCTTGTATTTTGAACAGTTCTCGTGTATGTTTAAATCGTGTGATAAATCAATTGGAGCTGTTTTGACATATTTTCACATTGTGTTCCAAAAAAAAACGGAATTTTACACGTGGTGCATCTTGTCTCGCTTTTCCGATCCCTGTTTCTTGGCCACCGGCTACAATGCCTCTCTGAGTGACGTTCACAGTCAGAAGCTAATCAGAAGTTGGTCAGAAGGATCAACTGACATGTGGGCTTAGCATGCGGACCATAAAATAATTATGTCGACGTGTCAGAACTTGACAGAGTTATAAGAAGCATATATCTGTCACCTTTGCACACGTCGATAAACTCTTGTCATGGTTTGTATGCTAAGCTAGATGGGTTGTTTGAAGATCATCGATATACTCTCCTTTATATCCCACCTCAAAGTTGACGTAATATGGAATACATATTGTTATTTTAAATAACCAAAATAATAAGCCATTTTTCATTTTATAGCATAATCAAATGTACCTACGTCAAGTACTTCCGTTACATTTGTTTTATTTTGTTTTATTGAAAAATTACTAACTACAGGGTCTGTGCCCTTTGTTAACCAAAACTTACAATTATTTGATCTAGACACGCGGAAGCGCGTCCAGCCATGTGTTCAAAGAAAACTGGCGACGCAGCGGCCGTGTGTAATATTACACGAACCATTTGGAGCTACTTTTGACCTCATCATAACTCGAAAACTAATTAACCTACATACATAAAATTTGGTATATTAATTAAAACCCCCCTTAGCTCAACAACAATCCAAATTTTATGAATTTTTCTCAAACGGTTACTGATATATTAGGGTTTCATTGACTGATTCACTGACTCACTCACTTATAGATCAAAAACCTAACCCAGATAACCAGGAAACTTGATATTTGGCACCAAGGTAGACTATCACCCGTATACAAAGGAAAAAATCTAAAAACTAAAAAATATTGATAACTAGTACTATAAAATTTAGGTAACCAATACTCCACTAGATGGCGTTAGTGTCGCGAGCCGCTATGTCTAGATCGCAGTAACAAGATTTTCGATAGATTAACCATGCCATTTCTAATGATATCTCATAAACATAAATGTGAAGTATGAGCCATACGTTCAAATCATACTATGCGTCGTTGCCAACTTCCTAACAAAATAATTAAGATCTACATAGGGGCCATGTGCTCTGCAGAAAATCCTAAAAAGTTTGCTACAAGAACACACAACGTTCTAAAAGGATGTACTTATGTAATTCAAGTTCAAGATTTGACTGTACTGATTGATTGATTGTCAGTACACGGCGAGGCGTAGTTTTGGTTGGCTTCACTTGTTCACTTGATTTTTTTATTTGCTCTGAGCTTGAGGTTGAGCAAAATTGATATATAATTATAGTTACCTATACTGTACCAGCCTTTTTTCTAATAGCCCACTGCATGAAGTAGGCCTACCCACGAAGGGTACCTACACTACGTAGTATTATTATATCTTCTTTGCCTACACCGAACAATGATATGATGCGCCTTATCAGTGTGAGATATAACTTTTCTGTACTGTACCAGCCTTTTAATAGTCCACTGTAAGACGTACGCCTACCCGCGAAGGGTGATTGTGCCATATCCACCACGCTGGCCCAGTGCGGGTTGGTGGATTCACATACTGTGCCAGCCTTTTTAATGGTCCACTGCAGGACGTAAGCCTACCCATGAAGGGTGATTGGGCCATATCCACCACGCTGGCCCAGTGCGGGTTGGTGGATCCACATACTATACCAGCCTTTTTAATGGTCCACTGCAGGACGTAAGCCTACCCATGAAGGGTGATTGGGCCATATCCACCACGCAAGCCCATTGCAGGTTGGTGGATCCACATACGCCATCGAATTTCTTCTACGGACGTATGCAGGTTGCCTCACGATGTTTTCCTTCACCGAAAAGCCTCTTGGTGTCAAATTCCGTACGTAAATTCCAAGGAATTCATTGGTAGGGCTGAGGGCACCGGAATTTGAAACCATGACCTCAAGATTGTAAAGAGAGTGTCATTGCCACTAGAACACCACGGCTTTTTTACCACCAGAACACCACGGCTTTTTTACCATTAGAACACCACGGCTTTTTTACCACTAGAACACCACGGCTTTTTTACCACAAGAACATCACGGCTTTTCAGATATACCTACCTAATTATTAAATTGCCACTAAGACATTTTACTCAGTTTGTACCCAACCCAACTCAATCGTGAGCTGCGCGGGTGAAACCACGGGGCGCAGCTAGTATATATATATTTTTATATATAACCACGCATAACTTTTTTTATAGCTGAAAAAATTGGTCTCATTTAAATTTTATCCAAACCGGCTGAGCCATTTTGAATAAATCAGCAATAATGTGAAAAATACTACCTCGATCCGTGCGTAATATTTGCTATCTAGCCACCCTCCCCGACTTTGCACAGGTGTTTATATATAAACATTCCTCTTGAATTATTCTATATATATATATATCTATTACAAAAATTGCATCAAAATCCGTTGCGTATTTTTATAGATATAAGCATAAATGGGGACAGACAGCGGGAAGCGACTTTATCTTATACTATTTATTAATACTATGTATTATTTTTTCATAAAATAATTATTAAGTACGGTTAATCAAATTTTTGTTTAATTATGTCGGGAGTTTTAATATTTGGGAGAGTACTAATAGATAAAGTTTTTGTATTATGAATACTTCTTGTGCGTTTACACTATTATAAAATAATTCCATATTGGAGCCACGAGGACGCAAAGGCATGATAAGGACTTTTAGCAACCCTGTAGCAAGTTAGAGAGTTTTTTATGTGTGCAATTTACGTGCGAGTCTAGTTATATGTACTAATGTCGCCGAGTTGACGCATTCTATATTATTTCTGTTATTTTATAGATATTGAAAGATTATATCAAGAAAAGCTTTTTGGTAAGGTCTAAATCAAAGTATGTACCACGCGACAATTTTTTGGAGGGGGTTCGCACATAAAGAATTTGCCACGGGCCTCAGCTAGTATTAGTAGTTAAGCCATTGGACATAATTCTAAATTAAGCATAAAATAAATAGTGGCTTTAGTCCTCAAACTATGATGTTTTCTTACTCACACATTTTTTTTTATTATATACTTAATGCAAAGTAATAATTGTCTATTGTCTGAACTCTAAACATTGTAGGTCCGCACCAGCCGCCTGCGCACCAAGGAATCTACCCTCAGTGCTACATCCCCGTCTATGGGCCACCACCGCACCAGAGCCCTGCTCCAGGACAGCAACAGATCCCTGCTCCAGGACAGCAACAGTGCCCTGCTCCAGGACAGCAACAGTGTCCTGCTACAGGTAAGCAACAGTGGCCTGTTCCACGTGAGCAAGCCCTGCTCTAGGACCGACAGCCGATCGTAGACTTAAAACGTAGACTGTAATAGAAAGTGACAATATTCTTATATTTAGTTATATTATGTTATGTAAACTGTATCTTATAATTGTTAGATAATAATATTATTATATACTACGGGACTAATCGCGCACTAAAATTACGAGATAAATAAATACCTCATCATCCCGACGTTTCGACCGAGTAGCATCGGCCGTGGTCACGGGTAGACTGGAATGTGAAACAGCTGGTACCGCCAATTTAACTTGAACTTGAAAAATTGACACTACGACACACAACACTGACGGTATGTAATAATGTTTTTACCTTCTACCTACACTACGCGATTTACATTTGTGCCCCGTAGTATATAATAATAATGTGTTTAAATTGCGAAAGTTTAAAAACAATATTTGTTAGATAATAGTCTAAACACTAAAAGTAACTACTCACAATTGTAGGTACGCACCAGCCGCCCGTTCACCAAGGAATCTACCCTCAGTGCTACATTCCCGTCTATGGGCCACCACCGCACCAGTGCCCTGCTCCAGGAGAGCAACAATTCCCTGCTCCAGGACAGCAACAGAGCCCTGCTCCAGGACAGCAACAAAGCCCTGCTCCAGAAGAGCAACAGTGCACTGCTCCAGGTAAGCAGCAGTGACCTGCTCCAGGTGAGCAACAATGACCTGCTCCACGAGAGCAATAGTGCCCTGCTCCAAGTACGCAACAGTGGCCTGCTCCAGGTGCGTAAGAGTGACCTGCTCCAGGAGAGCAACAGTGCCCTGCTCTAGGAGAGCAACAGTGCCCTGATCCAGGACATCAACAATGCCCTGATGCAGGAGAGCAACAGTGCCCTGCTCCAGGACAGCAACAGTGCCATGCTCCAGGACAGCATTATTCTTGCAATCCTGGTTGTGCTGCCGTTGCACTGGCTTATGGGTACCCTGGCTGTCCATAGTGTCCATCAGTTCCACCGCAAGTGCACCGCACAGTGTACCAGTATACTCGGTGTCTCAATATACTACACTCGGTGTCTCAATATATAAAGGACAGACTACCGATGGGGTCGAAAAGATCTCAAGTGAAGACGTACTGACAAGCGCAGCGCAGGACGTCCATCCACAAGGTGGATTGATGACCTCATCAAGACAGCAAGAGTGATAGGCGATAGGCAATCTGTAGTCCCTTACACTGCTGGACATAGTTTATGGCTGATGGATGGTGATCACCACTTAAGTAACCGAACGTAGATTTAGTATCTAAATAAATAATAATCTTCTTATATTTACATTTCTAAATCGGATCCGTCTGAAGGAACACCATATTTTGAAATAAAGTATAAAACAGCACAGATGTAACTCACGCTTTTTAGTAGACTGTAGTCATCAATATGGAATGTAAGAAAAATGCCAAGTCGATGACTGTAATAGAGTACTGCTACTATAGTTTTGATCGCAAATTGAGCAACTGATAGATATTATTTTTGTCTACAGTTTCACGATGTGAGTAAAAATTAAATAATCACAAGAAAAGAAAAAATGAAAGCCAATAACAGAACCAGTTAATGATATTCCACTGAAAAACATTTTCATGAAAATAGCTAAATTATAGTTTTCGAGTTATTCATAGGGTTTAGAAATAGCTCGAAGTGATTCGAGTAATATTAAACACGTGCCGAAGCTGCGTCGCCAGATTTGTTTTTTCGTAATTATATCATACGCTAATTCAATTCAATTGTACACTCTACCGCGTGTTTAGATATTTTAAGACTATGGTGAATTATCACGCCATTATCTAAAATTTAGCTGCCAAGAGGATTTTTTTCACTAACTATTTACTCTAGTTTCGTTATCAACCATTGTGTTATATCTAACATAGATTATTTTATTTATAACTAGCGGACCCGGCGAACTTCGTTTCGCCTAGAAGTCGAATGTCAAATCATCGTCAATAGTCACAAAACCGACCAAGAGAGAGTCTATTAGTATATTTTTCAATCTTTCTGAGAGATTTTCTTAATATTTGTTTCCGTAAGAACCTTGTTCAGAATATTAGAAAACTACAAAAAAAAAAATAAGCCAAATCGGTCAAGCCGTTTTCATGTTACGTCGTGACTACGGAAAACGGGTTTCATTTTTATATATATAGATAGATAGATATACTAATAATTTATAACGATGAAAAGTCAATGATACCTAAAATAAGATTGAAGTATTATTAAGCACTTTCCGCCCTTTAAGCTATATTATTACCGACTTCCAAAAAAGGAGGAGGTACTGTGTTCGTCTGTAAGTATTTTTATTTGTGTTTTAATCGATATTTTCGCCAATTCTGAACCAATTAAAATAACACTTTTAAATTCGAAAGGGTATACTCCCGAGGTTTTGTTTAAATTTTATTGAAATCGGCTGTAATTTTTGATAAAACTTCGATAATATAGGTACTTGGATGTCACATCAATTCGTGTAAACTATTCGAATTACGTTTTGATTCTAGGCTATTATTGTAAATAATAATTATTTTTTGCAAAAAATAGCATGGCCGACTTCACCCGTGTACAGAATCATTACATAGTACCTATAAAACAAAGTCGCTTTCCGCTGTCTGCTTCCCATGTATGCTTATATCTTTAAAACTACGCAACGGATTTTGATGCAGTTTGTTTTAATAGATAGAGTAATTTAAGAGAAATGTTTATTATGCATAATACACCTTTGCGAAGCCGGGGCGCATCGCTAGAACGCTAATATTATGCACGGATCGATGTAACATTTTTCACATTATTGTTGATTTATCAAAAATGGCTCAGCCGATTCCGATGAAATTTAAATGGGACCAATTTCAAAGTATACTCTTTCCAATAAAAAAATAATTATTAACATCGGACTACAATGAAAAAAGTTATGCGTGGTTATACATAAAAAAAAAATATATGCGTCGAATTGTATACCTCCTCCGGTGGTTCGTCGGTCAAAAATATATAAATAAATCACAGCTGTCATCTGATGTAGATATAGTTGGGCTTCCTCACTTTTGTGAAGACGGTAATCGACAGTTACGAAGGCAAAGGCAGTCACTTTGACACTTGTCATGCAACTCTGGTATGCATTCTAGAATATGGCAGGTGACGTCCCTTTAGCATCTGTAATTTTTCAAACAAAAAAGTTTAAGTTGCTAATTTGGTCGTTTGCGATCACAAAATTGTGTAGGTGACCATTTGTGGTATAGACCAATCGCATTTTTTGACTGATCACAAATTTGATCATTTGCGACAGACCGGTTCATCGCTCAATGATTGGTTGAAAAATAATATGTAAAACCTATGTAACAAGTTTCGTCGCCATTCGTTGTAAAATACGACCTGTAGACCAAACCCAACTTCCAGACCAACGAATTCAAAATCGCCGTATTAAAACGAATACCTTAGCTTCGGTTTTTAAAAGAGCTTGTTTATGTTTTAGAACTACGACCAAAATCATTAGAAGACGCAGCTTCTGTAATTTTCGAGGCGTGTAGAATTTTAGAATAATTTTTGCCATACTTAGATAATATTTACTTATGTAATTTGCCCGTAAGTAGAGTATTGAAGCAGGATGATACTCATACTCATGTAACAACATTTATGTTAACTACTGCCATAGTCATCATTGAGTCTCTAATCGAGCTAGTTCGAATCTCACAAATACTCATTGTTATCTTTGGTTTGTTACAAAAGATAATTTTATTAATAAGCGAGATATCAAAATGGCATATCTATCAAATTATTACCAAAAACTTTGTCAAAATAGCTATTGAGTAGCACAGTCGTCAATGTACGCCATAATCCTAAATTTAGCCTAAAATATAATTAAAGTGAATTCTGTAAGTCTTCAAACTACTTTGTTTTTATTTTACTCACCCAATTAATGGGTTTAATTATATAAATCAATCTAATAATTGTCTATTGTCTAAACACTAAACGTAACCATTCACAATATTGTAGGTCCGCACCCGCCGCCCGTTCACCAAGGAATCTACCCTCAATGCTACATCCCAGTCTATGGGCCACCACTGCACCAGTGCCCTGCTCCAGGACAGCAACAGTGCCCTGCTCCAGGAGAGCAACAGTGCCCTGCTCCAGGAGAGCAAAAGTGCCCTGCTCCAGGAGAGCAACAGTGTTCTGGTAAGCAGCAGTGTCCTGGTCCAGATGAGCAATAGTGCTCTGCTGCAGGACAGCAACAGTACCCTGCTCCAAGACAGCCTTACGTTTTCCATCGTGGCTGTGCTACCGTTGTACCGGCTTATGAGTACTCTGGCTGTTCATAAGTTCCATCGCAAGCACAGTGTGCCTACCAGTAAGTTTGTTACATTTAAGTTTTTGTACACACACTCACGGCGGCACAACATACATACCCTAAAGGACTGATGACCGATCAAGCCGAAAAGCTCTCAAGTGGAGACGTACAAGCGCAGCGTAGGAAATCCATCGAAAAGGTGGACTGAAGACCTCATCTAGACAGCAGGATTACGCTGGAATAGAATCAAATTATAAAGTGGTTTATTATAATTATTTCCCCACAAAAACAAACTAATAAATGCAGTGCGCTTTTTAAATTCAACTTATCATAACATTCATTGACTAGCCTGGGATTCCGAAATATAAAGCTTATATACGGCACTCAGTTTTTCATTATTCTGAGACGGCACTCCACTACCTCTACAAGTCTACACTAATGTGAAGATAGTAATCGACAGTTACGGAGGGCTTATTCCGAACCTGACCCGAAATCCTAACCCGGCCGCGTTTTAGGTTCGAAAAGCGGAGGCAAACTACTTTTAAATTTGGCAGCTATCATTTTGATAATTGTCATGCACCTCTTCTTTTATGTTTTAGCGTCGCATTGTTGTGCATATGCCAGTATTATGTAGTTTTCATAATTAAAAAAAAATAGGTATTTTATCAAAATAGTCAATGTCGTAGTCACGTCATAGTCCTATAAGTTGCGGTCAAGTCTGAAGATAGTTCAAGTCATACCTCAGTAAAGCAGTGGAGACTACTAGAGGCGTCTATGGAGTTTTGGTAACAACACGGAACAACATGATACGTCACATTAAATCACTTGCCTACACTCATGCACGTAAATCGGCTCGTAATCAACGAAATTCACTAACAATAATAACTGATTAAAACACAAGTTTAACAAAATAATACAATGAGTTGACATGTTTTACCGCGCTCCCGCCAAAACTCGTGATGCAATTCTAGTATGAATTATAGAATAAGAAAGTCGATGTCACTTTGACATCTGTCATTTGTGAAACTAAAAATATTAAAGTACCTAATTTGACCATTTTGTGATATGGACTTATCACGTTTTGACTACTTGCGAAAGTACGGTTTTTTGCTCATTAATTGGTTGATAAATATGTCAAATGAAATATGGAATTCAAGATCATAACAAATTTTATTCCAGATACAGTAGAATGGATTAAAACGACACCTCAAGACGCACTGTCGCTGAGTGGGCGCGCTGTGGTCGCAGGCTACGAGGGCCCCGACGGAAGCCCCCTGTGGGTCATGAGGACTCAGATTTCAGGGGAATTAGCTCCCGGCAAACTGGCTGCAAAGCGCCACGAGGCCTTTGTTTCTTGGGGTGACAAGGAACACAAAGTGCAGGATATTGAGGTTAGTACTATTCATATCATGCTAAGTAGGAATAAGTCGCAGCACAAGTCGGCGGATGAGCAGTTAGCCGCAGATGACACTTCGCCGTGATTCTCTAATCATTACGCATGTGTGCACAATGCCTACACGAGTGGCGAAGTAGTGACGCACGGGCATAAAAGCACGGGCGTAGGGAGCGCGCGGGAAACATGAGGTTGGCGGGCGGGTGTGCCCTGGCGTCTCGTCTTGTCTCTCTGGCTCCCGCGCACACCTATATTTTGCCGTTTGCGCAGCATTCTGTGCCTAACTTCCCATCCGTCTCCGACTCACAAAAATACCAAAATTGTTACTTACCAACCTTGCCAAATCTTTACCAAATCGGCTGATAAATAACGCGATAGAAAATTTCCCCCTTTTTGAGTGAAATACCCCTCCCCAATCAAAAATTGCCAACCACAAAAAATCATTAATATTGTATAAAAACTGGGTACCAAGTTTCATCAAGATTCGTTGCGACCTGTAGACGAAAACCAACATCTGGACCGACCAAAGCAAAATCGCCGTCTTAAAACGATGACCTTCGGTTTCGCTTCGGTCAATAAAAAAAGTTTGAGGTGGTCCCATTTAAATTTTATCAAATTCAGCTTTTTTGATGAATCAACAAAAAAATTACATGGATGTCACAACCATTCGTGCAAATTTTATTTTAATTATGTACACGGTGGAAATGGTGGTGTTGGAAATCCTGAGCGTTAGGGAGGAAATCAAAAGAGCACAAGGTAAAAAATCTTTGCACTCGAGTGCAACACGTAACTTTTCATCCCAACACAGCGATGAAATGACTAAAGTCGTCTACGTACCGCACTGTTTCAACTTCTCGCGTGATTGTTGAGGCAGAGAGACTAATTTGCGCACTATTAATAGTTTCGGTCAATTCTGTTGGCATCAAATAAACTAACTTCCTCGTCGCTAGAATCACTCATTTTAGGTTTTTTACTTGTTTTCAAGTTTCTTATTTTTAACCACAAAATAGGCCCTATTACTGTTTTTAACATAAGGTTTTAACTACGACATGCATGATAAGAAATTGGCGCGCGCAAAGCAAATTAAAAAAGTACCTACAGCAAGAATGTTCTGAGTCTGAGTTTTGAACAAATTAAAAAAGGTTGTGTGATAAATTCGGCACCATGGAGGTTGAAGTAAATAGGTTAAATATTGTTTTGTATTCACAAACTTAGTGCACACATTTTCCTGTTGCCGTCATTAATTTGGAGCAAAAAAAGTCACGTTTCTTGTATTTAAGCCTTTAAATTTTTATTTTATTTTAATTTAAATATTTATTTTTGAAGTGAATATTTAACTAACTATTCTGTGAATATTTTAAACATATTCCTGTCACCATTAGTAATAACGGTGCGAAAAACGGTTAAAAAATCAGGTTTGTTGTATGGGAACCCCCCCTTAAATACTTCTCATGTTTTTTTTTGTTATAGTGGCAACAGAAATATATTATCCTTTCAAGCTATCACAGTTTATAAGATAAAGGCTGGTGGCAGACAGACAGACCGACAGATGGGCACCGGAGTCTCAGTAATAGAGTCTCGTTTTTTCACTTTGGGTACGGAACCCTAAAAATAGTAGATAAAATTTCATAACTCAATATTCGATATTTCAGGTTATGTGCGTTTGTCCCAAGAAGATTCGGTGGGTAGAGAGTCGCGACGGCAACGTCCCACCCGGCGCCATCGCCGCAGGACACACCGCTAATGGAGAGACGTTCTACGTGGGCCGAGCTAAGCAACAGAGCTCTCTCACCCCTGGAAAGGTAATTTTACATTATTATCTTTTATATACAGGGTTATTGATAATCAATTACCATCCTTTTAGGGGCTTATTCTGTACCTACATTTTTTTTTTTTTTATTTCGAATAGGTTTGCGTTTGACTACACACTGCCTGATGTTAAGCAGATGTGCGGTCTAGGATGTAGCACGCTTACCTAGAAGATACCTATTTACTCGGGATTTGAAGACACTCACGTTGTACTTTAACGGGAAGACAGACCCAGGCAAAGTATTCCACATTCCGGCTGTTCGTATGAGGAATGAGGATTCGAAACGCTTGGTTCTAACGCGCGGAATGTCCACCATAAAAGGGTGACGCTTTGGTCGCGTCCGTCTAGCCGTACGATAGAAGAAAGGGGCAGGGGGGAACTCCTGGGCGCACTCTCCAAAAAATTAACAATTTTTGTTTAACGACTTTTACCAAATCTCAAAAAAAAAATGCCAATCCACAGAAAAATAGCGTTCACCCGCGACTAAATGTGTTTTTTTTAAACTTTTTTTGTGTTTGGTTTTTTTTTAGTTTTGACAAAAGTCGCAGAACAAATGTAGTTAGTTTTGATGTACAGAATAAGCCCCTAAAAGGATGCTAATTGATTACAAATAAATTGATATTTAACGTAGAAATTACCGTAAAGTTCTCGAACGGATACCGCGTACTCGTACCTACCTACCGGCTAGCGTAGGAGGTCTAGTGACTAAGTGAACTGACGATGATAATATACATAATCAAGACTGCAGAAACTCTCTGAATGGAAGCTTCCAACCCAACTGTAAATGTTATTGTAAATCCTTAATGGAATTAGTGGATATATAAGACTCCACTGGACATAGATCTAGCAATGAACATCCTACGGTTGATGGGTGGATAAGTTTTCTCTGTTTATGTTCATGTTTAGTTTTGATTACTAGGTGCACATGTGTTAGGGTGTTTACACATTATGCCGCAGCGGCAGCGGCACCGTCGCGGCGGCGACGTATGTAAAACCGCGGCGTCGTATGTAAAGCTCCATATAAATCTAAGGCAGACTATCGCAGCGGCGCCGCGGCGGCGACGGTGCCGCTGCCGCTGCGGCATAATGTGTAAACACCCTTACAGTTGTCACATTGTATAATTATGAACGTTCGTAAAAACATTCAGTTTCTGATCGTGCCCCAATGGCTACGTTGCGCAAAAACGCAGTGTTATTGGCTTGGCCAATAACACGCAAAGCATGTTTTATTATCGTCAATTTAGAAGGTTTAGGCAAGGAATGCCCAATAGGGAAGTTTCCTTTATCATAAAAACTAAAAATAATTATATACATTTAAGGACGTTAGAATTATATTAGACACAGTGAAAAAATTACTCGAATATCTTAATAAATGACAGAGTTATGGATGTCTAAACATGACCGCACGAAATCAAAAAACCTCGCGACGGATTTACGCGTGTGACGTCATTCGGCTTCAGAGCCGCGCCGTGGGTTAGGCGGGAGTAAGGAAAAAAGGAAATAAAGTGCTTCATTCTATGCTGGGCATTTTTCTAAGCCACGAATAAGTTCTAGAATATCATTGTACTTATCTTTATGTTATGATCAACATTTACTATGGGACTAACCTCCCAATATAACGAATAAAAAGTCAGCATTCCCATGATTTTGTCGTGAGTAAATGAACTTTATTTCTAAATGGAACAAGACTTGGCGTGTGTACCTACTGTTCTGCGGTTATTACATCTGTATATATTGACTAGTAGTTTTCCAGATAGTAGACCTCACAAGTATACATTTTGGTGAACATTTTCTGGTAAGTAATCAGTTTTCAAAAATGCACAACTTGCACAGGCAAATATAATCATAATTACAATATTCTGTCCTAAAATATCATTGTAAATTATGACCAACTTTTACTATGGGACTAATCCCCTGTATAGGGTTATCCAAAACTTCTCAGCTAATATTTGTTCTTATAAAGTCATTGTAGGTAATAGGTTTTTCAGGACTTATTTTTTAGTTCCGAAAATGACAGATGTCAAAGTGACAGCTGCCATTATATGGCATAGTATTATAGAATTCATACTAGAGTGGCATGACAGATGTCATCCGAAATGTAGATCTCGTTGAGCTCTATTAATTTTGTGCCTAAAGTAACGGTATAGAAACGACAGTTACGGAGATAAATTACATTAAAGAGCTGTCATCCGAAATATAGATATATCGTTAGTTACAGAAATAAACCGCATTTAAGTTTGACAGCTGTCACTTTGAGACCTGACATGTCATCCTAGTATGGATTCTAGAATTTGACAGTTGTCACTTTGTTCAGTCATTTTTAGGGTTTCGTAGTAAAACGAGGAACCCTTAAAACTTCGTTATGTCCGTGTAACGAACGGACGCCGTTTACAGACCATATTAAAAACTTTCCCTGAAAATTATTTTGAGCACTGTGGAATCATAAATTTTAGAGCTATAAAGAAAAAATTGAAATTTTTAAACATTAGGGGTCATCGACTTCACATGTATATTTCATACAAACAAACAAACAATAACACTTTATTAGACAACCACATAACATAAAAAAATACAGGGACAAAACAATACAATTAATAGGTTTCTAACTGGTGGCCTTATCGCTTTAAGCGAATTCTCCCAGGCAACCAAGAATTCATACTAAATTACGTTTTCCTAGTAATCAACCATCTTAAAAATTGGTTTTTATCATCATCATAATCATCGTCATGTCTACGGAAGCCTATCATATGCATGTCTTGACACGCAGTTGACAACTTATTGGGACTAGAAAATAAAAGCCTTGAAAAAAATTATCTAAATTATTTTATTAGAACAAAATATATTAGGTACGCTTCACCAGTTCTAGCTAGCTAACCCTGTATAGGGGATCAGTCCCAAACTCTGACACCAGGGCTAGCCACCCGGCCTATACAAACTTACTTACGTAGTCCCATTATATACAATAATATCTGAGTAAAGAACCTTACCATTTTTATGATTAAGAATATATTTACCTGTGAAAGTTGTGCATTTTTGAGAACTTATTACAAGAAAATGTATACTTGCGAGGTCTACTGTTTGGAGAGCTACTAGTTAATGGTTACAGATGTAAAAACCGCAGTACACTAGACATATACACCAAGTCTTGTTCCATTTAGATAAGTTCATTTACTCACGACAAAATTATGGGATTGCTGACTTTTTATTCGTTATTTTGGGAGGTTAGTCCCATAGTAAATGTTAATCATAACATAAAGATAAGTACAATGATATTCTAGAACGTATTCGTGGCTTAGAAAAATACCCAGCATAGAGTGAAGTACTTTATTTCCTTTTTTCCTTACTCCCGCCTAACCCACGGCGCGGCTCTGAAGCCGAATGACGTCACACGCGTAAATCCGTCGCGAGGTTTTTTGATTTCGTGCGGTCATGTTTAAAAATTCATAACTCCGTCATTTTTGAAGATAATTGAAAAATAAAAACACCATAATTTATTGCAGGCTTAGTGTAATTTAATAAAAATAAAACTAGAAAACGGGAAACTTCCTTATTCTCATAATGCGCACGTAGTCCGGGAATGATCAATTCGAATTCCCTATCCTAACAATGGCTAATTCTAGGAATGGCTTATTCCGAAAAGGTTGCATTAAAGGGGCGCCTAATGCCAAAATCGACTTTTTAAAGACGTGGTTTAAAGATAACGACCATAAATATCCATATTTCTATAGGAAAGGAAAAAATCTATAGTAGCAGAGAAATCGCGTAGAATTTTGAAAAATAATATGGTTACCTTAGAAAAAAATTAAAACATAAATAACTTTTTTTTCACATGCTCGAAATTATCAGCTACAACACCACATTATTTCAGACAAATTACGTAGCCACTTAGCCAGATTAATGTTCTAGTAGAGTAATCGATTAGTTTTTTTAATACATGCCCAAATTTTGAATAACAAAAACCAAAACACCTCGTCCATCGACGGAGAAAGTCAATACCGCGGGCTAATTTGACGCCAGCGCCATCTAGTTTAGCTAAGAGTAAACTACTAAGATTTGAACCTTTGCTTTCTAAGGTTCATTTTTTCCGCGCGGAGCCACTAATTGCACTATTTTTTTTTATTTACTTTATTATTTTTTTCAGATTCTCCCCTTCCGCGGAGTGATGTACATGCCATTTGGTGGCCAAGAACTCCACCACAGAGTCTATGAAACTCTTTGCCTAATATAACAGGTTGCTTTGATATTATGTTTTAAACTTTGGCTATGTAATGTCTAGATACCTAATTGGTTGAGAAAACGGCCCAAAAAATATGAGCCTATGCATACAAATTTAGGGTTCATTACTAGTGTTACTACCAAAAAAAAGAAACAAAATATGACCTGTCATGCTAGAGAGTTGCATGACATGTGTCAAAGTGACAGCTAGCATGACAGGTCATATTTTGTTTCTTTTTGTTATTTAAGTTTTGCGGTAGTAACACGGGTAATGTATTATTGCTGTTCTAACAACTTTCACCTGCAGTTGTAACAACGATAGCTCATTTACCGTTCTTACTACTGGTAGTAAGATTAGTAGTAACACTGGTAATGCACCAAATTTTTACAGTTGATCTGGGTCTCTTTCTTTATGATTGATGTTAATTTATATTTGGCCATTTAGACATGTATATATTTAAAGTTATGAATCATAATGATATTATTATCAAAATCAATTGATTATGAACTTGTTACACGTAACTAAACCAAAATTTAAATTTACTTCTCATCTTGAATATTTCAAAAATATCTGCCGATAGTAGATAGTAACTGCAAACGTAATAAGAAATTTGATTAAAAATCAAATTACGTTATTAGATTCACTAAATGACATTGATATTCAATTACATTTGATTAATTGTTCAAAATAAATGTTTGAAATTTGAAATTTTAATTTTAAATCTTGTCTAATTTATTATAAGTATTAAACATGATGTTGCTGAAATGTTTCGATTAAAAATACGTCTATATTTTTTTAATTGTTTTTTTTTCTTCCGCTTTGACAACTAGTCATTGATTAATGTAATATCTTCCACGTTTTTTTTACCTAAAAGGTTACAATTTAGTCTATTTACTCCAAATTTGGGAGAAGAAAATATAAATAAGTACCACAATACTTTAAAAATAACAATTCTTTATTTATAAATAAGTACTCGCTTAGGTAAAAGATATAACTATAACTACAATTTACGCTGTAAAATAAAATTGTGAAGTAATGGAATAAGATCCACAATATATTTTTACGTTAGACCAATTCTTTTCCTATTTATAATATCACAAAATCTTAAAACACCTAAAAAATATCACTATAAGTAGATTCTTAAATATTAGTGGATATCAAGTGTTTGATAATTATAGTCAACGACATCAAAATTTGTGTCAAAAAAAAAGATTTTATTTCGTAAGTTTTTTTAATAATTACTTATAAGAAATTATATCAACCTCGGCAATCGTAGAGTCCTATGAAAACAGGCATGATAACTAAATAAATACAATTAGCCCGTCAGATAGACCATCAAATAATATTAGACACGTATTTTTCCCTTTGTCAATCAAACCAAAATTAATGAAGATATAGCCTGTTAAAGTTCCGCGTGACGTCATAAGTCATATACAAATGTATAGACTTCTGTGAGAGAGGTGACGTTGATTAGCGAAAGAAAAAATACGTGTTCAATATTTTTTGATAATCTAACTTACGGACAACACACATAATTATAATAATGTTTTTTTTCCAGTCATCATGCCTAATATTATTATTATTTTTAAATTACATATATCAGATCAGTATCTAATATTTAAGGGCTTTATTGTGATACAGTAGTTCAATACCTAATTGAACTATAATAAAATGAAAAGTATTCACACGAGGACATTTATTTACTCAATAATGATGTTATAATGAGTAATAAACAATTTAAAAATACGAATTTGAAATTAAGAGGTTAGAAAAATCCTTTTTTTACCGAATCGAAGCAAAGTCTTTACGTACACAGGTTTTATGTATTAAAGGATTTTTTTCATGAATTTCAGGTTTATGTTATGGCATATATATACATTCATTGTAAAAAAATGTTAAAAATGTTACTCTCTGTTTTGATGAGTTTTACGAATATTAGCCCAGAATAAGATTAAATTAATTATACTGCTCAAAAAGGAACATTTGTAGTAGGTAACTAACGCACTGTTATAATTATTTATTAAGATAGGTAACTTAAAGTACTTGTAAAATGGCTATCAATGTTGCAATTTGCTGTTGCACATCATACTCTCTGTTAAGCCCATTTCTATTTGGGATTGAACGCTTTCGTCTCTATTTTCCGCAATTTTGTTAGAGGTCTGATTGTTTTTCATTTTGTCCTGATCTTCGGCTTCGTAGGCTTTGTTTTCTACACCTTTTACGGCTTCCATCTTGTCTTCTGTTTTGATATCTTTAGAACTGAGCGCAGTGTTGTGTTTCTTGTTTGCTAAGTACAACCACCTGAAATTAAAATTACGTAAAAATTTAGGACAGTTTTTGTTTTTCCTATCATTAAGATTTATTGCTATAGACCAATTATACAAGTCGGTGGATGTGAAAGTCAAAGTCAAAGTTATTTATTTGCCAGAATATAGGTATGCACAAGGTACTGGTCTTAAAATCTTAAATGTTTCACTATATTCTATCCGTCTTGGACATGCAAATATGTAATGTCATTATAATAATTGTAGAATTTAATAATATGTCACAAAATATAAATACTAATGTCAAAATTTAAACAAATAACACACACATTAACACAGACAGCCATGGATAGGGTTGCAGCCACAAGTTTTACATTTATAAAAGTCAAAGTTTGCCTTCTGTTTTAGCGTTTTAACATTTTGTCATCTAAATATTCCTGAATATTGTAGTAAGCCTTTTCTATAAGGAACCCCTTTAGTTTACTTTTGAATACGTGGTATGAGCTAGCATCTTTAATTACTTGTGGAAGCTTGTTATATATTTGTACACCCATGCAAAAAATACTCTTACTGTAAAGTTGGGTTCTGGCTGTAATATTACAAGTATATTGAAGTTGGCTACAACAATAACTGCGGAATAACCAATCTTTAGCATTCTTTAGCTTTATGTGAGTTTCAGTCAGGATTGGACATTGCGCAGCTAGTAGGTACCTAATTAACTTCACATCCGCCGAGTGTATGATTTGTGCACGACAGCTGCACCTATTACGAACTTCTTTATTTATTTGGCAAACTCTTTCGGCAAAATATTCCAAATTCAAAATTATTAGTGCGATTCGCGCTTGACTCTTTCTTGTCAAAAAAAAAAGTTGTATATAAGTTTTGTAAAGAAAATAAAAGGTTTTGATTTCGGCGATCCTGTAGTTTCCCTCAGACGAAAACACCAAGCTCCACACCAGCATTTGGGTTCCCTCGGGCAGACGCGCTCGTGGGGAACATGATTCGGCCTGTATAGCCTAGTAAAATACTCGTATGACGTTATTGGTATATTATACACAATTCCATAGGATTATTGCATTACATAAAAATGAACTATCATCTTGCCCTTGTCTCACTACGTGGGGTCGGCACAGCGCGTTCCCTTTCCCTACTTCACTCTATCATACGTCATCTCATCATTAAGGTGACGCATTGACGAACTATTGTTTCTCAAAAATCGAATACCGCGCCCCTTCTATCGGACAAATTTTACGCGGTCGCGCTCGACAGGATCGCGCCAGAGCGGCGGCCGGCAGTGAGTTTTTAATTAATTACTCGTAATTTACACATTAAAAAAAATAGCTTCTCGGTCTGTAAAATAGAAAAGTGATCTGGATATTTATTCGTAAAAAATAATGGGGTGTTGTCGCTGATAATTCTGAGCATTCGAATTATTAAACTTTTTTTGGTGAGAAATTTGTAAGTTTTTTTTTTAATAAAGCCGGTCATTTTTCAAAATTTAGTCCGGTTCATTAAATTTTCAAGATTTTCTCTTATCTATGATATTTTTTAAATTTGAATCAATATCATTCGTCCTCTCACATCGTGCATTTAAAAGTACTTGTTTTCGTGTTTCTCAGCCCGATACCTCGTCTTAAATCCTTTCTCTCGCATTTTCTTTCACAAAATTTATCCACACTTTTTGTACATCAAGTTGAACAACTTTAAAAATGGCTCCGGTAATAACCCAGTCCTAAAATCGCAATATTATTATGTTTGCAGTTGTTCCATGCATTTCGTCGACATTCAATGGACATGTTATGAAACGGCAGATTTTTCAAGAGCGTAAAATGAGTGATTATTATTGATTAATTTTGACCTATTACATTTTTTATACTTATTCGGCAAATTGTACCTAATCTTTACTTGATTTTTTATTTGATTTTTAGTAAAGGGTAAAAACGGGATCCTATTACTAAGACTCCGCTGTCCGTCCGTCTGTCTGTCTGTCTGTCACCAGGCTGTATCTCATAAACTGTGATAGCTAGAACGTTGAAATTTTCACAAATGATGCATTGCTGCTAATAACATCAAATACTAAAAACAGAAAAAAAATATTTAAGGAGGGCTCTCATACAACAAATCTGAATAGGTATAGGTAGGTGTCTTCTAGGTCTAGATACTTCATCTTCGGCTACAACTTCGCTTTCCATCAGAGTTGATGGCAAAATGTAGCCCTATCCTACTAATATTATAAACGCGAAAGTTTGTGAGGATGGATGGATGGATGTATGGATGTTTGTTATTCTTTCACGCAAAAACTACTGAACGGGTTGAGATGAAACTTTGCAATAATATAGCTTATATATCAGAATAACACATAGGCTATAAATTATAATGATATTGCGTCAATAATCAAAACACATGCGGGCAAAGCCGCGGGTAAAAACTAGTTCTACATAAAAAAAGGATGAAAAGCCATGTTTCGCTCGATATTAATAATGGTGACAGGTAGATGCTTGAAATATTCACAAAATATTTAGTTAAATATTCACTTTATAATTAAATAATTAAGTTACAATAAAATATATTAAGGGGCTTCCAAACGGTACGGAACCCTTCTTGCGCGAGTCCGACTCTCACTTATTTGATTTAGATTAAAATAATAGTTCCTAGCCAAAAATAATCCAAAAAATCTCTGTACTGTACTATACCAGCCTTAATAGTCCACTGCAGGACGTAGGCCTACCCGTGAGGGTGATTGGGCCATATACACCACGCTGGCCTAGTGCGGATTGGTGGATTCACATACGTCATCGAATTTCTTCTACGGACGTATGCAGGTTTTCTCACGATGTTTTCCTTCATGAAAAAGCCATTGGTGTGAAATCCCTTACATAAATTCCAAGGATTTCATCGGTATGTGACGGGATTTGAACCCACGACCTCACGATTGTAAGGCGTTACCACTAGACCACCACGTCTCAAAAAGATTGTAGTTTACATCAAATTGATACTTACAAAAAGATAGCAACAGCGGGCATGGTCAAGGCGCCGCCGAGTATGAAGAACGCTCCCGGGAAGGACTTTATAGTGGCGGTGTACACGGACGTGTACATCGGAGCATAGATGAGCGGCATCATGGCCTCCGCCACTCCGAAAAAGGAGTTCACCTTGCCTGGAAACCATCATGATAATCATATAATACTATTAAGCTTAAAAATATAGAAGGATAAACCTCGGTGGCAAAATGTTAATGGTAGTTTCCTCCAGGTTTCACTTCGTTTTGCAACAGAAACCATAAGAAAAAAGTCGGGAATCGCCCATAAGGTAACAAATGTCGGTTAATTTCGGCCTAGTGCTGCTCCGGCTTTTGTAGTTGGTATATGCACTTCAAATCCCAGAGAGATTCATCGAAGTCGTGAGCCGGACCCTGCAAGATTTTTAACTAGGTAAACTGTGTATCTTGCAACTACAAATAGCTGAATAGGTTATTAAGCTAATCAGAATAATTACTTTATTTGAAACCCAAAACGTTTCAGTTTACATCCCTCCATCAATAAACGCTGAGCAAAACGCAAAATATAACCTACGCACGTGTGACTGAGTAAAAAAAAGTTCAGCCAACAATTTCGCAAAAAAATGTCATGATCGACTTCAACCGTGTACAGAATTTGCGAATATTTCGCACGGATCGATGTAGCATTTTTCACATTATTGTTCTTTTATCAAAAATGGCTCGGCTAATTTCGATAAAATTTAAATGGGACCAAACTCGAAGTATATTCTATCCAATAAAAAAAGAATTATTGCTATCGGACAACTATGTAAAAAGTTATGCGTGTAAATATATACGCGTTAAATTAAGTAGGTACCTCATCAGATTCGTCGGTCAAAAATAATTTGAAGATCACAAAGGTATTAAAGGAGGAAACAAAATTCAGTCAGCTCTAAAGTGCAAATCCCAACTAAACATACCAGAGCGGTACTTAGCCAAAATTAACCGGGATTTGTAATGTCGCCTATCACCATCGACCTGGCATTTTTTCTTTCCATATTGATGCCTATCACCCAGTAGCACAAGTGAGACGGTCGGAATGCTGTCAGTTTTATTTGAAACTAATTTAAATTGCCTGACGGACGACGTAGCCAGGGAAGGCCTAAGAAGCGCTGGCGTGATGATCTTGACTCATTCGAGAGGAGTTGGCAAGAAGTTGTGAATTGTGATGGATCGCGACTCATGGAAGGAAATGGGGGAGAACTTTGCCCAGGAGTGGGATAGCATAGGTTAAAAAAAAATTGCTGAATATTAATACTCGTATTTAAGAAGTGTTCTCTCATCATATGGCAACGGCAATTCTTCCGGATGTGGCTTCATTGAAGTCTTTCATAGTGCACAATCGCACATATTCGAGGAGACAGAAGGTTTTTGCTGTCGCTCGGTCGGTCCAAGACTTCTTTGTGAGACACAAGATGTTGTTGCCTACTTTGAGTTTACCCAGAGGCTTTATTAGCATGAATTTATTAAAAAAATACTAGGTGCGCGTCCCTTGATATTCGAATCTAGGTCTACTGTGACTTTAGTTTTCTGCCATTAAATATACATAATATTTTGTTATTACATAATATTGTTACGGTCTTACCTAATTCATCCCTCTCCACCAATTTGGATACCATCGACCTCATCGCAATAAAAGACGTGCCGTTGAATATTTCAATCAGAGGTGCTAGAAAAAATAAGAATATTATTAAATTAGTAGAGCAAAAAAGCCGTGGTGGTCTAGTGGTAATGACACTTGCCTTACAATCGAGAGAGCGTGGGTACAAATCCCGGTCCTGTACCAATGAGTTCTTCGGAATTTATGTACGGAATTTCACACCACTGGCTTTTCGGTGAAGGAAAACATCGTGAGGCAACCTGCATACGTCCATAGAAGAAATTCGATGGCGTATGTGAATCCACCAACCCGCACTGGCAGTCGAGGATTTAAAGTGGGGCGAAGTGATATATGAGATAATCTCTTGCTATTAAAGTACGGTTTCTATTACTTTAGTTCTAATTCTATGCTTATAATATCACTTGAAGGTGTTTTTAATAAAGGTATTTTAATGATCTGAAAGAATTGTTCAAAAAGTTCCCAGATAAAACAGAGTAAAGTCAAATTTTATTGACTGACTTAATAAGACAGCGCAGCGCATAAATTAACTTTGAAGCTAATTTGAAAACTGACTCAAACTAAATAAGACATCATCATCAATATTCATTTAAACTTCACTCCCATTGTTATTAAGATAGCAAAGCTATAGCGATAGCCCGCGTTCCACGTGACGTCACCTACTCGTAGCTAAGTATTTTCACTCGAGGTCACGAGCACTCACTCCCTCATTTTCAAACTCTTTACCTTTGTGGTGATCTAGTGGTAATGACACTGGCCTTACAATCGTGAGGTGGTGGGTTCAAATCCCGATACGGGCAATGAGTTCTTCGGAATTTATGTACAGACTTTCACACTGGCTTTTCGGTGAAGGAAAACATCGTGAGGCAACCTGCATATGTCTGTAGAAGAAATTCGATGACGTATGTGAATCCACCAATCCGCACTAGGCCAGCGTAGTGAATATGGGCCAATCACTCTTCGTGGGTAGGCCTACGTCTTGCCTACCTACCTTTGTCCTGTTTCGTATCATTTGCAAAATAAAAATACATAAAGAATGACAACCTTTTTTGAGATGATAACGTCTTATAACTATTTCAAATAACTAATTTGCTGTTTTACTTACCAATATAAATGTGCCAGGTTTTAGTAGCGAAAGCGTACATAAATCCTGATAGAATTTTGCTGGTGCATGATATGACGCCGATTATAGCATCGTCGAACTTTAGGAGGTGGCTGAAGATGCCTACAGAAAATAACGTTCCTGAAAAGATAATAACAAAATTGATATTAATCATTACATAGTAGGTACTTGTTTTTTTATAAATACTGAGAATATTGTACAGAGACGTTTTGTAATCAGCTACAGATCCAAACAAACTAAGATTACGAATGAAAATTAGTTGTTCCATGCAAACTGCTTTTAGTCCCACCACGAAGTTGCGTTTTCATAAGAAGTTGGTCACAAAGATGAATATCTCTTTTTATTTATTTTTAAGACTTTTTTATTTAATGTCCATGAAATAATGTCATTAATAAGTCGTAGGCAAAACAATAATAAGATAATACTAAAATGAAATAATAATTGTTATCACATTAATTTACATTTAAATAATTAAAACATTATAATAAAACTAAAATAAATACAATATGTGCATAACAAAGGTCGAATTATATGAAAAAATGAAAACTGTGTACATACTTATAAATAAGATAAAATATTTAATAAGTAACTAAAATGATGTGAAACTTGTTATTAAAAATCCACAGAAATGTTTATAATGTTTTATGATAAGGACGTTCCAAAAGTCTTTGTTTTATAAACTTCAGGGACCTTGAGAGGATGTAGGTACCTAATCATCAACTATTACAACTTACCTGTTGAAAAAAAATCGGACAAGTGCGAGTCAGGCTCGCACACCGAGGGTTCCGTACAAATCCAGAAAATTTCACGAAATTGGGAAGTAAATTGTTAAAATCTCTATACTATAATCATCGACATTTTTTTTCTTTACTTTTCTCTTCATACATCAAAAATTACACATTGTCAAAATAATTAAAAACCTGTTTTAGCATGTACTAATGAATCTCTTCCTTTCTTTCCTTTCATGATACGATTTACTCACTTTGAATTTTCAACCCAAATTGTGTGAATCTAGGCCCTATTTTTTTGTGATACAAATAAAAATGTTCGGTTTTCAGATTTATTCCTATATGTGTACTCTGAGACAATGCTTCTGGCCAAATTTCACAGTTATATGTTGTTCAGTTATATGTTTCACAGTTTAAATTTCAACTCGATATATTGACGCGTTCCCGAGATAAAGAGTCTTGACATACACACAGACGGACAGACGGACAACAAAGTGATCCTATAAGGGTTCCGATTTTTCCTTTTGAGGTACGGAACCCTAAAAAGCAATGAAATCTTGCGAATACAAACAAATAACACTATATTAGAAAACCCCATATTTTGTGTATTGACAAAAGTCGTAGAACAAAAGTTGTTAGTTTTGATGTACAGAATAAGCCCCTTAAAGGATGCTAATTTATTAAGAATAAACCTGTATAAGTAAATGCAAGTATTTTAATACAACTTACCCACTAAAGAAGTGCACATGGCGTAAGTAGAAAACATGCTGAAGTCGACTTCGTTCCAATTGAACCGGAACCTCGTGAAGAGATACATCACAGACATCTCACCTGAAACAGGAAACAAATTCTATGAGAATTACTGTTTGTACAGATCTGTAGATTGACAAATACGCCCGTACTACTTTTAACCTCCCTATATTTGCGTCAAATTTTGTAACACCTATACCCGCTCACGGTGTCACAGACCCTATTTTTTAATTGTTGGTAGGAGAAGCTATTAGGTAACATTTTTTCCGGTAGCTATAAGATTTAGTAACAAAATGAACTCAATTAATCGTACAAATAATTTATTTTTGACACGCTTTAGTTTTACCTGTATGCTTGCTTGCTTTTAACCAACCCCTTTGAGCTCGATTTTGACCTACTATGAGCGATCAGATTTTCTTTAAACTTTGCACACCTGTCAAAGACCGATGACAATGCATTTATAAAAAAAAAATATGGCTCATAAGCGTGTTTTTTTAGTTTTTTTTTAAACTATATTTATGTTATTTTATGTACTATCACACCTTGCGTAACAGCCTTCAAAAATATTAAATTTTTGTTTAAGTGTAGAAAAAAATAACTTAAATCTGTACTCCTAAAAATATTTAAGTACCTTATGAGTTTTGTAGCTAATAAGATTTTAAATCACAAAAATACCAATTTACTTATAATCCATACAAATATTTCATACAACATTTTTTGTTGCACGTATAGTACGTATACCTATACCCGCGTTAGTCTCATGGACCGATTGGCGCCAAATACAGCCACGCCGTACTTGCACAAGCTCGTTCAGCATACTGAAGTGAAGCTAACAACAATTAATAAATGAGGCAGCTAGCAAAAAGCTCAAAGTCGGTGCATTGTTTGAATAAAAAATAAATGCGAAATAATATGTTGTTGGTCTAACAGACCATTGCGCTGAAATAGGAAGGTTACATAGCACTTATAATCGATAAGCTATTGGAAAGCCACTTGCGGTGGATTGGATGCATGATGGGAAGCGACGATGAACACGCGGTTCGAAAGGCTTTAGAACTACGATTATCGATGGAACGCCTCCCTGCCACCTAGTGGACTAGTATGTTCCGAATCCAAAAGAAGTCCTGAGAGATAACCCAAACTGTCCTGACCATGGTTTATTAAGAGAACCGACCCCAACTAGCGTGATCATGACAAATGAATAAAAAGTGACAAAAATGTAAGTAAAGGTTCATAATACCCTACTTGATAAGGAAACATTATTTTGTGACAAAAACGTAACCAAATCAAATTATCGACTTCAAGCCTAAAACAGCAAGCAAAGATAGAAATTTTGCTACTCGATTTCTGAAGGCGTTCTGTAATTGCTTCAAAACTACTAAACCAAATTATATTATTTGTTATGGGCTATCTCGAGATGTTTCTCGTTTATTGACTGCAAAAAGAAAATTAGAGTAAGTAAGCAAACAATGTCTACAAACTTGTACTAGAGGTACAACTGTGTTTACTTATTTTTTTAAAACCAATAAATATAACAAGTTGAAATGAGTCCAGACTTTGCTTTCATGTCATTAAGCCCGATTACAGAGGCGCCAGCGTAAATTTAATAGCAACGTAAAAAGCGTTTTCTCTGTCGAATTATCGAATGCCTAAAGTGAAAAAGAAACAGAACTATGCTACTTAGCTAATATAATTACGATGGCGCCTCTGCAATCGGGCTTATTATCTCTCGTATATTCTTATATGTATATACATAGAATTTATAAAATTCACCAGTATTTTGATTTCCTAGAGCACGTTTGTATCGACTAGGCACTCTGATATACGTAATGTTAAAAGCAAATCAAACTCTTGACCTTCCTAGACATGAACTCTTGACCTTCCCGGAGCTAATATTGCAACTCCAAAGAGTTCAAATATTATGTTACCACCGCCAAGGTCAGCTAAGTTGATACGCCAAATTAGCTACCGCTTTTTCTATATACGCCTCAAGATGTGTTGGCGCCAAAACCACATTTTACATATGTCAATGTTTGTGAACCATAAAAAGATAAATTCATTGGTAAACATATTGTGCATACTCGAAAATATTTCAATACTAGTCGTTGCTAATATTAAGTTAAACAACTATTGTCATGGCATGGGTCGTAAAACTATCTGTAAATAACACGCTACTTTATGAGGGTTCATATTGATGTCTTTACAATTTTAGATCCAGTGGTAAGTTCCAAAACGATTTTAATGTGCTAAATAGGTACTTGTCAATTACACTAAAATATCAGGTTTAGAATTAACCTGATGTTTTAACTTTGAACGAATATTGTGGAAATTATTTGTTTTTTCTTCTTTGGTTTGGTAGCAACACTGTTCTCAATCAACTGGGCCAATTTTGAAAATTCTTTCACCAATATGCTATGCTAAGCTAAATAATTTTTAAGTACGTACTCGTATAGACAATAAAGTAAATGCGTTTAATTTCTCATGAAGGAGTGTCTCATTTTCATTGACTTACATATATTGAGAACGAAATAAATGTATTCTTACTGTCTATGTACAAAAGCAGCGTAACACAATAGGCTATTTGACTAGTTTTTGGAAATTGTTTCAAATTGTTTGCTAGTACATAATAAGCACACTACGTTTATATTTCCGAGAGATCTACTATATTAACACTGAAAATCAAGTGTTAAAGAATAGATATTCAAGATCCCGCCAAAACGACATTCTGTAATGGCGCTGGTCTGTGACGTCACACACTAGTAAATAACGTTAGTTAATACTAGTGAATACGCTAGTTTACATCTGAAAAAATTGACAAAAAATACTTTAAAAGTAAATCGAATAATATTGCTCCCAAAACACAAACTAAACAAACAACAGTGAATCAAGAAATTCTCGTTTACTAGCATGTGACGCCACCAGAGTTGCCACCCGACTTAGAGCGTTTTTGTCTCAGATAAAATATCATAAAAATATCGCATTTTGTTTCGTGTAATTTGCAAAAAGTATACATATTTTAGTTTAAATAAAGTGAAATATGTCTTTTTCAGGCTATTATCTGTAAGGATTACCACAATCAATAGTATATTTTCAATGTTGTTAAATAGCCTATTATTATCACACAATGATAAGTATTCTAAAAAATCTAAAATGTTCAACTAATATCTCTTATCTATCTAGTCTATAATATCTAATTGCCTATATACAAGAGAAAACTAGTTCTATAGACTATCAGCCTCAGCAGTTAATATGCAGTTTAATCAAAATTATGGCTCCAGATAAGCCAAGAAAGTAAAAGGCGTTTATGTAATATTTTAATCGCTGGCTTTATAAGACCAGGTTTTCAAAGTTATAGGACCTAATTTCGACATAATTATTGAGCCTAATAAGCCAATGTTTTATGATACCCTAGTAAGTGCTGGTACGTAATTAGTGAACCAACACTTATATTCCATTTGCTACATTTTGAAATAGGAAAGTACTTATAAGGTATGGGCTTAGAGTATACATTACTTTAGTTATGTATACTCTAAGGGTATGGGACTATTTTGGTCTTAATATAGAAAAACATTTTAGGTTGTTTATGGCGTTGTTTGGTAAAGTGCGGGAACTTTCAGAAGTATAACTTCGTACTTAATTAGAATTGGCTATTTGACTAGTTTTTGGAAATCGTTTTAAATTATTCGTTAGTACTCGTAGGTACATAATAAGCACACTACATATATATTTCCGAAAGATCTAATGTATTAACAATGAAAATTAAGTGTCATAGAATAGATATTCGAGATCCCGCCAAAACGACATTCTGTAATGGCGCTGGTTTGTGATGTCACACACTAGTAAATAACGTTAGTTAATACTAGTTAATACGCTAGTTCACATCTACAAATTGACAAAAAATACTTTAAAAGTAACTTACAGATCCAATAATATTACTCCAAAAACACAAAACACAACTTACACAAACAACAGTCAATCAAGAAATTCTTGTTTTCTAGCATGTAACGTCACCAGAGTTGCCGTCCTTCTTAGAGCGTTCACGTTACAGATAAAATATCAAAAAAATATCGTATTTTATTTCGTGCAATTTGCGAAAATTAGACGTATTTTAGTTTAAATAAAGTGAAATATGTCTTTTTCAGGCTATTAGCTGTATGGATAACTACAATCAATAGTATATTTTCAATGTTGTCAAATAGCTTATTGCAAACAGAATCTCTTAGTATTGTAATGTTATCCTTAAACATTTTAACAAAAGTTCATTAATATGAACAACGCTTACAATGGGACCATCTCCAAAATGGTGAAAATAAAACCTGCTGTACCATACAATATGCTGGAATGAATGAATATGAATGCTGGTTCATATAATCTTGACAAAATTTTCAAATGTTCTTGACATGGAACATGTAGATTTTATATTCGCGTTGTCGTGAGCAATCCCAAAGCAAACGTGATTCCTAAATATAAGTACCTATAATCAATTACTCATTTGAAAGTTCTGCACTCTAACTCAACGACCTGTACAATACAATAGTATGTACCTACATATACGAGTGTTTAAGAGTATTTTGGTTATAATCTGGAAAAACATTTCAGTTCAAAGACTCGAGATGTCGAGATAACGTGTCTAGTTTCCTTTCCCCACATGATTGTGAAAATGTCCTAGACGTAACATTGTGTAAGGTACGGTGAAGTGCTAAACGATGCGTTACAACACGAAGTAGCTGTGCTGTGCATACAAACCAGGGCGTACTAGGACAAGCTAGTCTAGATACACTAGAAAGTGAAAATACTGGCCAACTACTAGATATCAGACAACTTTGTCTCTTCTTGGAAAGGAAAGGTTGTACAAATAAAAGTATTCTTGACAAGTTATCATGTCGGTGTCTTTTACAGTATTACTATAACTTACGCATAACCTTACAAGACCGAATTTAGTACATCAAGATACCAGTTATCTAATATAGGACTCTGAAATTACCAAAAAATACGTAGATGTTCCATACATTTTCTCGAAAATCAACTATGTTTTAGTGTAAAATAACTGGACATATTACAGTTTAGAATTAGTCCCTAAATGATTTCAATCATATATTTAAGTTAGATTGTGTTAGTAAAAGACAAATAACTTTATAATAATAACATAGATATTAGGGCCGTGGTGGTCTAGAGGTAATGACACCCGCCTTACAATCGTCGTCGGTCGTGGGTTCAAATCCCGGTCCCGTACCGTTGGATTCTTTGGGATTTATGTACGGAATTTCACACCACTGGGTTTTCGGGGAAGGAAAACATTGTGAGGCAACCTGCATATGTCCGGAGAAGAATTTCAATGGCGTATGTGAATCCATCAACCCGCACTGGGCTAGCGTGGTGGATATGGCCCAATCACCCTTCGTGGGTACAGTACAGTACAGATAGGTCTTTGGTTAATCCAATTGATTTGTATGTAGTGTGTACCTAGTAGTAGATTAATAATTAATCTACTACTAGGTACACACTACATACAACACTACTACTTATGCTAAAACTACATAATTATTATGTAGTTTTAGCATAAGTAGTAGTGTTGTATTTTGTTGTAGATGTAGGTACTAAGGTAAAATAGGTTGTTCTATACATTTTGTGTTCCGTAAGAAGCCTTTTAAATGTTCAATCATATTTTCTGCGACACCGCTATTTTTGTGATTTCTGAATTTAGATTACCTACAATCTACATGCCGTGGTGGTCAAGAGGTAGTGACACCCGCCTTACCATCGTGAGGTAGTTAGGAGTAGGGTTCAAATCCCGGTCCCATACCAATGAGTTATTAGGATTTTATGTACGGAATTTCACACCACTGGCTTTTCGGTGAAGGAAAACATCGTGAGGCAACCTGCATACGTCCGTAGAAGAAATTCGATGGCGTATGTGAATCCTCCAACCCGCACTGGGCTAGCGTGATGGATATGGCCAAATCACCCTTCGTGGGTAGGCCTACGTCCTGCAGTGGACTATTAAAATGGCTGGTACAGTATAGTACAATCTACATGGATTTAATTTCATCTATATATTTGTATCTCAATTATATTGACATGCTTTTGTCAATAAATCATTCTCCAGTGCAATGGGAAATCGTAGTTTGGTAAATATTTTACTGTAAAATTAGCACATAGATATTTTGTCAAAAAAATATACGTCACGTCGTTCAAACAAATACTTCATCCGGGTATAATTTCTAGAAACGTCATATTTACAGTAGTACAAATAAAATTACTGTTTTGTCACATTTACAGTAAAAGCACAAATAAAATTACTATTTTCGTACCCAGTTAGATGTACCTACTCAAATCATGAATTTAAATGCTAGTTAAAATCTTGTAAGATAGACACTATTGGAATGTATCAGAGTTTTTGGATATACTTACGTTTTACACATATCAAATTTTGTAATAATATAACATACTTCTAACAGTTTAAACCAGTAAATTTTAAGTGGAGTAGTCTTTAATATAGCACGCTTAAATAGGAAGTATTTACCTATTTACGCGGACTGAAAAAACATTTTAACCACTAGAATTGACTACCACGTAGGGATTGTAGGGTGCACCTACCTCTGGCATGAAAACCATTAAATTTTAATTTCTTATAGCCATTCCTTCTTTCCCTTTTTCTAACTACGCGTGCTTCTTGCCATACCACACATTTGAGATGCTAAACATAATTCTTTTTAACATTTGTAAAATCTGATCAAGTCTCAGATCATATTACTTTATACTAAATCAAATTTATTTATTTATTTATTTATTTATTTATTGCAAACCTACAAATTTAAAAAGTTTTGCTTACCATAGATGGGTCCAATAATAACGCAAAGTACGACGACAAGCATAATGACCCTCAGTCTTCTGTTATTTGGTCCTTTTTTGAAAGCAACCATCAAAGTTTCTTTCACGTAACGAGTGTCGAAGAAGTCTTTCAGCCATTCGCAACAATTTGTGGGTTGTTTCTGAAAAATACAAGAAGTTAATATTAAAATATGCCGTATTGCCCTAGTAAGCGGAAGCTGGAACTACGAGTAATGGCGGGAGGCATGGGTTCAAACCCGCGCCAATGAGTTCTATGGAATTTTTGTTTAAGTGGATTTACTTTTGGTTGGGGAAAATATTGAAAGGCAACCTTCGAGTAAATATCTAAAGAGTCACAATCGTGCAAAAAAGTGTCCGAGACAAAACCCTGCTCCAACTACGTAGTGGGCAGGCTTTTTAGTTAGTCGTAAGGTGATTGAAAGCCGACTACAACGCCGCGCGATGCCAAAGTGCTAGGTTACAAGCACTATTTAGGTGACATAACGTCGTGATTGGAGAAAACGGGTCATTGTAAATATCTAAGTCAGTATGTATGACGGCGCCTGGACATTGTGAGTTGAAAGTTATGTTAAAGGTTTTCCTTGAAAAGGTTAGGAGGTCCATTAAATTACTAATAACAATTACAAAGATTTACTTCTCTTGTAGTTTTCATAAACTACACAAAGCTTACTTTGAACAGGTTCAGGGATTGTCACTTTTAGTTGACCTTCTGAAACCAAGGCTTTGTTGACTTTTTCCATTAAAACCTTACGTATTGACGTAGTGGAATATTTCATGTTGCTTTTTGTACCAGGCTGTCAATTCAGTAGAGTGAATGTAGGTATTTACAGAGACATATCTAATTTAAATTTATGAAAAAAAAAATTGGCACAATCTATTAGCAACCTTGATTTTTTTTAGGTTTGGTTTTGTCTAACAACATAATAGGCCTACAGTACTGTCGATATATGTCTATTATAGGTATGTCGACTGGGTAAAAAAATGTTATTAGAACTAGTCCGTCAGTTAGATTATATTCAGAAAAATACTTTGTCACGTTTTTTTGACGTGACAACGTCTTATAAATTGGTTTGCCGGGTGACACTTCAAGAAACTGCGTTACGCTCCGCTCACGTTATGCGCTCACAATGAGAGCGAGTGAGAGGCACGCGTCATGGTTAGCCCGCCTAAGAGCGAGAGAGACAGACATTTTCATCCTTCTTCCTACTATACGAATGAATATTCACATTAAAATTATTTTACCACTCAAAGTCGTTGTCACGTAAAACTTTCGCCCGTATACCGACTTTACAGGCAACCAATTTTTTTTTTTGGTCAATCAAAGATACTTAATTATTTTTCGTAAAAAATGGTAAAACCGACTTCAGTCGTTTACAAAATTCGAAAAGTTCGCTCGAATACAATAATGTAAAAATTGTTTACAATTTTTACACGGCTAAAAACACATCTGTTTTATAAAATCAACAATAATGTAAAAATTGTATAATTTTTTACATTATTGTTGATTTTTATAAAACAGAGGTGTTTTGGCATTAATTAGCCGATGTCGGCTCGATAAAAGAGGACCACTTTGGAAGTATACCCTATCGAACAAAAAAAATATTTTTGATTCGGTTCACAACTGGCAAAAATATTTATGAACATATCTACACAAAAAATACATACAGACCAACATAGAACCTCCTCCTTTTTGGAACTCGGCTAGTTAAAATATAACTACAGCTAGTCATAGTGTAGTAATAGGGGCTCGTGACTTCAATTTGTATTAAAAAGTTTACTTAAACCTGACTTCACAGGGAACCATAATAAACGTATTTTTTTATGCGTTAGCCTATTGTTTAACAAATACCTATTAAGTAAGTTAGTTTCTTATAGTGGACTTGTAATCAACATAACAAAAAACCGGACAAGTGCGAGTCAGGCTCGCACATCGATGGTTGCGTACAAACACGTTGTTAAAATAATTAAAAACCTGTTTTGGCATGTGATAATGAATTTCTTTTATATGATACCTTACATGATACGATTTACTCACTTCGAATTTTGAACCCATATTTTGCCAATTTTAACGCCTTATTTTTTGTGATTTGAATAAAAAAATCCTATATGTGTACTCTGAGACAATGCTTCTCGCCAAATTTCATAGTTCAATGTCAACGGGAAGTACCCTGTAAGTTTTTTATTTTTGTGAGTGTCGAAATTTTTACGACATAAACGGCTCTAACTTTTTTAAACGATAACTGAGAAGTTTTTCTTTTACACAACTGCAAGAGACCATATAGATATACGTATACTGTTTAAATTTTAACTCGATATCTTTACGCGTTCCCGAGATAAAGAGTCTTGACATACACACAGATGGACAGACGGACAACAAAGTGATCCGTTCCGTTTTTTTCCGTTTGAGGTACGGAACCCTAAAAAGAATCCATTAGTTAGTGAGATTGTTTTCAATTACAATTTTTTAGTTACTATATTTTTAACTAAGTATATAACTGACAAGACAAACAATTTACCGTAACAATTCAGTTTCTCACGATATTTTCGCAGTACATACTATTATTAGTTCTGTGCAAATCTTTGTTTTGAAAAAATATTTAGTGTATTTCCGCTGTGCTGTGTTGAAGGAAAATAAGTTTAACGGCCCTATTCAATACATTTATTTTAAATAACACACACAAGAACACTATAATAATTTTATTTTTTTAATAAATTAATATGACAAAGTAGTGGAATTTTTTAATAAATTTCACTCATATTTTCACAGCACTGTATTAGAAATATTTGTTTTTGTAGTTTATCCGCTAAAATCTGAACAAACAAATATAACAAAAAAATAGATGAAATAATATGACATAATTATTTTTTTGCAAAAAATAGCATGACCGACTTCACCCGTGTACATAATTCGCGAATATTTCGCACAAATCGATGTAGAATTTTTCACGTTATTGTTGATTTATCAAAAATGGCTAAGCTGATTTGGATAAAATTTCAATGGGACCAATTTCGACCAACACTTTCCAATAAAAAAAGAATTATCAAAATCGGACTACTAAGAAAAAAGTTATGCGTTGTTATACATAAAAAAATACGCGTCGAATTGAGTACCTCCTCAGGTTGGTTCGTCGGTCAAAAATAGTATTTATAGCACCCTTATTCTCGCTGCAGCGACCCCGAAGAGTGAACACGTCCTGAAGATGCCTCGTTTAGACGCGAAACACGTGTTCAATAAAAGTGCAGTGAGAAAAAGGGTGCTATTTAATTTTATTTTTGTCTTAATAAGGAACTGTCTATTGTCTATTTATTGTTTTAACTATTTTGTCATATTATTTTATCTAATTTTTGTTACATTTATTTATACAGTTTTAATCGGATTGATTTAAAAAAAAATCTAATAAGTGTAGTAGAAATAAGAGTGAAATTTATTAATTCGTTATTTTCACTACTCTGTTGTATTAATTTAAAAAAAGAAATGTAATTATTATAGTGTTTTTGTGTGTGTTAATTAAAATTAATATATTGATAAGGCCTTTTAAACTTATTTGCTGTCAACACAACACAGCGGAAATACACTAAATATTTTTTTCAAAACAAAGATTTGAAGATGAACTTCCGCAAAATAACGCCTGATTCAATCAACTATTGTTTTTTGCCTTTACCCTTTGAGTAGTAATCAGAAAAAAATACAAAGGATAATTTGAGTACTATCTAGAATGTACTAACATAAAAAAAACATTGAGCTTAACGCATTTAATATCGACAGCCTCATTATAACTTCATATAAATATTTTTTTCAATATCCAGAACAAAATTATTTACAAGAAAATTTCGTTACGAAGATTCCTTTTTATCGTAATATTATTTGGAGTCCATTTCAATTCCGTACTCTAAGACTTTTTCTCCCTGTAATTATGGTGCCGTTACTTATGGCCAAACTTCTAATAACCAATCTAAATTATGGCGCTGGCTTGCTGATAAAAAGACTAAAAAAAAACACTAAACACAATAAACAAAAAATACCGGTCTACAAGTTAATCAAATCATGGTACGCTAAAATATAGCAAAATCGTTGTAAGCAATTCCTCACACAAACTCTACAATAGTCTTGGAACTACAACACTGACGTATTTCTTTCTGCGTTCAAGATGTGTCTAAATCTTGTGGCGAAATTAGCCTTGAAACTTCCGGATACATTCTCAAGAAAGATACAATCTAGAAAGACCATTACGCCAACGGAGTGTGACACCAATTTAGGTCAAGTTGACGGACTTTTTGCGCGGTCACGCACGAACAGTCCAATTTAGTTATTCAACTTGCGACCTGTTATATAACTTATCGCAGCGCTATTAATATTCATGGTCATTATCATTTTCGATGCAAACATTTTTTCCGTGCAATTAGAGAAAAAATCAAAGGCTTAATCGACGGAAGACTTTTTATAAACATTGACGTACCAGCGGAAGAGCTAGCGATTATATCTGCTTTAACAATGGACAGAGGATGTTTGAGCATTAATGTCACAATGATGACAGTAGCTTGTACAACTTGCTAGTTACCTAAGTAAGCAGTTTATGTAATAAAGTTCATTGAAATAAGTCTATGTAAGCTAACAAACTGGTCAAACTCCGGCTTAGGAGGAAAATATGGATGAATATAAAAATTCATTGAACGTAATAGTTATCTAGTTATGCAAGATAGTATTATTATTTTATGCTTTGCAAAGCATTTTTCTACATAAATGTACAAATTTAATTACAAAAATTGTAATCGTTATTCCAAAAAACCTTGAAAGCACCTTGATGCATAAAGATGGTGTGTAATTGAAAACAATTTGACGCTCTCAAGTTTTGCTATTAACTGTAATGATGACCTTTATGCTGTTAAGCAAAAGGCTTGTAATGACACACATTTTAATCTCTAGAGAAGTATACAAATGTCTCGAACAATCTATGATGAACACAGAAGATATTGTTAGTATTTTATCGGATGTATTCAAATTAATTTGTCAATGTAATCTATAATTAGATGCAAGGAATGAAACGGACCATAAACATCTGTCTTATCGATCCAGTAACTGCGATAAATAGATAGAGCCTCTTGTTTCGTTCAATGAACCATTTAATGCCTCATCCAAGGTGTTTATTAAACACTAGTGTTCATTTCTAATAATAACACAGGCCTACAGTAAACGCAGAAATTCAATGAATACGGTAATTGTTAATGTAAACAGTGTCTTCATGCACGATTATGTTAATGTCGTGACAATTAAACAATGATTTATACTCACTAGAGAAGAGTCAGCTCGTTTCACTTCCTTGATCCTGAAGAATCCGTACATGAAGCTCAAAACATATAATGTAGCACTGACAGAAAACACTCCATACAAGCCAATTTTACGAACTAGTATCCCACTCAGAGCCGCTCCGACGGGCACGCCTACTGAATGGAATAAATTCACAATTCCTATCCTCAATGTCCTCTGTTCTTCTGTCGTCACATCTCCTATGTAACTAAACACTCCCATAAACATGGTGAACCATCCACCAGTCAAGGCAGGAAATATTGCTTCCGTCACGGCTGCAACTTCGACGGGTAGCTCGTAAAAAAAGTATGTGTTGATGATGAGACCTATACTCGTCAAAAATTCTCCAACGATTGGTAACAGCATGCAAAATTTTCTTTGTCCCACTCTGTCACTGTAGGCGCCTAAGAATATCAATATTCCACAGGGTAAGAAAGACTGAAGAACAGTTTTCCAACCGGCCACTGAAGCTACCAGTGTTTGAACGGCTTCTTCTTCTAACGTATAATTTGCCGTTTCTCTCCGTGTTAGAGCATCACAAATATGGTGATCAAATGCTAAATTGACTCTGCAAGCTTTTTCTAAGTATAGATTCTGTGTGGCTAAAGCTGCTAGCACCGATGGCATCACATAACACGCCAATATTGGCTCCACTGTTATTAACGAGATCATGCGTCTTGTTTTTTCGAAGACCCCTAACCCTTCCCAACTATCTCCATCTGTGCCGGCTTTCTTAATGACATGATCTCTTTCTAATTGGTTTTTCTTTATACTATTTCTAAAGACATTTACTTTATTTAAGTCACTGCCGTTCACATTTGGGTTTTTATCGTCAACTTTGTTACCGCCTGTAGTTTTGCCGTCAAACGCCATGACTGCGTATTTAATACCTGCAAACAAAGAAAAATATTTTTAGCACGCCATTTTTACATTTTTACACAACTATTTTCGTAACGTCGATCGACGTCAGCAAGTTTTAGTTCTTCTAATTGGTAAATGATGTGACACAGGACGTGGCAATCATCTAATGATTGTCTACGTATTTAGCCTGTAATTGTGCTTGACTACGACGGAAATCATTTTACCCAGTCACAATGGTTTATTCACAAAGCATCATCAGTTCACAAAGAGTTATATCCGCCTACTGCTCTAGCATACCTTTTTTCTTTTATTACGATTCTTCTATATTTCTTCTTAACATTATAATACAAATAAGCATAAAATCATACTGTCCTCAAAGCACACAACATGGCCATAGAAAAGTTAGCAAATGAAAATTAATCCTTAACAATAGAGTTTAATTTAACGGTTGGATACAGTTGCCCATTCGAGGAAATAGGTTTTCAATGATTTGAATTTAAACCAAACCTAGTCATGTTAGATTGTTGTGTGCTATTTTTAAAATTCTTTCCATTGGTTATCGCAATTGTAAGGAAAAGATCGATTGATCATAGTTAGGGCCTTAGTGTACATTCAAATGTTGACCTACGATGAGAGCAGATTACAAAGGAGTTTCTATGGGCACGGTTATATGGCCTGATTTATCTTTATTGTGATTTCAAAGTAACAGCATGCAGTATGACATCAATTGATATGATTCCGGCTAGAGTCAGATCAGGCGATGGCAGGTCACTAAAACTCACTTACATTTAGTCTACAAGAAAACAAAAACTTATGACATGAAAAAATAATACAACAATAACAACCATAACACAAATTAGTTCTCTTAACATGTGTAACTGGGACCCAAACTAATTAACATATTTGAGACAAAAGTCTATTTTCTTTTGCACGAATTGGATAATAGCATAGAAAACTACATAATTATGTTTAACATAACAAAGTATGCTACGAACGTCAGAGAAATATGCAATAATATGCAAAGAATGCCTGCAGTTTTCCAATAATCAATCTATTATCTTATATTCTCGGCAAATAAGGGTTTTACAATTTAAACTTTTAAATTTAATTTTAATATAAACTTTGACTAATTAGCTTACATTCTTTTTTTTTTTCTTTAAAAGGTTAAGCGATGTTCTTTCTTAATTTCGAAAGAATGCCTGTCCAGAATATAATGGTTTGGAATACTACATATTCAAGTCTGAACCCATTCTTACTTAAATATCTGTCAATTTTTGACCGACGAACCACCGGAAGAGGTATACCATTCGACGCGTATATATATTTTTTTTTAATGTATAACCACGCATTACTTTTTTTTAGTAGTCCGAGTTCTTTTTTATTGGAAAGAGTATACTTCGAAATTGGTTCCATTTAAATTTTATCGAAATCGGCTGAGCCATTTTTTATAAATCAACTAGAATGTGAAAAATGCTACATCGATCCGTGCATAATATTTGCGTTCTAGCGATGCGCCCCAGCTTCGCCCAGGTGTATTATACTTATAAACATTTCTCTTGAATTACTCTATCTATTAAAACAAACTGCATCAAAATCTGTTGCGCAGTTTTAAAGATATAAGCAGACATGGGGACAGACAGCGGGAAGCGACTTCCTTTTATACTATGTAATGATTCCGTACACGGGTGAAGTCGGTCATGCTATTTTTTGCAAAAAATAATTATGTGAAAAAAAAAACATTCTGATGGTTTTTTTAATGTAGAGAGAGAATGTAATTCTAGAAATTTCTACATGGATGAGCAGAAATAAGAGACTGAATAAAATGCTAAATCAGATTCTATCAACCCTAGAGCGTTCTTATAAATAATAGCCCGTCTCTAATGCTTACCATTTAAAAAGCCAAATATCATTGATCAAAAGCAACGTTGGAATCTATAAAGTGAAGTGCTCGTATTAATTCTTATTAACATTTTTCTTTTTATATCGACACGTGATATTGTAGGAAACTAAATTATTTTCAAAAAAACTTTGATTTCTACTGTTCTCAATTAACTCCTTCTCGTGATGACAAGGCAACACTGGGTTTTTGTTGTGAGAACATGAACACAATGCCTGCTACAGATGAGGTATCAGTTAATACATGTAGCTGTAGAGCAAAAAGTTCATATAGAGTGTCATCGGATCGACCTTGCCCAGCTGATTCCGTGTAGCTGATCAAGGTTAGGTGATGAGCGGCAATTTGCATGCCTTTTGGACAAGCCATTGAAATCACTATTGAGTTTCGGAAGTACAGACGGGTACAGGTATTGCTTAAACTTCCTACTAACAACACAAACAATTTGTAAACACGGAGCAAGCTTAAAAATCAATTTTAGAATGTACACATATATTCTTAGTAGTGAGCTCCAAGTATTTCAACGAGGTATGGATAGGGGTATGGAACGAGCTATGGAAGACGTGGTGGTTTTGTGCTAATGACACACGCCTCACAATCATGAAATCGTGGGTTAAGATCTCGATCCCGTAGCAATTAATTCCTTGGAATTTATGTATGGAATTTCACACCACTGGCTTTTCGGTGAAGAAAAACATCGTGAGGCAATCTGCATGCGTGCGTAGAAGAAATTCGATGCCGTATGTGAATCTGCCAACCCACACTAAGCCAGCGTAGTTTATATGACCCAATTATCCTTCGTGGATAGGCCTACGTCCTGCAGTGGACTATTAAAAAGGCTGGTACAGTACATTTTGGATAGGCTAATGCTCAGAGTCTCTGCGAGAGCGAGTCAGTAATGTGTGGATCCGATGAAAAACCATAGCCATATATCGTAGAATTGACGACCTGTCGGATTGAGAACTTAAAATGATAAGTAATGGACAGAATAAGTAGCACAGAGGACTAAATTGATGACAAATGGTATCGAAAAGTACTCGAGTAGAGACTGCGTTCAAGCAGCAAGAAGGAAAGATTGCGTTAGATGCTATAGCCACTCCCGATCGGTCTTATTGGAGATCCGTAGGGGAAATATGTCTAGCAGTAGACGCCCTATGATGAAATGATGATCTTGATGATGAGCTTGTTTTATTTAATTATCGGAGAAGATAAAAGGCACAAGCCCAGATCAAATCAAGATTGTAAAACTTAATCGAGCAAAAATTACAACGATTTTAATCAAATGTTTTTAAAGATTCATTTTAAATGTTAACGGAACTTTTTGAAAAACAATTTTGCTACTTTGTTTAATGAAATTTATCGACAAATCAAATACAGAAAATACAAACGCGAATAAAAGCTGTTACCGCTTTAAAATGTTATGTTATTAAATAACAGGTTAAAAGGCAATCGAAAATCAAGCATTTAGTATTTTATGTCAGCTAAATCCTAATTTTCAAGTTATTATCCATTCACTATGGTCTATGCTCGTTAGTGCACAGATTTATAATAATAGCTCTAACATTTTGGCCTTGTCATACTTACCTACTATAAATACATTTATTGATTAATTGAAAATTCAGAATAAGTATACCTTACTTATTTTTTGAAAAAAATTGTAGGTACACACGAGTCATCAGCATCATTTCAGCCATAGGACGTCCACTGCTGGACATAGGCTACCCCTAATGATTTTCAATAAGACCGGTTGGTAGCGGCTTGCATCCAGCGGACCTAATCCGTCCACCTTGTGGGTGGACGTTCTACATACGAGTACTTTTAAGAAAAAAATTAAGCTCCACAGGTTTTGACGCGAGTATTTGTATAGGACAGCTGATTTTATTTTTTCGTGATATTTTTACACTTAGTTCCTTAGTAATAATTGTTCTTTTTGACGACCATAAATAGGTACTCTTCTGAAGGTATGAGGGCCTTCAGAAGAGTATTTAGAGTAGCTGTCCCATACAAATACTCGCGTCAGAACTAAGTTAATTTTTTTTCTTAAAAGTAAAAGTTTTTTATTTTTATGCAAAATAAAACATTGCATAAATTGTTCATTTCAAGAAAAATGTTAGCTATTTTATACATTTTGTCGATTTCGAGTTGCAATTTATATGGAACCGCCAATTTTTTTTTTCGAATTCAGGGTTGGCCCCGTCGTAAAAGTAGTTTATATATCTTTATATATTTTCGGCTTCATGCATTTTTCGACTTAGTGTGCCATTTCCGGATAACCCTGTATATGTTTTTACTAACTATATTATTACTAGGAAGCGGAATTTTAAACAATTTTTATTCTTATTGCTAAATTAAAATAATAATGACAGCTCTTCATCAATACTGCGCATTGAAACGACTGTCGACCTTTAAAAGTAGGTATTGCATGGGTATAATAATCCGTTACAACTATGTGGTATGCGTGTATAACTATGGGCCTTATTAATAAGCTCCAAGTAGCACAACGAGCTGTGGAGAGGGCTATGCTCGGAGTCTCTCTGCGAGATCGGATCAAGAATGAGGAGATGCGTAGAAGAACCAAAGTTACCGACATAGCCCATTTGTAAGTTGAAGTGGCAATGGGCAGAGCACATAGCGCGGAGGACTGATGACCGATGGGGTCGAAAGTTCTCGAGTGAATACCACGCACCGGCGCAGCGCAGCGTATGACGTCCACCCTCAAGGTGGACGGATGACCTCATTAAAACCGCAGGATCGCGCTGGATGCAAGCCGCTACCAACCAGTCTTATTGGAGATCTATAGGGGAGGCCTATATCCAGCAGTTGACGTCCTATGGCTGATGGATAATCTGTTACTTTTCCTTTTTTACTTATCTTTTACGCTCTGCAAAATTTCTATTAACTAGTAGTTCTCCGATCAGTAGACCTCGCGGCACTATTCTTTATCTGAGTCTTCATAAGCCTTTATCTCGACTCGATATTGACCGTTTTGGTTCATACTCGCAAACATTGGTAGGATTTGGATACGAAACTATCTTCTCAAATATTATCGAAATCGGCTGACCTATACCTAAGGCGACAGCAAATTTCCCTTCTTTATGAAGAAAATGCTCCTCGCCAAAAAAACATTAACATAATTATAAAACCTCGTTGAGATTTGTTGAAATATGCGACCTGTAGTGTAAATTCGACATCAAGACAAACGAAAGCAAAATCTTCGAGTTGAAGCAAAGATCGTCGCTTCGCTTCGGTCAAATACACATTGATTCGGTATCTATAGGACGACGACTTTGGTTGAGTGACCGCTAGTGCCCCCAAAAAAAGCTTGTCAAATCAAGTTTGCGAAAGACTTGAACTGATTTAATTTGAGGAAAAAAAAACATGCTAGAGATTTTGCTTGTAATTATCGAGACAGCCAACGATCCAAAAAGTGCTTCAAAAAATTTCAAATAAGTTGTTAGTCAAAATATCACAGAGCTATTACAACCAGGGGATAATGTTGTCGATCGAGAAAATCTGAAAGAGATGCATTGATTTAACTCTTTCAGCCACACTCCTTCAAATATGGCGTTATAAATGAAAAAATGGATTATTTAGGTCTATTAGGGTATGTTTATTATAAAAAACATGAAAAAAAAAATCTACCACATGAGGTTTACGAGAAATAAGGTGGTTAGTTTGTTAACCACTGTGACGGTTGGCATCAATAATTTACCTAAATTACGTAATTATACATTATACATTTCGATGATGAAAAATGGTATGATTATTTTTTATGAAAATCTAAGAAACATGTTTTGTCCTTGGGGATACAAAGAGGTACTTTACAAGTGCTGCACTGCCAAACGTACGTGCTGGGCTACTTATAGTGCTACATTTTGCGCATCTTCTTGACGTAGTACGCTCCGGTTGATGCATATTGCTTTCCAGACGTAATTCTTGAAGAACTGATGGTTTGTGGCGTTTTACCTGGACATGCAGAGGAGAAAAAGGCCCAGAACTACTGTTGGAGCATCTGAAACCTGCTCTTTGCTTCTTAATCTTGAATGGCGCCAGGATTCTTAGAAAAACTCTTCTTCTGAAGTATTTTGTCGTCAATTGATCCATTTCTGGATGATGATCGTTCTGAAGATCTTTATATACTAAAAATTACTTAATTTACTACCGCACAGTCCAAAAAGTGAAAAAGAAACCCGATGCCACCATTGATGGGATTTCCTGTCAATAGCCTATGCACTTTTTATCTGGTCGAATTTGTCAACAAAGTTCATGTTGCTGTTGTACTGCATCGCGGCTTCAGGGCAAGTCATTTCGCTTCTGTCTCCATTGTATTCTCTGCGTGTAACAACACCAGTATGTTTTGGATCTAAATAGTTGGTAAGTAATAAAACTAAAGCAGATCTCTTGTCTTTCTATTTGAGAATGCCGATGTTAGTGTCACTGACCCTGTAATCATGCTGTCCTCGTTTCAGATCTGTCTTCCTTCAGTTTTGGCAGAAACTTGCGATTGGAATTGACAGTACCACAAGTCAATATTTATCTTGGCATTCTCTATTTGAATGATGTGATCAGGTATACCGCTACCGCCTGTGTACTCACCTGGTTGCTCCATCCCGAGGTTTTTCTTCCACTTTGGTTCTTGAGTAAAAGATGATGAACTTGTAGTAGGTATATTGCTGGCAGTACAACTGACTAAGGTCAATAGAGTATCTTTATCCGAGTTATAATCCTCATGAGATGCTGGCTGAAGCCCCGGTTCTATCTCACCAAGCACCATCGGAGTTTCCAGGTCTTCAGTGCATTCTTCGTCTGATTCCAGGCTACAGACGCTCTCACCATCTAACGGTATTTCCTCTAGAAGGACGTTGTGGATATCGCGTTTATTTAGAAAACGCGGCATTCTGAAAATATAACACAGTATTACCAAGAGAAACAGAACACATTAAAACCTACTACAGCCACAGTGGTTAAAAATCAAACCACCTTATTAATTTCGTTATATCCAAAAAAATATAAGAGATAATGTGCAACTTTTATAAGTAATTTGTTAAAGGCATCACAAATAACAAATGTATACATAATTCATAACATAAATATCCATCTTACCTTTTTTACATATTTTTAAAACGCACGGTGGAAAAAATTGCACTACGTCACTTTTCCAATTCAAATTATTTTTCTAATGGCTGCACCTGTGCGCCAAAATTTATGAAGGCACGGTTGTCTAATATGTTAAAAAGCGTAAAATATCAGAAAACCAATAATATATGCCGTAAAAATATATTTAAAAAAATCGCGATTATGTGGTTAGGAAACTGACCACTAAACCTGAAAGAGTTAAAATCGCATTAGTTAAAAAGAGACATAAAATATCTCAATTCAGTGCTTGTTGCCATGATTTTTTTTTAGGTTCGCGTTTGACTACACACTGCCTGATGTTGAGCAGATGTGCGGTCTAGGGTGAAGCACGCTTACCTAGAAGATACCTATTTACTCGGGATTTGAAGACACCCACGTTGTACTTTAACGGGAAGACAGACCCAGGCAAAGCGTTCCAATTTCTGGCTGTTCGTATGAGGATTCGAAACGCTTGGTTCTAACGCGCGATGGTGTCCAATTCATATTTGACAGTTTTGAGAGCTCTGGGTAAGATTTTTCATACATTTTTGTGCATGAGAATGGCCTCAAGCGACCACAGCGCTACCTCTGGTTGTAAGACATTGCCACCATATAGGCGTTTTAATATGCCGACGTTCTGTAAACTACGTCATTTTCCTTGATATATCTTCTGATACGGAGCGGTCTTAGGTAGCTCCTTACAAAAATTACACACATACGAACTCAATACTTAATGATGTCCTATAATGCGGTCTAGGGTATAACACGCTTATCTAGAAGATATCTATTTACTCGGGATTTGAAGAGATCTACATTGTAGGTACTTTAGCGGGAAGACAGACTCAGGCAAAGCGTCCAAAATCTCCAAACATAGGTACTTACATAAATTCAAAACTCTGTTTTAGAAACGTTATTACAGGCAACTATAGCATACCTTGAAAGTTAGCACCAAAGTCTATTCTGTACATCTAGGGCCATACAGTCGTGAAACACATAACCTTGGCCAGATCCGTTACAATATGGGTTTGTAAGAATGAAGGGATTTTAACATATAATGGATACCAAAATAAACAAAGAATGTAAAGAAACGTAATTCATACTTAATGCCGGACTCTAAGTGGTATTTTAAAACTGCCAAGTCCACTGAAATCACAAGAATTTCAATCATAATTATCTGTTTTCAAATGTCAATAAATCAAAAGATACGGCATCAATTGTCTCTGGTAGTAGAATTAGGGCTCTAGACCTTAATTTGTGAACCTTATACGTAGTTTTTCTTTGCGTAGATCCAGTTGTGGTTGATGACGTCAAAGCGTGTAATGTGAATTTTTTCCAAGGCGAAGAAAAACGAATAAAATTCAATTCAGATTCGTCTGTTTTTCATGGACGCCCGCTATACAAAAGCATATAAATAAAAGGACTGAAATATTTTTTCGTTATTTGAATATAGTCACAGTATGTCATTTTGTTTAATAATAGTCTTTGTTTAAGGCATCGCTATTGAACAATTCCATAACAATGTCGCTAAACTGAAAACAATAAAAGTATGAAATCCGTTACTGATTAAGTTTCCATACATGGTTTCCAATGTCGTTTCTACCATACGGTATAATGAATGGTTCCGTATGGAGACCATTGATTTTTTTTCGCTGTAGAAAATCAATCAGATTTGGTATAAATAGTATACCTACCGTACGTAATTATAATACACGTGCGTATGTTTTCATTTTTGAAACATTTTCGTGTGTATATTTGAGTAAGAGCCGTACGCGCCATAGCAGGAATAAGCAATAAAATTCAAAATCCTTACGCTGCCCTGCATTGTCATACTACAAATAGCGTTGTTTGTAAGGAGCAATTTACAAACTTACAGTAAATTCCCAGGGCACAATGACTTACAAACGCTCCCAAGTAGACCTGCAGGGAAGCTAAAACAGATACCTAGGCGGCTAGCGAAATCAGACAAACTCACTCACATTATTATTATATACTACGGGGCTAATCGCGCACTAAAATTACGAGATAAATAAATACCTCCTCATCCCGACGTTTCGACCGAGTTGCATCGCCCGTGGTCACGGGTAGACAACTCGGCCGAAACGTCGGGATGAGGAGGTATTTATTTATCTCGTAATTTTAGTGCGCGATTAGTCCCGTAGTATATAATAATAATGTGTTCAAATCGCGAAAGTTTAAAAGCTCACTCACGTAATGGGGCCGGCTGTGTACAACAAGTTGCCTGACAGTGTCGCCACTGCTACGAGTCTCGTATGCTTTAAGCATCGTCTCAAAAGATGGCTTGTCGAGCAGACGTTTTACAGCCTATAAAGAATTTCTTAACTATAAAGTTGAGAATCAGTACACAATTTGCACATAATTTATATGTTATTTTATTAAGTTAATCTAATTTTTATTGACATTTTTAATTCATTATCATCATCATCAGCAGCTTATTTTGGCCCACTGCAGGGCATAAGCCTCCTCCCCCTTACGCCAACTATCCCTGTCCTGTGCCAGTCTCATCCAGGTATTGCCGCAAAACTTTCAAATAAATGACTTAATTTAATTTTAGTAATATTGACACTCCCTACTGCTTGAGATTATTTAATAATGTAGGTAGGTATTTGATGATTTGAATTTTTTTAAATTTAATGAATTAATAATTTTTGTAATATTGACACTACCTACTGCTTCAGAGTATTTAAAAATGTAGGAATGATTTGATTTTTTTTAAATTTACTTTGATAATGTATTACGGTTAACACTTATGACATGTAATGAATATTATGTAATAAATGATTATGATAATGATTAAGTAGTCTGGATGCTTTATTTACAATAAAATTGTACTCAGTAGATGGCGCTGCAATTAGCAACAGCAATAAATTTTAATGTAATATTATAAATTTTATTTTACTGTCACGCACGAAGTCGGGTCGAGCTACTAGTTTAACCATATTTCCTTAAAATCGCAGCTAAAATCACAAACAACTGCTGATTATCATCAATACAGCATAAAAACTCAAGATGTTAATCTTTTTGTAGTGAAAAACTTTATAAGACGTTTTTCCTGAAAGAGTTATTTGTAATTCCCCGGAGCCAAAAAAACCAACCGCAATGTTTACAGTGAATGCGTATTTATAAAAACTTCATGAAGCAAAAAGTAGCTAAAATAGATGTGAGAATTAACCGCAATGAATAATGAAAACCGGCCAAGTGCGAGTTGTGTAAGTGCGGCACAGGTTCCATTATGTAACTTAATGTCCAAGTCAATATAAGTTTTTATCTGCTTTGAAAATCAATCAATCAACCAACCGCCGAATCCAACTCGGCTGGGCAGCGTTCGGAAAATTGCGTAACGTCTTCTCGTCCGACATACCTCAGTGCCTCAAGTCGAATGTTTTATTTATTTATTATTATTATTTTTTTTTTATTTTATAATATAATGACAATACTACGCTACTACTACATAGAAAGCAATTGGATCATCCACAGACCCTTGAAGGTCTAAAGATAATCCAAGTGCTCAAGCCCACTGCCAGTTGGCAGCGTGCCCAGCATGCTGGCAGCATTGCCACGCTGAATGGCAATGCTTATACGTTGAGCCAAATAAACACCAGCATTTTGGTCACGCGTCGCGTCCACCAGACGCTTAGAAAGACTTTTGAAAACGAGATGAGCTCCCGGCCCCCACGGACCCAAAGTCTCAACTCCAAATGGCTCGAATATATTATTTATTTATTAAGTCCGCAGGATCGCGCCGGATGCAAGCCGTTACCAACCGGTCTTATTGGAGATATTTAGGGGAGGCCTATGTCCAGCAGTGGACGTCCTATGGCTGAAACGTATGAACGATCTGCTTTGAACCTATTTGCATGAGTATCTGTTATCCAAACCCCACTATTTCAATAAAGTTTAAAGAATCATTTGACTATTTGTAATTATAATCGGCGAAAATCTTGTAAGTATCTACATTTAAATTTTAAATTTCCTTCAACTATAGGACGTAAGTAGAGAAGAAATAATACTAGATACTGAATAAGTAGGTACAGGAGATTATAGCAAAAAAAAATTATAAACGTTGTTTTTCTCCAGTCTAGCGATCGAATTTCTTGACAAAACTTATTGCTAAGTACCTCCATATAACAGATCAACGAACTAAATATAGAGTGAAAGCAGTAATTAGCAGTAACGTGCAAGTTTTATTCTTCATTTACTGAATTATAAAGCCATTCAGTTTATTAACATATTTTTAACTGACTTGCAAAAAAGAGAAATATTTCCGTTTCTCTTTACTGTTTTTAGGGTTCCGTACCTCAAACGGAAAAAACGGAACCCTTATGGGATCACTTTGTTGTCCGTCTGTCCGTCTGTGTGTATGTCAAGACTCTCTATCTCGGGAACGCGTAAAGATATCGAGTTGAAATTTAAACTGTATACGTATATCTATGGTTTCTTGCAGTTGTGTAAAAGAAAAACTTCTCGGTTATCGTATAAAAAAGTTAAAGCCGTTTATGTTGTAAAAAACCGCATATTTCGACGCTCACAAAAATCAAAACCTACAGGGTACTTCCCGTTGACACAGAACTATGAAATTTGGGGAGAAGCATTATCTTAAAGTACACATAAAAAAATAAATCAGAAAACTGTACATTTTCATTTACATCACAAAAACTAGGGCCTCAAAATTCACAAAATATGGGTTCAAATTTCAAAGTGAGTAAATCGTATCATGTAAGGTGTCATATAAAAGAACTTCATTAGCACATGCTAAAACAGGTTTTTAATTATTTTAACAATGTGTTTGTGCGGAACCCTCGATGTTCGAGCCTGACTCGCACTTGTCCGGTTTTTTTGTTCTGATTTTTATCCAATGCTATCTGATTTCTCCGTTGTTTGTAAGCCGATCCACAAATATATCCTACATATATCCTACTAATATTATAAACGCCAAAGTTTGTGAGGATGGATGGATGGATGGATGGATGTATGGATGTTCGTTACTCTTTCACGCAAAAACTACTGAACGGATTGAGATGAAACTTTGCAATAATATAGCTCATATATTAGAATAACACATAGGCTATAAATTATAATGATTTATTGCATATGCGGGCGAAGCCGTGGGTAAAAACTAGTATATTATAAACGCGAAAGTTTGTGAGGATGGATGGATGGATGGATGTTTGTTACTCTTTCACGCAAAAACTACTGAACGGATTGAGATGAAACTTTGCAATAATATAGCTTATATATCAGAATAACACATAGGGTATAAATTATTATGATATTGCGTCAAAAATCAAAATATCATGCGTGCGAAGCCGCGGGTAAAAACTAGTTCCTAATATAACACTGTGATGTGCAATGTAATTAAATTTCTGACGCAAAACAACGCCCCACTATGTTATTTTGACGTGTTATTTTTAACTTTTAATTTTAAAACAGAAAATGCCAGTATCTGTTTGTAATTTTTTTTACCAATTTTATATTTGTTTATAATAACATTTATTAATTAATTTGACAGAGTTAATCATTAATAATAACATTATAAATGATAATAACAATTTTTCATTTCATTAATAATTATAATAACAATTTTTTCGATTATTTTTTTTTTCAATGAAAAGATAACATTGAGAATTATTGCATACGGTGTAAGATTGAAATAAATGTAGCACGTTTGTAAAGCCTAAAAAAATTCTAGATTAATAATCTGCCAAGTGCAAGTCGGACTCGCACACACAGGGTTTCCGTACCATATGAGAGCCCCTCTTGATATATTTTAATTTAATTATTTATTTTAGAAGGAAATATACAACCTAATATTCTGTGAATATTTAAGCATCTTCCTGTTGCCGTTATTAATATCGAGCAATAAAATCACGTTTCTTGTTAATTTAAGGGGGTCCCTTAAATCATCATCATCATCAGGGCATAAGCCTCCTCCCCCTTACGCCAACTATCCCTGTCCTGTGCCAGTCTCATCCAGGTGTTGCCGCAAAACTTTTGGATGTCATCACGCCACCGTTGTAAGGGTCTACCGGGACTGCGGTTACCGTCACGGGGCCACCATTTAGTCAGAGACCTGCTCCACCTGCCATCATCACATCTAGCTTAAAGCCCAACGCCACTTGAGATTGATTATACGGGATCCGATATCTGCCACCTTTGTCCTCCTACGGATCTCCGTATTTCGAATTCGGTCACGTAACGTGATACCTAGCATAGCACGCTCCATGGCTCGTTGTGCGACTCGCATTTTGCATTTAGTTTTCTTGGTCGCCCTTAAATATTTAATTTATATTATTTTCAGGTTTATTTTTAAAATGAACAGTTTATTATTTTATGAATATTTTAAGCATCTACCTGCCATTGTTATTAATATCGAGCAAAAATCGGTTAACTATTCAGGTTTGTTGTATGGAAACCCCCCTTACCTAAATATTCATTTTAATATTTGTTGTTAAAGCGGCAGCAACAATACGTCATCTGTCAAAATTTCAATGTTCTATACTCTATAAAATTTAACTTGATCTCTGCGACAGCTGTCAGAAAAATCACGCCTATGAAGTCCTGAATTTCTTAATAGTACAGACATTACCTGTCAATGTCATACTTTATGGGCATGCCAATTAGTGATGGGCGACGAATGATCGTGTCCACAGAGTATAGTTTTAGATAGAGTTTTATTTAAAATATCGATAGTTTATACTGACGATATTTAAAATAAAACTTAATTTTTCATTAATTTTATTGTATATTTGAATATCATAACATTTTTTACATGTGTAATTAAATTAAACCCAATTTTATGTAACATTAGCATCGATAATAGTGAAAAACGTCGATAAATACTATCGTTACATTATTATGAGTATTTAATTAATATCATAACATTATTTACATGGGTACATACTAGATCTTAAATAATAGTAAGTAAATAAAATCCAATTTCTCACATTCAACTATTCATTCGATTTCATTACAACATTGTGTGAAAATCGATTTTTTCCACCACTATCTCAACTCTAAAAATGTCAATATTTTATGTCAATGTCACTGTCGCAGAGATCAAGTTAGATTTTATAGAGTATAGCTATCACCGTTCATGAGATGCAGCCTGGTGACAGGCGGACGGATGGACAGTCGGACAGATGGAGAGCGGAGTCTTAGTAATAGGGTCCCGTTTTCACCGGTTTGGGTACGGGACCCTAAAAAAACGAAAAATAATTAGGTATGATACTTACGAGATTTTTTATTCGTGCTTACTTTGCGGAATTATAAACAACACTATTTAAAAGCAAAATATATAATAAAACAATTGAAACTGTATGTTTCGGTCTCATTTATCACACGTTTTTCTACTTAGGTGTTTAAGTTATCTCATTTACGTGACTTTGGTTTTCTTGAGTCAAAATATTATGATTTTACATACGGAAATTACAAACCAGTTTATACTTAGGGATTCTTTGTCTCGTATTAAATTGGCTTATTATTTCTGATAATAATTCTTAGCATACCGATGTACGTGGCTTTTACATATTATAAATTACTAGTTTTTACCCGCGGCTTCGCCCGCATGATATTTTGATTTTTGACGCAATATCATTATAATTTATAGCATATGTGTTATTCTGATATATAATCTATATTATTGCAAAGTTTCATCTAAATCCTTTTAGTAGTTTTTGCGTGAAAGAGTAACAAACATCTATACATCCATCCACCCATCCATCCATACATCCATCCTCACAAACTTAAGCGTTTATAATATTGACATTTTTCACGATTCTTTAAATGTGTTTAAGAACAAATTGTATAATTATTTAAGTAAACACAACACTAATGGATAATATTGTGTCATTTCCCATTTTTAATAATTGTAAACAATATAATATTGTTTAACTGTTTAATTATCAAACTTACAACATTTCCTTTTTTTGTTACTTTCAAATTTGTATCACAGTAACAATACTTTTCATCGTTGTTTTACCTATACTTAAAGAATGCTGTAAACACTGTTATGAAAGTGTTAATTCTAGTTAATATTTAATGTATATACTGTTGGTGTTTCTTATGTGAATAAATAAATAAATGTTAGTAGGATATTATTGCAAAGTTTCCTCTAAATCCTTTCAGTAGTTTTTGCGTGAAAGAGTAACAAACATCCATACATCCATCCATCCATCCTCACAAACTTTCGCGTTTATAATATTGGTAGGATAAACTGAATGTGCCGTGCCACTTTTGCATCTGTACAGCCAATTTTAACCGTAATTAAAAAATAGGAACTGTAAAAATATTAAATTGAATTCGAAGATTTATATAAGTAGTTCGGATAGCTAGCTTGGAGTTAGAGTTTTTAAGAGCCGCCTGAAAGCTTCTGACATGGCTAAATGGTTGAAACAATATGATTTATCAAGTTCAACTGTAAATCAGAGATGATAATATAATAATCGGCCAAGTGCGAGTCGGACTCGCGCACGAGGGAGAAAAAATCACGTTTCTTGTATGGGGGAGCCTTAAAGTCCTTAAATTTGTTATGTATTTTAATTTAACTATTTATTTTTTAAGTAGATGTTAAACTACATATTGTGTTAATATTTCAAGAATTTACCTGTCACTGTTATTAATATAGAGCGAAAAACGGTTAAAAATAAATAAAATAAATATTTTGGGACATCTTACACACGGCCTCTGACCCCAAACTAAGCAAAGCTTGTAATATGGATGCCAGAGACTGATATAGGTACTACATATACTTATTTTTAAATACATACTTATATAGATAGTAACTAAATAACACCCAGACACAGAGCAAACACTTATGTTCATCACATAAATATTTGCCCTGGGTGGGGATCGAACCCACGCCTCTTTGATCCAGAAGTTAGGGTCACTAACCACTGAGCCACCGAGGCAGTCAATTCAGGTTTGTTGTGTGGGAACCCACTTAAATATTTATTATTTACAATTTTCAGTATTTGTTGCTATAGCGGCAATAGAAGTACGTCAATTTTTTTTAAATATTATGTAGAAATATATTTTATATTTCAATGTATAAAACATTATGTAGGTTTTTAGGTATTGTCGGATATATTGTTTATGTTACTAAGTACGTCACACGATTGCACTGTAATCAGCTTAAAGGTCGATTCACACATATCAGTGAACCCACAGTTCCGGCACAGTACCGTTACAGTTCCGTATCCGTGCTACAGTGGTGCATCAGTGTTTCAATTCACACATATCAGGCACAGTCCAGTTCTCTGCGGGTCTTCGTGCACGACGTTCCCTTCAGACTAGCGTTGATGTCGATTGTTTTGATGGCACTCTTCAATAACACAGAATAAATCATACAAAACAGTATTCTGACGAACTAATTCAATCAACATCTCGTCCTCCATTTTGTTTTTGATGCAGCGGCGTCAGTGATCCGTGATAAAATATCGTCGTCGCCGATCACGTCCGTGATGGCCGGTGCCGGCACTGACACTGACGGTACTGAGACGACACTGACACTGACAAGTGTGAATACATCCATAGAGAATATTTGAAAGAATAATTATCACTGATGCGGTACTGTGCCGGAACTGTGGGTTCACTGATATGTGTGAATCGACCTTTAGAGGTATTTACTTAGTTTTAGGTAGCAAACAGTTATTTTATATATATAGAGTTTTTTGGTCATTTTCTTTTTCAGGTTTTACCTAGTTCAGGCAATTGTGTGTGTAATTTTGACATCGATGTTTTAAATAAATTATTTTTATTTTATTTTATAATTGTCTAAATTTCAATGTTCTAGCTATAACGTTCATTCAGATACAGTGACAGACGGGCAGACGGACAGCGGAGTCTTAGTAATAGAGTCCCGTTTATACCCTTTGGGTACGGAACCCTAAAAAGTTAGCTATTTAGAAAACAGAAAAAATGCCAAGTCGATGCTATGTACTCGTAACTATCTTTGTTTTGCTACTGACATGTAGGTATTCAAAAAATAGGTGCTTTAAAGAACAATGAAGAAGACAATAGGATCTACATTACCCATCATCACGAAGGTTCTTCTTTATAAATATGCCTGCAATAAAATAATTGTATATGTGTAGAGCCCTATTAATGGCACTGCAATTACTGGATGGTATGTTAAGATGGGTAACAATAGAATGACGGGGTGGCCAAGGTCAGATGGCCACCATTACAGTTGATATCATCAACAAGGCAGCAGCTGTGAATCTTTTTGATACACGAACGCATAAGGGAGCAAAACTGCACATGCCTTTTCATTGCCTGTTAGTTCGATTTGTGAAGCGAGACATTAATTATAGTTTAATACACATTAAAGCGGTTTAAATGGTAATTTATTACAAGACAGAATGTTTAATCTAATTTTATCAGAACAGACCTGATGAGGTAGATAGACATAGCTAAGCACGTACGTCGCTATGTAGCTTACACTTGATATTTTTATTTTATTAATTCTAGTTATATGAACCGATTTATGCCCATTTTTACTGACTTCCAAAAGGATGAGGTAGATACTATGTTTGTCTGTATTTTTTTTGTGTATGTTCCCGACATTTTCGCCAATAGGGAACCGATTTACAAAATCTTTTTTTGTTTCGAAAGCATAATAATCTAGTTCCGAGGTGGTACAATTTAAATTTTATCGAAATCAGTTTAGGCGTTTTTGATAATTTTGATGTCACGTCGATTCGTACAAACTATTCGAATTCTGTATATGGTGGAAGTCGGTGGTTCCCTGTTTTGAGAAAAATAGCTAGTCACAGCTAATTTCTATTTACTTTTTTTTTTTAAATATAAATAGTTTTATTTACACACTACTTTTATTTTACGATACGATGGTCAAAGTTACAAAATTGTAATTAAATATTTTGTTTTGTATATAGTGTGAATGAAATGAACGAATGAATGTGGAATGTGGAACGCTTTGCCTGAGTCTGTCTTTTCGTTAAAGTACAATGTAGGTGTCTTCAAATCTCGAGTAAATAGGTATCTTCTAGGTAAGCGTGCTTCATCCTAGACCGCATATCTGCTTAACATCAGGCAGTGTGTAGTCAAACGCAAATCTATTTGTAATAAAATAAAATAGTTTTAATTCATTTAGTTAGTATTATTTTATGTGGGACCCGTAGCCGAAATATAGGCATTTCGGTGATTTTATTTTTCTTTCGGCCGCCTGTGTAACTATATTTTGTAACCAGTAACAAAAGAAGAAAAATTTCTCTTTTCTTGTAACCAGGTTACAAGCTAAAATATTTTCTTCCGCTATTGTAACCACGTTTTGTAACCGCTACAAGGTTACAAAAGAAGAAAGTTAATTTCTCGATATGTATATAGCGATATGTATATAGCAATATGTATATAGTATATATATATCCTATCCTATCCTACTAATATTATAAACGCGAAAGTTTGTGAGGATGGATGGATGGATGTATGGATGTTTGTTACTCTTTCACGCAAAAACTACTGAACGGATTGAGATGAAACTTTGCAATAATATAGCTTATATATCAGAATAACACATAGGCTATAAATTATAATGATATATTGCGTATGCGGGTGAAGCCGCGGGTAAAAACTAGTATGTATGTAGTATGTATAAGCTTAAGTTCTACTATATTTCTTTGACGGGTAGGACAATAAAATTAACATAACTAATTTGGCCAATATTGTTAAGAGACATTTTAGAATTTCAAATTAAAGAGTTCTTGTTGTAAATTGTAAAACTTATATATTTTTAAATATGTACACGACGTAGGTACGTACGAGATAGATGAGTAAAGTATATCATACCCTTAAGAAATATATGTATTAATTTTAATGGCAAACAATAACTGCGTTGTAATAAAAAGTTTTAATTGTTTTATAGTCACGTTTCATACACGCTTGGCTGCAATAAATGTACTAAGAAAGTCGTTTACATGTATAGATTAGTTGAGATTATTGATCGAGCTATAGCGAAGATCTACGTTTTAAACACGGTAACTTTGCTTTCCAGTGGTGTAACTATACCATCTGAGGCCCGTGGCAAATTCTTGAGATGGGGCCCGATCCAGTATAAATAGTCGTGTTGTAATTTAATTTTAACTAACCACTTGAACTTGCACCTTTCGTGGGTAGGCCTACGTCCTGCAGTGGACTGTTAAAAAGGCTGGTACAGTACAGTACAGTACTTGAACTTGAAAATTACACAATACTACTGATAATATTTGTGTATCTAATAAAGTTTATTTTTTACTGCCTCAAGCTGGGGACACAAAGACCTTTGAATACAACTTTTAGAATTAATTTTTGCAAAATTATATTTTTACTGAGCGCGAGTGCAATTTTTGTGATTTTATAATAAACGACGGGTTTTAATTTGAGATAACAAATAAAGATTGGATTTTGTTTTACTTTCATTAGAGTAGTAAAAATTAGTAGAGATATTCGGTTCAAAATGTTAGGTTATTTCTGTGCTCGCGGCTTCTTGTGCCGGGGCCCCCGCTGGTCAGGGGCCCGTGGCATTTTGCCCGTCCTGCCGCCCCATAGTTACGCCACTGTTGCTTTCGTCTGTCCATTGTCATTGTCTGTCTATTGGTTTTCGTCTACAGGTCGCGTTTTTTAACGAATCTCGGCGAAACTTAGAAGCTGCGTTCTAAGTTTTACATATTATCAGATTTTTTGTCATTGGCGATTTTTGAGAAGAGGTTCTCAAAAAGGGGGGAATCCACTGACGGGATATTTATCAGCCGATTTCGATGATATTTAGCAAGAACAATCTTGCTAAATCTTGCGACTGCCTCGGTGGCTCAGTGGTTAGTGACCCTAACTTCTGCATCAAAGAGGCGTGGGTTCGATCCCCACCCAGGGCAAATATTTATGTGATGAACATAAGTGTTTGCTCTGTGTCTGGGTGTTATTTAGTTACTATCTATCTAAGTATGTATTAAAAATAAGTATATCTTTAGTATTTAGTATATCAATCTCTGGCAGCCATATCACAAGCTTTGCCTAGTTTGGGGTCAGAGACCGTGTGTAAGATGTCCCAAAATATTTATTATTATATTTATTATTAAATAGTATTTAAATCCTAACTAGATTTGCGAGTATGGACCAAATCAGTCAAGAGCGAGTTGAGATACAGGGTATAAATTAAATAGATTTGTGTCGCAAAAAAAATCGGCATCGACAAAAAAATTGTTGAAAATGCGACTTTTAGACGAAAATCAACATCCGGAGAGACGAAAGCAAAATCGACGTCTGGAAGTAGAGACCTTTGCCACGCTTCGGTCAAACATTTTTTGAGATTTGACGCACCAGTGTTGAGTTTCCCAAACTATGGATTGTGACCCACTTTTTTTTACTTTTGGGTTAATACACTTTTGCATATGGACTGACCACTATTTTGATTTTTTGGTAGGTATGTATCCCAGTCCAATACCAATTAATTATTTGGAATCCTACTAATATTATAAACGTGAAAGTTTGTCAGTATGGATGTTTGTTACTCTTTCACGAACAAACGGCTCAACCGATTTAGATGAAATTTGGTATGGAAGTAGCTTAGACCTTGGATTAACACATACGAGTAGACTACATTTTATCTCATGTTACCGCGGGTAACACCGCGAGGTGCAGCTAGTATATTTTGTAAATAAGGTAGTAAATTACGAAATTTCACACGACTGGCTTTTCGGTGAAGGAAGACATCGTGACGCAACCTGCGTACGTCCGTAGAAAAAAATCGAAGGCATCTGCCAATTCACCAACCCGCACTGGGACAGCGGGATGGATATGACCCAATCACCCACCTTTTGTGGTAGGCCTAAGTCCAGTACAGTATCTCGTGAACACTACCTGTTCCAGGCCGTGAAGCTTGATGAGTATGCTTATGATGATATATGTTCAGCTGTAAATGGCAAGAGAACCGAAGAAAATTTGAAAAATAATAATCGTGCACTGACTTAAGTATAACTTAAACGTTGGACCTTGAGTGATTGCTACAATGTCATGCAAAGATACCGTAACAAATATTAATAAAATTAAATGTTAAAATTTAAACTGACCACGGCTAAATAAATTATGATATTTTACGTCTGCGTAGATATGACATTAAGGAAATGCAAGGCACGTAAGTGCAGTAAGTAGGTATGTGTAATTTACTTAGCTGATTTTAAGAGTAGATAATGTTACTTTGTTATTTTACAACACTATTTGCATTTGGTAATAAAAAAACAATTGTTTTACGAAATGAGCAGAGTACACATATTTTCAAAGTAACGTAACGCGGTAAGTATTTTTTTATTTCCGTGAATTTTATTCGGAGAAATGTTTGATAAATGTAAAATTACGTTAAAATGTAAACCGAGTTTGAGTTATGTTATTTGAAATGTAATTTTTTTCACTCGATTTTCTTAAAAACAAAAAGCACGTCAGAGCGCGTTACGTGCCTGTTTTCATACAGAATCACCCATAGATAGGATTTCCAGTAAGAGTCAAGCGTCACTTTACGGCTTAATTGGCGCGCTAGCTTACACGAGAGACTAGTAGAGCAGTAGCATAGCGTTGATATTACAAAGTTTTAACGCGTTATAACATTGCCCACATCTACGTGACGATAAGGATGAAAATAGTAAAGATTAATGTTTTATTAACACGAAACATACTAAACACATATCTAAAAACGAGCAGCTAATAATAAGATTCTGTAAACTAACAACTAGAAACTTTAAAATTTTATACACATAGAGTAAATTTAGAGAGGTGGTACATATGTATACTTATACCTACTCTTTATATATTTTACATTCGGTGTATTATTAAAGTAGAACAATTTGATTAAATATTGTGAGAAAATTCATAAACTATGTACTAGCAATAAAAATTATGACGAGCAAACAAAAAAAATATTCTGTTAAGTTTTCCTTGTAAAAGGTAGTATTTATTTTTATTCTTGTTCTTCGGGTTGTATTGGAGTGTTTCTATATAGGGCACACGTACCTACCTATTTAAAAATCATATGCGATATGCTGATGCCATGTTTGGAAATATTAATTTTACTCCTAAAATCGATTTTGAGCTTAAAAAAAATCGGACAACTGCGAGTCAGGTTCGCACATCGAGGATACCGTACAAATCCAGAAAATTTCACAAAATTGGGAAGTAAGTTGTTAAAATCTCTACAGTACTATAACCATCGACAAAAAAGTTTTTTTTTTCACTTTTCTCGTCAGACATCGAAAATTACACATTGTTAAAATTATTAAAAACCTGTTTTAGCATGTGCTAATGAAGTTCTTTTATATAATTATGATACCTTACATGATACGATTTCTCACTTTGAATTTTGAACCCATATTTTGTGAATTTTGAGGCCCTATTTTTTGTGATTTAAATAAAAATGTACAGTTTTCAGATTTATTCCTATATATGAGACAATGCTTTTCATCAAAATTCATAGTTCTATGTCTACGGAAAGTGCCCTGTAGGTTTTGATTTTTAAGAGTGTCGAAATATGCTGTTTTTTACGACATAAACGGCTCTAACTTTTTTAAACGATAACTGAGAAATTTTTCTTTTACACAACTGCAAGAAAACATAGATATACGTATGCAGTTTAAATTTCAACTCGATATCTTTACGCGTTCCCGAGATAAAGAGTCTTGACATACACACAGACGGACAACAAAGTGATCCTATAAGGGTTCCGTTTTTTCCATTTTAGTTACGGAACTCTAAAAAGCAAAAACTCTAAACACTTAAATGCTACGGTTAAAATGTTTCACATTCCTTTTAAATTACGTAACTGAAATCACTTAAATTTTTATTTACCTATTCATATATTTTCAAGTGTAATAGAAAAAATATGCAAATCGTTTCATAATAATCTGAGGAAATAATATACACACAAAAAACTACAATCAAATAGAAAGATTATGCCATTTAATAAAATGATTAATAAATCAAAAATAAAATAAGCAGATAAGTAAGTACTGCAAAGCGCTACCGTAGCCTAGAGTGCAAGTTAAATTGTGAGTTCTACTTATTTTAACAGCTAAGCCATTATAGAAGTCGCCAGATGGCTTATTTTGACACTAGTACTAGCCACTTGGATGCAGCAATACATAATTTATATAATGCTAGTATTCAAATCAATAAAATAGATTGTTTGCAAGCATTCACATAATAAATGTTGTGTTTACCTCTAATTTTTAGAAAACTTCTGACCTTTTTCATCTTTTATATTATTATCAATATTATCTACTCAATTCTGAGAAATTTACCTATGTAATAAGTTGGATTTTATGTAACATGTATTCAAGTTTCTAGATTTACTTTGATCGCAATGTAGGTATTTATTTAACATATTGAATTAGAATACGTCACATTTGACCTGAGGAACTAAAATTTAGTTCTGATGGCCAAAAGTGTTTTTAATTTTTTTTAAAGGTTTTGGTTATTCGTAGATAATTTATTCTAAATTGATTGAATCAATATAGCATTCCTAAAAACGTTTGAATAGATTTCTTTTTTACAAATAGATGCTTAACTAAGTTTTTTTTAGTTTTTAATATTGTATATTTATTGGTAACACATTTTTTTGGTTTGTGGCTTGGTGCCTTGAAGCGTTAAAGAGGACAAAGAAAAAATAAATGGATGTTTCTTCTATTTTGATTTTTAAGAATTCTAATAACTTTAATATACTGCTATATATATTTAAACTAGCTGACCCGGTGAACTTCCAAATCACCTTCTGTCACACTAACTTTGATGGCGTTTAGCGCCACCAACGGCTAGATACGGCACTTTTACATGTAGGAACATTGAGTATGGGAATTTAATTGTATGTTTACTTAATAGTTTTCCGCGCATTTTACTATTTTTTTTCTTTTATAAGAACCTTCTCCTGACAATAACAAATAAAACAAAAAAGAATTAGCGAAATCGGTCCAGCCGTTCACGCGTGATGCCGTGACCAAGGAAATAGGGATTTATTTTTTTATGCAAAAAAAATGATAGAAATAGATTATACTAAATTTATTTTTTTAATAATTACAATACTACGAGTACACTACTATTACATAGAAAGCAATTGGATCATCCACAGACCCTTGAAGGTCTAAAGATTATAGAATATACTACTATATTCATTTATGTACTATGTTGTTTTTAAACTTTCGCGATTTGAACACATTATACAGTCTACCCGTGACCACGACCGATGCAACTCGGTCGAAACGTCGGGATGATGAGGAATTTATTGAGACGCGATTAGTCCCGTAGTATATAATAATAATAAACTATGTTATAACCAAAGGAAGTGCGCAAAAAATTGGACCACATTTCAATTACTTCGCAATCGTGTTCAAGAAAAGAGAACGTTCAGACTTAAGAGCAATCTGTGCCTGGTACGGATAAAGGCTGCTAGTTCCTGGTACTTAGTTAAAGAAATAATTGCAAAGAGTATTATTTACACATATAAGTTTACTATAGAGTCCTTGATATGAACAAATTTTATTTGTATATACCTTTTAAGTATTTACTTTTCGCAAAAAATGGCACAACCTACTTTAATCGTGTACAAAACAGTTCGCTCTAATAGATTTTTCAAAAACGGCTAAGCCGATTTCGATAAAATTTAAATGGAACTATTTCGAAGGCATACCCTTACTAAGTAAAAAATATTTTTTCAAATCGGTTCGCAACTGGGAAAAACATCGATTAACATTCACAAAAAAATACATGCAGACGAACCTCTTCCTCTTTTTTGGAAGTCGATTGAAAGGAACATATTGCACTGTTCTGTATTGACCTTTTTAATAGTCCACTGCTGAAAAGAGACCTGCCCAAGAAGTGCGATTGAGTATTATTCACCACATGTTTTACTCCCAATGTTCTCAACCTACAGCCACTTCAATTTGCTTACCCGCAACGCTATTTCAACAATGTATTATATTTTGCAGCATAAAATAGTTTTTCTATAGGTTAACCAGAACTAGTGTACTAAGCAGCTGATGTATTTTGTCGAATTTTGAATTGACTCAAGTTGTTCATTTTGTGACGCAGTAGGTACGCCGCGCGGTCGCGGCACGGCGAGTTGTTTACACCTAAGTGCAAGATTTATGGTTTTATGACTCGAACGGGATCAGTCTTTGTATCTCGTCTATTGTTTATTAATCGGCGTCTTAACTGATTATCCAAGAACCCATCTCGTAACAATATTGATGGTCATAATTACCCCCTTTCGGCTTAGTAGTAGTTATAATAAGCAGATAACCCTGTGTAACACTAAATAGCTTTATTATTTACCGATGTTTTTGACTAATATTAATAATAGTCTACTACAGGCAGAAAGTACCTACATTTGTGAATCATTCAACTCGTTCCTCAGAAAACGATAATTTATTCACATTCCAAATACCATTTGTTTGGATACAAAAATGCAAATAAATAGATCGACTAACTAGTTTACGAGTTGACAGCGAATTAAAGACAAAAAACCTTGTAAATATTTATCTACTTTTTCACTACCTTTAAAACTAATACTGTTTTTTCCTAAGGTGAAAAATGGAGGTTCGTCAGTGTTTCCTGTCAATTACAATGGATGTCTGTAAGGCAAGAATGAGTTGCTATCTCTACGTACTCCATCTTCGGCAACAACATTGTTTTTCAAGTCAGCAAATTGTACAATATTGGGAACTATACTCTATAAAATTTAACTTGATCTCTGCGACACTAACATTGACATAGAAGATTGACATTTTTAGAGTTGAGATAGTGGTGGAAAAAATCGATTTTCAAACAATGTTGTAATGAAATCGAATGAGTAGTTGAAGGTGAGAAATTGGATTTTATTTACTTGCTATTATTTAAGATCAAGTATGTACACATGTAAATAATGTTATGATATTAATTAAATACTGATAATAATGTAACGATAGTATTTATCGACGGTTTTCACTATTATCGATGCTAATGTAACATATAATTGGGTTTAATTTAATTATACATGTAAAAAATGTTATGACATTAATATATACAGGGTGGGCCAATAATTTTTGCACTTTTAAAACATGAATAGAAATAAAACTACAACTGTTATTTTGTTGATTATATTTTTAACGTTTTGAAAATTTAATGAAAGGACATGTCCACAAAATGTATGGAGGCTGGTATAATAATAATCAAAAATTCTAACCACAGCACTCGTTACATTTCGAAAAAGTTCATATTTTTCTGAGTCTATTACAACAGTTAAAAACAAAAAAGACCCCTCCTATTTTTTTAAAATTAATTTTGAATTTATTAGTTAAAATAAATATATTTCGCTCAATATGTAGTTTATCTGTAGCAGTCCTGATTAATTAACCTCCAAATTGTTAAATAAAAGCATTTTTACCAATTAGATACACTTTTTAAGTGATTTTTTGTCACATTGTACCTACTAACTGGTCACACTGGTAGGTTATAATTTTTAATTTTAGCCAATTAAGTGATGAATGTGGAAGAATCAGCAACGAATGCAAGTAAAATAACGATAGAAGCACTTTATGACTGCTAAACTAGAAAAAATAATAAGCTGTATTGTTATTTTTAATACAATTTATTTTTCGCATTTAAAAAAAATTGGAGGGGTGAAAAAATATAAATTAAATATTTTTGGGAAGCCCCTATAACAAGCTTTCAAATGATGTATATATCATCTTGGTTCGATTTTTCTCTGAATAATATACCACTTGTGGACGTCACCTTTATTTTTTAAAAATGACATCGTCGAGATGTGCACCGTCTCGTCGTTGGCACTCTAGCAATCGACTACGCAAACTTTGGAAAACTCGCTGACACATGCTGCGGGGGATTGCGGCTATCTCGTCGTGGATGTTTCGTTTTAATTGGGATATATTCGTCGGTTTATTAAGGTAGACTCGACTTTTCAGGTATCCCCATAAGAAAAAATCGCATGGTGTAAGATCCGGGCTTCTCGGAGGCCATGGAATATCACCTCTGCGAGAAATCAATTTATTCGGAAACATTTCTTTGACTACCGGTAAAGTCACATTTGACGTGTGGCATGTTGCTCCATCTTGTTGCATCCAGGTCCTGCTGTTGTATCCTTGAAATTCATGCAACTGCGGCGTCAAAAACTCTCGCAACATCTTGACGTATTCCGCTGAATTCACAGTTACATTATTTCCTTGATTATTTTCAAAGAAATACGGACCAATTATGCCCTTTGCCGGCTTATGGCCGGCCTGTTTGTTTAATATTCGTTGTCGATCCCGTTTGCTCGAACTTCACGACCCAAGCTTTGATTAAATTCACACTTGGACACTCGCTTACACGGCGTAATCCATATTCAATTCGAAACAGGCGTCGTACAGTAACGTAGGAATCGTTGTTTTTGTAAAATTGTTTAACACAAAAAGCACGCTGTTGTCCCGTGAAGCGCTCCATTGTGACTAAAATTGCATGTAGCGACGCATAGTTTCCCGCCACCCGCGCACCCCTCCCTCCAACGGTATTCGAGAAATTTAGTGTTGCAATTTGCAAAAATTATTGGCCCACCCTGTACAATAAATTAAGTTTTTTTTTAAAATATCGTCAGTATAAACTATCGATATTTTAATTAAAACTCTATCTTAAACTCTGTGGTCACGATCATTCGTCGCCCATCACTAATCGGCATGCCCATAAAGTCTGACATTGACAGGTACTGTCAGTACTATAAAGAAATTCAGAACTTCATAGGCGGGATTTTTCTGACAGCTGTCGCAGAGATAAAGTTAAATTTTATAGAGTACTAGATGACCCGTCCACGCGTTGCTGTGGCTAAATAAATTAAAATTGCCACTATAATTTGAGATTTAAACTATCCTACTTATCTCTCAAGTTGGATCGAACTGCACATGGTGTGCGAATTTTATTATAATCGGTTAAGTGGTTTAGGAGTGTATTGAGGACAAACATTGTGACACGAGATTTATATATATTAAGATAATACGGTTTTTTCCTAAGGTGAAAAATGGAGGTCCGTCATTGTTTCCTGTCAATTACAATAAGGATGTCTGTTAGGCAAGAGTGAGTTGCTATCTTCGAGCTTTACGTACTCCATCTTCGGCAACAACATTGTTTTTCAAGTCAGAAAATTGCACAATATTGGGAACTAAGTAGTTAAAACATTAAGGCGCAGCTATAACCATCGATAAAGCGGATTCTTTGAAGTAAAAGAAAACTTCTTTATCAGCGTTGTGTACTTTATGGGATGGGTAAAAAATTTTAAACTCGCGTCAAGCCACGTGACGTGATTGAAAATTCGTAAGACGGTGTAAAGCGTTTACTCGAGTGTGCGTGTGTGATATTGTATTTTACCACATAAACATAAATGATAGTAGTTTATGTGTTCAAGTTTTCATTTCTGCCGGCACTCCCGGAGTGCAACCCGATGTTTTTTCTTCTTACTTTTCTCGTCATATATCGTAAAATTAATCGAAAAACTGCTACAGCATGTGCTAATAAAGTTCTTTCAATTATGATACCCCACATGACACAATTACGTCACTATGAAATTTGAGCCCGTATTTTTTGCATTTAGGTCCTACTTTTTGTGATTAAATTAAAAATGTTTTCAGATTTATGTGTACTGTAATACAATGCTCCTTGCTAATTTTTATAGTTCTAGGGCAACCCTATAGTAAATTACCTAGGTTTTGATTCGCTTGTGAGTGTCGGCTCTAGTTTTTTTCAACGATAACTGAACAGTTTGATTTTTTAAAACTGCAAGTGACCTATATATAATTTTGTCAAATGTAAACGAATTTAAAAAAAAAGTTATATTTCGAAAGGGTATTTCCGAGGTAGAATGTATAAAATTTAATTAACCCAGTTAAATCAGCTGAACCATTTTTGAAGAATCGGCAATTATATAAAAAAATACTACATGGATGACAGATCGATTTGTGCGAACTATTCGAATTTTGTAAGTCGAAACTACATACTACATGTTACTACATATTTATATGTAGTACTTTATTTTTATACATCGAAGACTTGTTATTGTTGAATAAACAACATTGATTTTAATTGTAAAATAAAATACGCATACTTATCATTTACCCTCGAGAAAATATAATTACATAGATCTAAATAAGATTTTTTAGGTCATCGCCACACTTAAAGTTGATTATAATAATGATTAGGTACAGTGATGTCTATAAAATGAAAAACTAATCAACTGTTGTGCAGTTCAACCTTCTATCACCATATATGGTACTTACATCTCTATATTTTATTTGTAATTTAAATCAAAATTAGTTTTGATGCTAGAAGTAAACGCAATAATGGAGGAAGCTGTAAACCGAAACACAGGGCACAGCGGGGCAATTCTGTTAACTGATCTCGTTACTGAGGTGACACGTTCTTAAACTTTGCTCATATTTTTGACAGATTTGAGATGTCAGAACTGCTAGAAAAACGAGAGATGTTCCATAGAGAGGTTCTAGAACGTGTCACCTCAGTAACGAGATCGGCTAACAGAATTGCCCCGCTGGCCTGATTCGGCAACAGATACAGAACTTTTTCTAGCAAAATAAAAATACTGATTGAAATGTGATTATTGAAATGTTGTTTGATGAATAAAGAATTCGTTTATTATATTACTAGCTTTATCCCGCGGCTCCGCCCGCGTGGTATTTTGACTTTTGTGCTATCCCACAGGAACTTATATCGCGGAAAAAAGTAGCCTATAGATGTCACTTTCCGGCCTTTGAATTATATCCATGCCAAAAATCAAGTCAATCTGTTGCTCCGTTGCTGCGTGAAAGGGGAACAAACCAACAAACTTTTCGAATTTATAATATTAGACTGATATGATTAATATATTTATACAGGGCTATTCAGAAACGGTGGTATAAACCGAAAGAGGATGACACATAATAATTAATTATTATTAGTTGTTCCTAGTGACAACTTTTACTATAAAACAAACCCGGATTTCGCGAAAAAAACAACAGTTTGAGTAATACTGTAGATTCAAAGTTTCGATTTTGTATGGGAGATGGTATAAATATTTTTTTAACTGATGTCTTTTTTGAGCGACGAATCACCGGAGGAGGTATTAATCCTACTCTAATTCAATTTTTTATCGGAAAGAGTATACTTTGAAATTGGTTCCATTTAAATTTTATCGAAATCGGCTTAGTCATTTTTGATAAATCAACAGTAATGTGAAAAATGCTACATCGATCCGTGCGAAATATTCGCGAATTCTGTACACGGGTGAAGTCGGTCATGCTATTTTTTGGAATAAAATACTTAATTATTTAATTCCGAGTTGACCCCATAGTAAACTTTGTTCATAATGGTGCCCAGTACCCTGTACCTTTCGGCTTTTTTTATTTATTTACACTCCACAGACTCCATGGTTTGTGCTTTTTAAGATATACATTTTAAAAAAGATTTCAAAATATTGCTTATAACTAAAGACTTTAGAAGAGGACTCTAAATCTAATAAAAATTTAATACGATTTTAAACTAGGTTGATTTTAAATACCTTTAATACCTTAGTAATACCCTTTCTCAATAACTCTGTATATAAATAACTCTTATCGGTCTGTATGTCCGCGGCTTTTAATATTCTTGTTTCTTATTTTTAATGTAATCAGAAATTGTATGATTACCTACTTAAGAACCGGTTGAACAAAATACCTTGTAGTATTTACATTTCTCTTATTTGCACACCAAGTAGTTAAACTAGTTGTAAGTATCTATTGCATGTCCGTAGTTAAAAATAGATATAAAATAAGTATAATTGACTATTACATTTTTTATCGTGAACAAATCGTTGCTTGACATCTAACTCGCTTGATAATTATTTTTTACTCTTAAAAGTTCTTTAATAGTCTGAAAAATAATTACACAGAACGTACAAACTAAAGAAAGCCTAAATAATTTGTGTACAATAAAATTAGTTATTAAGTCTTTCAAAAACATTATTTTATTAGTTGAAAAAATAAGTACGTTTACATCTTAAAAATGTTAATTAGTTTACTTTAGATGTGATATTTTAGTTTAGATAAGTTATTTTAGCTTATTTTTATGTTATTTAAGTTTTGTAAATATAGTTGGACTACTACTAAAAACCGGACAAGTGGGAGTCAGGCTCGCACATCGAGGGTTCCGTACAAACACGTTGTTAAAATAATTAAAAACTTGTTTTAGCATGTGCTAATGAAGTTCTTTTATATGATACCTTACTTGGTACGATTTACTCACTTTGAATTTTGAAGCCATATTTTGTGAATTTTGAGGCCCTATTTTTATGTAATTTAAATAAAAATGTACAGTTTTCAGATTTATTCCTATATGTGTACTCTGAGACAATTTTCGCCTAATTTCATAGTTCTATGTCAACGGGAAGTACCCTGTAGGTTTTGGTTTTTGTGAGCGTTGAAATATGCGTTTTTTTAAGACATAAATGGCTCTAACTTTTTTATAAGGTAACTGAGAAGCTTTTCTTTTACACATCTGCAACAATTTATAGGTTTACGTATACAGTTTAAATTTTAACTCGATATCTTTACGCGTTCCCGAGATAAAGAGTCTTGACATACACACAGACGGAGAGACGGACAACAAAGTGATCCTATAAGGGTTCCGTTTCTTCCTTTTGAGGTACGGAACCCTAAAAATGTTAATTAGTTTACTTTAGACAGGATATTTTAGTTTAGATAGGTTTTTTTTAAGTTTAGATTAGTTATTTTAGTTTAGATAGGTTATTTTACTTCATTTTTATGTTATTTAAGTTTTGTAAATATTAGTTGGACTAAAAATTAAATTTAAAAGGAAACGATAAACATATGTACATTCATTAAAGTAATGATGATCCTTTTTGATGCACAAGGCTCATTTTTTAAGAAAGATGAAATCGCCTGATTGTGGTATATGAAGCACACCGACTAAGAAGATACCTTTTCACTCTGGAAATACTTCAGATTACACCCCTTGGGAAACAAGAGAACTGGCAATTTGTACAATTTCCTGGATATATGGTTCACAAATTATTGGTACTACTAACAGTAAGTATAAATTCTGATTATGATAGTAGGTAAGTCAGAAATAATAGTCTTCTATTATGCGTCCCTCTTTTTATATTTACAATACTATCATTATAAAATAAGAGATCGTTGATTATTTTAGGGTATAAAACCTATTTCTGGACAAACATACAATAACACCGAGATTTTGTTACTTTTATTCAAATGAAAATCCATTGAGGACCCATTTAAAAAGCTGTTTTATTCAATACAAAATCTCAGTACAGTAATTTATTGGTGCCTACCTCTTGCAATAGATAATAACAATTAATCATGAATCAATATTTTTTGATTTCACTTTCATACGCAGCCAATCCATAAATATTTAAATTTCCAAAGAAATCATAGCTTTCTTATGGATATTATTTTCGAATGTACACAAAATGTAATGTCATACTTTAATAATACTCACTGAAAAAAAAGACTCACCTTAGTTCTTAAAATTATTCACAACCATTCATCACTTTATAGATTTCATTTGTTTTTAACGCTCCGGCAACTGTTTATTAAAACATTTTCGAATTTCAAAATTTATTCTGCATCGTCATCAAACGTCGTGCAAGCTTTCAATTTTATCGATGCAATTGTAGAACGTGTAAGCTTTATTTTTTAACTTTCGAATTTCGAACGACTTGCAACTGAGCGCGCGATTTGCAAGTGCGCTTCTGCGCGTTCGACACAAGCGGTAACAGTTGGGTGATTGCGGTCGGTTCGCTCCGACTCATATTCTTAACCATTTCGACAAGTCGGCTTTAGGCGGATGTCCCGCTAGTGATGCTCGCCTAGTGTCAATAGCGGCTGCGGTAATAGCCCCTGTCTAACAATCGATTGTTTGATTCAGTGAAACGGGTATTTTCAAACAAATGCGATTCTGCTATCTACTTGGAAAAGACGCTGTGATTCTTACTTACATTGTTTGTTTGGTATTAATTTGACATAGTTATGCCAACTAGAACCAACCCAGAAAAAGTCACATTCCAGTAATTAATGTTTTGTTTCAAATGTGTGTAGAAAAGAATTGATTAATATTTTTTGAGGGAAAAAATATGACGGTGTGTATTGTAATGATGATAAGTACAAGTAAAATTATTTTACTTGATGAAGAATGATAAGTACAAGTAAAATTATTTTACTTGTACTTATTTGAATTAAAAAAATATTTTTTATTTCGGTTCACATTTTACCTTTAAATTACAGTATATTGGGGATTTCTTTTAAGCAAAGATATGCCTGTATCAGAAATCCACGCTCTTCCAGAATATAGACCTTCGAAATAAATAAGTTAGTGCGTGTGTGTGTGTGTGTGTGAGTGTGAGTGTGTGTGTGTGTGTGTGTGTGTGTGTGTGTATGTGAGTGCGCGCGTGTATGCTGTGTGTGTGTTGTGTGAAGTGTGTGAGTGTGTGCGTGCGTGTGTTAATTTGTTGAACCTGCAAAAGCCTTTGAACTTCACTAAAGCTAAGTGGTATTAGCAACTTGCTGACAACATTTCTTACAATCGTAGATCGTATTACTCATAGATTTAAACAATAAACAATATTCTGTTTAATTCTCAATCTAATATCGCAAACGCAAAAATATCGCGACATTTAAGAATTTCCTTGTTTTTTTTCCATTTTCTCATCTGTCACTGATCTAACCGAAACGAAGCCGTGGTGGTCTAGTGGTAGTGACACCCGCCTTACAAACGTGAGGTCGTGGGTTCAAATCCCGGCCCCGTACCAATGAGTTCTTTGGAATTTATGTACGGAATTTAACACCGCTGGCTTTTCGGTGAAAGAAAACATCGTGAGGCAACCTGCATATGTCCGTAGAAGAAATTCGATGGCGTATGTGAATCCACCAAACCACACTGGGCCAGCGTGGAGAATATGACCCAAACACCCTTCGTGGGTAGGCCTACGTCGTGAGTGGTCTATTAAAAAAAGGCTGATACAGTACAGTACTGATCTAAAGGTATCCTTACAATCAATTGTATTTATGTCTTGTCAGTCACAAGCGCAAAGTTACATAAGAATGAAATATTTAGCTTTTCATCTCATAAATTTTAAGATTCATAAAATAGATCGCAATAGATCACTTCAATCTGGGAAAAAATGTAATTTAATTTAATTGTAATTTATTTGGCGTCAGACCTTGGTCAAATTAGTAAGAAGAACTAGAATAAACAATATTACATAACTTTCTTTGACTTTATACGTAACTATGAAATTGATTGTAAGGATACCTTTAGATCAGTACTGTACTGTATCAGCCTTTTTTTAATAGACCACTCACGACGTAGGCCTACCCATGAAGGGTGATTGGGCCATATCCACCACGCGGGCCCAGTGCGGGTTGGTGGATTCACATACGCCATCAAATTTCTTCTACGGACGTATGCAGGTTGCCTCACGATGTTTTCCTTCACCGAAAAGCCTGTGGTGTAAAATTCCGTACATAAATTCCAAAGAACTCATTGGTACGGGACCGGGGATTCGAACCCACGACCTCACGATTGTAAGGCGGGTGTCACTACCTCTTGACCACCACGGCTTGTGGTGTTATTATTCAATTATTCAATATTATTCTGGATTAAGGTTAATTTTTTTGTTCATCCAGAACGTTCTATAGGCTTCTTCTGACTTTTCCTTACTGTCTAAAAAAAACCGGACAAGTGCGAGTCACGCTAGCACATCGAGGGTTCCGTACAAACACGTTATTAAAATTATTAAAAACCTGTTTTAGCATGTTCTAATGAAGTTCTTTTATATGATACCTTACATGATACGATTTACTCATTTGAATTTTTATCCCTTTTGGATTTTTGATTTGAATTTTGACCCATATTTTGTGAATCTAGGCCCTATTTTTTTGTGATTTAAATCAAAATGTACAGTTTTCAGATTTATTCCTATAATTATATGTACTCTGAAACAATGCTTCTCACCAAATTTCATAGTTCTCTGTCAACGGAAAGTACCCTGTAGGTTTTGATTTTTGTGAGTGTCGAAATATGCGGTTTTTTTATGACATAAACGGCTCTAACTTTTTTAAACGATAACTGAGAAGTTTTTCTTTTACACAACAACAAGAGAACATAGATACCTATACGTATACTGTTTAAATTTCAACTCGATATCATTACGCGTTCCCGAGATAAAGAGTCTTGACATACGGACAGACGGACAACAAAGTAATCCTATAAGGGTTCCGTTTTTTTTGTTGGGGTACGGAACCCTAGAAATGGTTGAATTTGATTGTATCTCTGATATCAAACATCTGTACAGGAATATGAAGTACGCCTAACTAATTCGCTCTAGATTTGAAGATAAAATTAAAGTGAATATGTAGCTCGAGTGGCTTGTAGAGGCCTGGTTTTAGAGGCTAAAGATAATCTAAATGACTATTGCTACAAAATTACATGTAGAAAAGTGCATAATACAATTTTATACTGTATTTTCTTACGTTTCCGACATAACCCGGCTGATTAACCAGTGCCAAGGCAAGCTGTACCTTGGGAAAATAATGCGTAATGGCAAATTTTACCTGCTCCAATTAATCAAGTAAAGGAAAATCCAAGGGAAACGACCTCCCGGAACTTCGTGGCTCTAAAATCTTCGGACATGGTTCAATCTGAGCACAAGATCTCTATTCCGCGCGGCAGTTTCCAAAGACCACAAAACTTTAACTACGAGAGCTGACCCGCCAAATTTCGTGTCACGAAATCTTAATATCTATAAATCTCGTGTCACAATGTTTGTCCTCAATGGACTCCTAAACCACTTAACCGATTATAATAAAATTCGCACACCATATGCAGTTCGATCCAACTTGAGAGATAGGATAGTTTAAATCTCAAATTAAAGTCGCAATTTTAATTTATTTAGCCACAGCAACGCGTGGCCGGGTCAGCTAGTATCTTTATAAATTATAACCTACTAGCGACCCGCCACGGCTTTGCTCAAGTGTATTATGCATATAAACCTTCCCCTTGAACCACTCTAACTATTAAAAAAAATCGCATCAAATCCGTTGCGTAGTTTCAAAGATATAAGCACAAATAGGGACATTCAGACAGCGGGAAGCGACTTTGTTTTATACAATGTAGTGATGTGTTATTCTGATATATAAGCATTAATATTACTAAGTGTCATCTCAATCCGTTCTGTAGAATTTGCGTGAAGGAGGAACAAACATCCATACATACAAACTTTCGCGTTTTTATATTAGTAGGATGATAGCCGATTTCCGGTAGGAGCTGGCACCTCAAGAAGAAGAATAGCAGTGCAGAACACGTAGCATGTAGAACTGATAGCCGGTGGGTCCGTAAAGTTCTAAAGTAGAGACTGCACAATGGTGAGCGTAGCGCAGAACGTTCCCCAATAAGGTGGATCGATGATCTGATACATACTCGTACTTAGAGATTGCATGAATGTGCTAGATATGACCCGTGAATACACTGATAGACAACGAAACCTTGACTGAGTCGTAGCTGCAAAGTCTCGAGTATCGATGTAGGGTGGCGTGTCTGTTAGCCTTCTATCGGATACACTTCGGTGAGTGCGCCCAGGAGTTGCACAATCTGGTCCCACCTGCCCCTTTCTTCTATCGTACGGCTAGACAGACGCGACCAAAGCGCCACCCTTTTATGGTGGATTTTTTATCGTTTTACGTTTGGTTCTAACGCGTGGGATGCCACGCGTTAGAACCAAACGTTTTGAGTCCACATTCCTCATACGAACTGCCAGAATGTGGAACGCTTTGCCTAAGTCTGTCTTTCCGTTAAAGTACAATGTAGGTGTCTTCAAATCTCGAGTAAATAGGTATCTCCTAGGTAAGTGTGCTACATCCTAGACCGCATATCTGCTTAACATCAGGCAGTGTGTAGTCAAACGCAAACCTATTTGAAATAAAAAAACCCGCTTCCTGGTGGTCGTATTGGAAAACAATTGACCCTAAATGCAACGTTGGACGTCCTATGGCTAACATGTTAATGATGACCCACTTTTCTTGGACATTGATTAGCTATACAGGGTTATTCCTAAACAATTAACATCCTTTTAGGAGCTTGTTCTGGACATCAAAACTAACAAGTTTTGTTCAACGACTTCTGTCAAATATCAAAAAAATAGTTGTTGTTCCATAGTAAAATATCGTTCACCCTCGACAAAATGTATGAAACAGATGATTTTTTTTAGATTTGACAAAAGTCGTTGAATAAAAGTTGTTAGTTTTGATGTACAAAATAAGCCCCTAAAAGGATACTAATTGATCAGGAATAACCGTAGTCCAAGTTTAGATATAATTGCACATAAAAATATTATTTGTACTATCCGATAGTTGTACGTAGTACGTACCTACCTCGTCCATTGAATTTAGAATTAAATGGCATATATCACGTGAGGCGACTCTACCTAGGTCCTCGCTTTGAAGTATTTGAAAGGTAGGCCCTGACACGCATGTTGATAGGTACTATTTTATTACATGACTTATAATGTTAGGAAGATGAGAGTTCTTAGAAATGTATTCACGAGACTCAGTGGCAAATTCTTATTTTGAATTGTTTACAATGACTTTGTTTCTGAATTAAATTATTTAGACAAGGTCACTCTCAGAAAGAGCGATATTTAATCAAATAACACCTTAAATTGTAGATCACGGTTGTAATACCGTTTAATAATATCAAAAGCCTTAAGGCAGCTTAAAATTCTAGCACCAAGACTAGCCGCTCACCAAGTCGGGCAACAACACCCTACCATACTTTTCTCGAAACCATTAAAGCCATTTACAACCCCTATAACTTTGTTCTGGGATTACAATAGTAGATTGTATCATATGGGAGCAAAATAATATCTTTACGGCGAGGGAGCTTTTTTGATTCCAGAGCGAAGTGAGGGATTCTAGAGTAGAATCCTGAACGTAGCGAGGTATTTAAAGTACGTCGCCCGAGCCAAAAATTTATTTTGCGACCGAGTGATACATTCTACTTTTCATCACTTCTATCTATGAGAAAATAAAAGGCGCCTCATATTTATTGTAATATTATTATTTAATAAAACGTAAAGTAACAACTAAATTGAAATTAAATGATACTCGTATCTAATAATAAAACAAATGAAAACTTATACTTGCATTCTCTTCATTCATGTTCTTGGCGCTGAACACTAACATAACAAATACTTCCAAATTCAAAAAGTGCGCGGCAAAGATCATTCCGTCGCATTTATTTGTTCCAAATTCAAAAAGTGCGGGGCAAAGATGATTCCGGTGCACTTATAAAGTTCCTTACAGAAAACACCAACTTTGGGCGCACTTAAAGGCGAACCAAGCAGTCCTTTTCGAATAGATGTGATGAAAACTTACTTTACTGAATAAGTTAACTTGATGACACTACGTTTATTTCTATTGAACTAAAATATATACATTGCTGTTAGTAAAAATAGAAAGTATACCAAATAGCCCACGTCATACGTGATTGCAGGATCAGCTATTTATTATTAGATCTCGTGTTGAGTATCACACGGGTCAGTGGGGTCAGCGCCACCTAGAATTAGCATTTAGCAAGCTTGCGATTGCATAACATGTGAATACATATCATCGTAAGACATTATATCGCAATGGAGCTGCAAAGGAAAACCGCTGGTAGCCTTTACGACTTACGTTCGTAACCTTTGGAGGCCTCGTTTAATATGGTAACTATTAATTATACCTCTATAGCCTTATATTGTCATTGATAGTAACACAAGCTTATTACATCTCCATGTTGGTGTATCTGAATTGAATAGATATACCTATTTTTACAGCCTTTTTTTATTGTAAATCTTTTAAATTCTGTCATTCGATGTGATTTTTAGTGTCTTTTCGGATATATTATTACTTTTCTTTTACTTATTAATACTAGTTTTTATCAGTGACATCATTCAGTAACTTAAATATTATTTTTCAACTTTCAGCTTGCCTTCATAGGCCTCTTTCTTGGACTTCCATTTTATTCGATCTTGTGTCATTTGTTTCCAATTGAAACCAGCAAATCTTTTAAAGATCATCTTCCCATCTGAGTTGTTGTCTCCCCTTTTTTCTTTTTCTATTTCTAGGATACCATTCAGCTACATCTTTATTCCACTTTCCTTTCCTGTCTCGCATCATATGGCCTGCCCAGCGCCATTTTTGTAATTTTTTTATAAAACTTATATTTTGCGTTTTGGTCTTCTCTTTGATTTTTTCAGCCTCACTTTATCAAATAGTTTTACATTAAATATATTTCTTTCCGTGTTGTTTTGGCACGCTAATAGTTTATTAGAATTATGTGTTGTCAGAGACCATGGGACGCCATATGACAGAATTGGGAAGATGCAGCTGTTGAATACTCTTGTTTTGTTATGGAGACTTATCTTTTAATATATCTTTAAGTGATCAAAATCTATTCCATGAGTTTCCCATTCTCTCTTCTATTTCCTTGTCCATCTGTTTCTCATTAGATATAATCTGACCTAAATATTTAATTCTTCAACATAATCAATTTCGTGGCTATCATTTCCGATTGTCTTTTTTATTCTGTTGGTCATTAACGTGGTCTTATCCAGGTCCCATGCTTAGCCTTATTTCTTGCTTGCTTTGGCTAGATCTTGTAGCATTATTTGTAGTGAATCACTACAGATGCACTACAATTACAGCCTTGGCCAAAAGTATTAGGCACCTTATATTTTCATTCCATTTTCTAAACTAATTTCACTCCTTTTTGGCATTTTAACAAAGTTAGGTGTCAATTTAATCACATCAACAGAAATGAAAGCTTGTTTACTTGTTAGAGTCCAGAACACAAGTGACCAAACATTGACTGATAAGACCGAAAGAAAACCGAATCCTTTGTTTTCGGTCACCAGGAGTTTTATGACCTTAACAAAGAGCCGCTTGATATTCTAAGAAGTTATTTATAACACTGGTAAGTCATTTAAGATAAGCACTGAGTTATTGGTAAAGAATTAAACATGCATTTTGATTCTTTAAAGGTGCCTAATAATTTTGGCCAAGGCTGTAGATAATAATATACTAGTTTCGATTAAACTTTAAACTACCAGTCAGCGACTCTACCTACAAATTTTCAATCTAACCTATAATGAATAGTAGATACCTATATTTTGGGCCTTTTTAGATGCTTTACTCTCAAATTCAAGATACCAATGCTAATCTGTTATATACTTTAACAACTAAAACTAACAAGTTTGAAAACTAATTGCAAATATCGCGAAATATCCCCGCAGTTGTCTTCTGTTTTTCAAATGGAGATCGGTTCATTTGATAATTTTGCCAGAGACCAAATTCAAGAGACCGGCTATAGTGTTGTAAAGGAGGATGAATCGCGTATTTATCGTTGCAAGTTATTATTTTTTACTGTCAAATTAGATTAGTATACCTAGACGTAATACAGCCTCAAGGCAAAATCGATAAACTGATACTCAAGATAAGATTCAAAATAGCGATAGCAGGTGTCAGGTGTTTTTGCAACTTAAAATACAATGACTTTGTAGTCTTATCGATATGCATTGAACTTGGTTGATTTCTTGGTCAGAAAAATAAACAAAAACTGTCTGCTTCGCGAATGTTTCACAAAAAACCATGTCACTGAATGTACACATCACGTGCAAGTAACATTACAGCTGGTACCTACACGTGACTTTGAACACCAAAAGTTTTTGTACAATAACTCATTACTCTTGCCTATACATACCTACTAACTATATTGTATGGTATTACATTCATAGATTATAAACATAGTTTACAGTAAGGACATATCCTGAAAAGAAAAGACTCTACTCTACTGTATAGTTGTTATTATTATATACTACGGGACTAATCGCGCACTAAAATTACGAGACAAATGAATACCTCCTCATCCCCACGTTTCGGCCGAGTTGCATCGACCGTGGTCACGGGTAGACTGTCAAATCGCGAAAGTTTAAAAACAACATGCATAGTTGTTGTTTTTAAACTTTCGCGATTCGAACATATTATTATTATATACTAAGGGACTAATCGCGCATTAAAATTACGAAATAAATAAATACCCGTAACCACAATCGATGCAACTCGGCCGAAACGTCGGGATGATGAGGTATTTATTTATCTCGTAATTTTAGTGCGCGATTAGTCCTATAGTAATACTACATATAGTTGTATAAAAAAAACACCAGTCACTCATAACAAACTGTACGAAACATTATTTGCTAACCGAATTCAAAAAAGAGCTTCTCAATTCGACCCCATAATATTTTTTTTTTATTTAAGTATGTTACGCGAATACTCCGCCAATTATGAACTAATTTCGATTATTATTTTTGATGAATTGATTTTTTTTTAATAATGACAATACTATACTACTACAAAGAAAGCAATTGGATCATCCACATACCCTTGAAGGTCTAAAGATAATCCAAGTGCTCAAGCCCACTGCCAGTTGGCAGCGTGCCCAGCATGCTGGCAGCATTGAGTTGATTGAATCAGGCGTATTTTTTATTTCGTGGATTATACTTCAGAAATGGTCGCATTTTAATGTTAACGAAATAGAATAAGTCGTTTTAGAAAAATCCCCAAAGATTGCAACAGTTGAATTCTGTTATGCCATATTTGCCGAAAAATAATAATCATCCATCCATCCATCCATCAGCCAAAAGACGTCCACTGCTGGACATAGGCCTCCCCTATGGATCTCCAATAAGACCGGTTGATAGCGGATTGTATCCAGCGCGATCCTGCGGCCTTAATGAGGTCATCTGTCCACCTTGTGGGTGGACGTCCTACGCTGCGCTTGCCGGTACGTGGTCTCCACTCGAGAACTTTTCGACTCCACCGGTCATCAGTCCTCCGCGCTATGTGTCCTGCCCATTGCCATTTCAACTTGCTAATCCGTTAGGCTATGTCGGTAACTTTGGTTCTTCTACGGATCTCCTCAAAAAAAATAATAATGACTCAGCCGAATTATAATATTTTAATAGGACCAAAGAAAAAAAGAGTTATCAAAATCAGGCATATAGTCGAATTGAAAACCTTTTTTTGGAAGTCGATTAAGGCTGGAGTTCATCAAATGCAACATAACCGATGGTTACGCAAACGCTCAAATTAAATTAACGATTGTTTAACAAGCTTCGCTATTTTTGGTGTTCATCATTTGCAGATAAAATCAAACGCTTTTGAACGAATGACTCGTAAATGAATGAATGGTATTATACTTCTATAAAAATGATAATTCCGTCCGGATACATTTGCTTTCACCCAAAAACGCTTTCAAAAACTGTTGAGTACTATTATTATCAAAATGTAATCCTTGTTAGGCTAGTGTCATAAAACGTTTCGTGTCACTTTTATGTAACTTGGTATCCTTTTTTATTTTGTCAATGTTAATCATTGGAACCTGCCAAGCCGTCAACAAAAAAAAGAATAAGCAGGAATGTACTACAGAGGTCTGTACATAATAAAAGTAGATAAATATTTTATTGGTACAAAGTAATTGCGCCGCGTTTTAAATATACGGGGTGCACGTAGAATTTGCTCAATTTGATATTCTCAAAATCTTCAATATTATTTTCTCCAAAGATAAAATTCATCGCGTCTTTGATTTCTATGGCAAATACCGGTGATGGAATGGGTAACCATTGGTTACACGAGGTTGACGACGTCGTTTAAGTTAAACATGCGATTACTGTATTTAAACAACGGTTAGAGCTTGATGAACAGCAAAAATTTGTTAACAAGCCGTTTAACACTAAACGAACGGTTAATAAGGTAAACATCTATTCTGTTGATGAACTCGGGTCAAAAACCCAAAAATTTTGATAGAAGCTAATCTCATTAAAGAAAATCTTACAAAATGGGACCAGAGTAGCTCAAAAAAAAAAATCAAATATTTTATATATGCATTGAATGCTTAATTCGGACCAAACTTCTCGTACGCAACCAGTTGCGAACATTGGTCGGCAAAAAGCGTTTTCTATCAGACATATTGGTGACCAAAATATGCGTATGCCTACTAAGTATGTGTAAAAAATATAACACAATAAACACAGCTCAAACCTACATTTATTTTGCACAAAGAGTATTTTAGTATGTACTGGGTAATTTACCGTACAAAGGTCAAAGTTTAAAGAACTAATTTGGATCTTACCTACTAAAGCCAAATGTATGTTTTAAGCATAGGTTTTGTTGTACCTTGAAGTATTTTTACGTACCTACTTTGGTTTGGTTAAGTATTTGCCAAACTTTGATCTCATCATCATAAATTTTATGCAAAAATAGTCTTAGTCAGGGGCTTGTAAAAATAAATCTATGATTCAGGGTTCAAGGAAAACAATTTATTACCTCACTCTACTCAGGTTGCCTGGAATAAATCGCTCTAAGCGATAAGCCCGCCGGTTGTCGCACTATTTTAATTATATTGTACTCTTTTATTGTGAATTGTGTGAACAATAAAGCGTTTTCTATTTTATTCTATTCTATCGTATTATTGCCGTTAATTTTGGTCAAAGTTTGCATAACGTTTGCACGTTTTTACTAATCCGTTTGTCGTATTTGATCTTCTGAATATTTTTTATTTATTGTTAAATGTTCAGATCATAATGATATAAGCTTCTACATAAAACAATTTAATGTACTACGCTACTAATCGCGCGCTGAAATTACGAGATAAATAAATACCTCATCATCCCAACGTTTTGACCCAGTTGCATCGACCGTGGTCACGGGTAGATCTACCTGGCGACCGATGAAACTCGGTCGAAACGTCGGGATGATGAGGTGATATTTATCCCGTAATTTTAGTGCGCGATTAGTCCCGTAGTACATAATAATAATGTGTTATGATTTTATTTTTAATTGCTTTCCACACTAGATTTTATCTCAAAGAGTTATCTTTGTGATAAGCATTTCAATAATCTGAAGCGAACGCAGGATTTGAACCTGCCCCTTCGGTAGGAGGCGGGCTGGCTCAGTTGGTTAGAGCGTCGGGCTAGTGATCCGAAGGGGCAGGTTAATATCCTGCGTTCGCTTCAGATTTTTGAAAGGCAAACTATAAACTATATTTATCACAAAGATAACTCTTTGTAATAATAATGTGTTCAAATCGCGAAAGTTTAAAAACAACAAAAGTTATACTACATTAAAAATTGACTCCAACGAGTGTGTGACGTCACAATATTACACTTTACAGTAGTAATACTCTGTAATTAGGAAAAATAAAAATAGTCTTTTATAGTAACTTATACCTCTACATGTAATTTATCACAAAAAATATTCCAAAGCCCAATTGTAGAATTGTATTAATAAGGTTACATTTTATTAGGCAATCTGGTTAAAGCCGCAAGAAAAGCTGGACTCAAGAGTATATTCATCAGTAGATGTCTAACGAATAATTGAAACAAATTAAGATTTTTACTGATTGACCCACTAAATACAATTAAAATAAGACTAAAGAATATCAGTAACGAGTAACTTTTAATTTCGTATTACGCTATGTTATATTAAAATCAGTAATGAAAATTAAACTACCTCCATAACAAACACTCGTATAATTATTAATGTTATCTTAAATATTTTAAGACGGACAATTAAACCTAATGGCACATTTTTACAGTAACAATCATAGTAATTTTAATTTTTTGGACATAATCCGCAAGATTCTTACGATCTATTTCTAAAATCAACGCTACATCGAAGATGAATTCTAATCTATTAATTAATTACATCTATGGTCTAAGCTAAAACCGTAAAGGCAGCAAATGATGTAAGTATCTTAAACTTAGTATAACAAACAATATTGGTGCGTTTAACTTTATAGGTCCGACATCTTGTTTTCTTTGCCCGGTTGCTTTTGCAGGTATTTTTAACTTTGCAAAGTTATTAAAGCAGTCTCTACCAATGTAATTACATCCATGAGGCTTAATTATGAAGGCGCCATTGTAATTATAATAGCTAATGAAAATATCTCTGTTTCTTTTTCACTTTAGGCGTCCGATAGAGAGAGTACCTTTTGCGTTGCTATTAAACTTACGATCCCGTCTTCATAATTGAGACAATGGTCTCTACTCTATCACCTCCTACCTCCACAGACTCTAGCCTCCTTATTATTAAACGTAGATCTATTTAGTAGTTAGTCTTTGTATTGTCTTTTACAAGTAAATTAAAATAATCAATGAAAGAATAAATTATTACAAAATTACAACTTTTTTAATTACATGCTTTTGAGACCCTGGATATCATGTAACAGCAGAGTGCTAGCCAAAACAAGTAAAACGAACCTAAACACGACGGGTCTATCTTGTTTAGTACAGGAGTTCCTATCGCCACCTTCCGATTCCATCATCAGATCAGCTCCATGGTACCACATTATTGCAGTGTCACGCGATATACTTAAGCAAGCCTTTCTGCACAATCGTAAACCGGGAAAATGGTCAAATTTAACTTGCAAGATACCACCCGCACTTAAATACATACTCGTACTATCGGTACATCCATTGCATAAAAGTTTGTAAAAAGACAAAAGACGAACTAGCTACTCCGCAGTAACTATGCTTTTGTCAATAAAACGATATTAAGTCCGATTACAGAGGCGCCAGCGTAAATTAAATAGCAGCGTAAAAAGCGTTTTTTTTTATTTATTATTTATTTCTTGCATTATGTACACTAATCTTAATGGCTAGGTACATACCCTGATATGGCGTTGCAAACATAGGTACTTAAAGGACTTATATCTACGAAAATGTATCCTTAGATTAAACTTATAAATACCACATAACCTTACACAATTATTCATCTAACATATAATTACTAGGTTTTAATCGTTTTGTTTTTGTCGTCAAAGTAGTCTTTCAAACTGTAATAGCATTTGTGGAGCAGGAATTTTTTGAGTTTATTATAAAATATTTTTTCACCGGTTTCGTAAGCAATTATATATTTTGATGATCATATATTCTGGACCTTTTTTAATTATTTCAAGTTTTGGTTCGGGAGCTACAAGTTGGTTGTGTCTTCTGGCGTTTGCGTTGAAAGTGAATAAATTGGAGTGTTTTTTGGCGAAAATAGCTGCTTCTAAAATATAAATGCAGGGTAGTGGAAGTATTTTTTGTTTAATAAAATGCGGTATGCAGCTTTCACGTCTTCGGATGTTTACTAGAATGCGAATGCATTTTTTTTGCATGATGAATAGATCATTGGCGTCTGTATCTACTATTACCCCACAATATGATGCCGTATTTTAACCACGCAAAAGCATAAGCGTAATAAGCGCTGGTTGCAGTTTTTAGGTCTGTGTTTGATTTGAGTACTGATAGGGCATATACAAATTGGGATAGTTTCGTTTCAACTTTTGCAAAGTGTTCTTTTAAATTTAAATTTGAATCCATGTTGATGCCTAGGAGTGTAAAGTTGTTTGTTTCGTCAATATCTAAGGTTTTGGATATGGTTTTAAGGTTCATAAGGTCTTTTTGATAGGGGTGGAATTGTATAATTTTGGACTTCTTTGTATTTAGTTCTAGATTATTTGATTGCATCCAGGTTTTGAGATTTAAGAACGTTTTTTGTATTTGATCTAATGAACGTTCTCTCTATCGAATACCTAAAGTGAAAAAGAAACAGAACTATGCTATTTAGCTAATTTCGTTACGCTGGCGCCTCTGTAATCGGGCTGATTATACATGTTAGGTTTTTCCAGAGCTTTTGCATAGTTGATAGAGCAATATTCTGCTATTTATTATTCAATTTTAGTGGTTTTTCAAACACTAAATGGTGTTTGTCTGCATAAATATTTTTTCTTACCGATTAATTACAGTCAGTACAAAACTCTACATCAAAATTTATTTTTCATCATTTTTGGTGTTCTAGCTATTTAGTGGGTTATTTTAATTCCAAATAGATTGTGTCAGGGCTATTTTAAATGTTAATTATAACACTCTACTACTTATCACAACCTTACACTTAGCACTTTAAGTTCATTTTAACAATAATATAATTATTCCGTAATGCAAATAGGTTGTCACCTTCGAACAAATATCTATAGAGTTACAATCATGCAAAAAAGTGTCCGAGCCAAAACCCTGCCCAAGTTACGTAGTGGGCAGGCTTTTTAGTTAGTCATGCGATTGCTGGTTGACTACAACAGCGCGCGATGCTAAAGTGCTCGGTTGCAAGCACCAATTAGGTGACATAACGTCGAGATTCGAGAAAACGGGTCATTGTGAATAATTTATTTGATGTGAATATCTAAGGCGGCATGACGGCACTCGGACAATTTTTTACTTCTCTCACTTAGGGGCTGGGCTCTCTTTGATTATTGTATGCCTTGTCAAAGTTGTCACAGTTCTTTATCATATTGTCATTGTAATTGTTCAAACTTTGTCTTCACTAATGCCTTCAGCCTCGCCAGCTTTTTTCTGGGGGGTTTCATTTGTCACAATATCTAAGGAGCCATTCTTGCTTAACCCACATACTGAGAATATTTTCCGAGCTGATTCCTGTTTCTTCACGCAATATAGCAAGATGATCAGCACGATCAGGAACACTACGATAGCCCCGACTATGATTGGCGCGCTTTTGTCCATATCGCCGTCTAAAGCAGCTAGATTAGCTGTTTCTCTTCTTAAATACTCCTGAAGGGGTGCGAAATACTCGAGGATGCCTTCGGTTGATAGTTCAGTGTCTCCAGTCATGGCTTGCAGAACTGTCCTCCAGTTTTCGCTGGCGCCAAGGGACATTCCGTTGCTGAAATATACGATAAGAACCATTGTTAGAAACAAACTAGCAAAACTTTTTGACTCGCGAACGGATAGGCCGTCATGAAATGTATATTAAATCCCAGGAAAAATTTATATAAATGTATATTAAATAGGGCGTATTTTCATGACAGAAAAATAGAAATGTTGTGCTACTCATAAGAAAAAAAATATATAGACACATACGGTAAAGTATTTCGATGTGCATATATTTTTTTTAAATCGTGCTTGTGTCTCCTTTACAACAAGGGTTTTAAAATACGTTCTCACAATAGTATATTACAAATTAAATTCTAAAATTTTCCAACGAGATACCTATTAGAACAACGGTTAAAAATAATACATTTTTAAAATTACATGATATTATCATGAGATAATACTACATTTAATTTATTATCGCTATTTCATAATAATGTGGGAATTATAGCAACCTATTCATTTGAGTTCTAAAACTAAAGTAGAAATAATAGTAGACATATAAATTAGGTATGTTACTAAACAACAAATAGAACTTTCGAGAACATTACCACACTATATTTCCTAGAATTTATAAATAGATTACAGTAGGCCTAATTTTAAAATCACCATCGTAAAGGAGATGTCCACAAAATGTATGGAGGCTGGTATAATAATAATCCAAATTCTAACCACAACACTCGTAACATTTCGAGAAAGTTCATATTTTTCTTGAGTCTATTACATCAGTTAAAACCAAAAAAGAGAACTCCGATTTTTTTTAAATTAATTTTGAATCTATTATGATAATTAAATATATATGGCTCAATAGGTAGTTTATATCTATTAACCCTGGTTAAGTAACCTCCATTATTGTTAAATAGAAGCATTTTTACCAATTAGACACAGTGTTTAAGTGTTTTTTGTCACATTGTACCATTGTAACTGGTACTATGTGGGTATGTGGGTACACTGGTAGGTTATAATTTTTAATTTTAACAAATTAAGAAATGAACGTGGAAGGTTCAGCTACGAATGCAAGTAAAATAACGATAGAAGTACTTTATTATTGCTATACTAGAAATAATACAGAGCTGTATTATCATTTTTTAGACAATTTATTTTTCACATTTAAAAAAAAATGTAGGGATAAAAAAATCAAAATTAAATATTTTTGTGAAGCCCATAAACCAAGCTTTCAAATGATGTACATATGATGTACATCTTGGTTCGATTTTTCTCTGAATAATATACCACTTGTGGACGTCACCTTTGATATCAACGTAAAATAGTGTTCTGTCTATCAAATGCATATAGTGAAAAAGAAACAGGGCTACTCTAAACTGTAATTATAATAAAGATGGCGCCTCTAAAATTGAGCCTAGTGTTCGTGCATACTACTTATGCGTGTTTCTAAGTAATGAAGTATTTTTGGCCATATATCATGCCACTGCTGTAAGCTTATTCACTGTGTCTTATTATTTCTAGAAAGTTAAACCATAGAATTAAACTATTCTGCCAAATTTTGTTCAGCGAAATGATCTTCAAGATGGAAAGAACTCTCAATGGTGTCAAATCAAATTAATCTTACAAACAGGCAACTTATCGTAGGTTTTCTCGAGATCTTTTCCTTTACCGCTTCAAATATAATAAACAAAGTTATTATATTGTAAATTATTTTGTATCACAACGAAGACATGTCGAACAACATATTAAAATTTAACGAGCAGGAAGTTACTACCTGAGGAGTTTTCCCGCTTCCTTGGATCCATAGATAGAGCATTCGTGAAGAGGCCCGGTGTGGTTGGCTTGCTTGCAGAGAGACAGAAGTATTTGGAATTCCAGCACGTGCGATATGAGATATCTGAAACATGGAAGGAAAAATAATAAACATCGTTAACTTCATGAGCTCTTTTTACACGTAGCATGGTGAGATAATAAAATAAAATTTAATTTGTGAGATGCAAAACGTTTTTCCTTAAATGGTTTTTGCTATTAACGCTGAGTAAAAAACGTCTTTTTCAGTTTCTGTGTAGCTCTTGCAGGCGTGAGTTAATTTTAATTCCAACATCACGGTGTTCTAGAGAAAAGAGTGTTGATATACAGGCAGACGACGAAGTGATCTTATAAAGGTAGGTATGTTTTTTGCTTTAGGTGAAACAGAACTCAAATCCATTTTACTTTTGTCCTTAGTCCAATGTATAAGAACCTTGACAAATTACATCTAATATGGAAGAAACCAAAAGGACTCTTCAGTTACATTTGATTGAAAAGAGCTGTGTTGAAAATTGACATCGACAACATCCTTCAACTCCGCTTTGAAAGACAGAGAGAAGCTGATCGAGCGCGTTACAAACTACTCTATTTTACATAGTTGTTGACGCTTCGCTGTTTGAATTTGATGATGTTTGAAGACAAATTATGACAAAATACAATCCTTACGTAATGTACTGCACATGTGATACGACGTGGTACTTGGCAGCTGGGTCCAGGTCGCTCTCATTTCGAGGAATTGGTGGCGAGACGCCGGTCTCTTTCATTCTGAAAACATGACAAATAATATTTTATTATAGTAAAATTCATGACAAATTATATGTATTGCTATGTGATACCCAGGATCTCAAAAGCTTGTATTAAATTTAAAAAGTTATCTATATAATAATTTATATGTATTTAAGTCGGTACGATAACCAATAAATAGCTGTAGCAAATTTCTATTATGATTTTTTTAAGCTTTTTGACGACGAACCACTATAGGAGGTATACAATTCGACGCGTATATATATTTATATATATATTTTATGTATAACCACGCATAACTTTTTTCATAGTGGTCCGATTTCAATAGTTCTTTTTTATGGAAAGAGTATACTTCGAAATTGGTCCCATTTAAATTTTATCGAAATCGGCTGGTCCATTTTTGATAAATCAACAATAATGTGAAAAATGCCACATCGATCCGTGCGAAATATTCGCGAATTCTGTACACGGGTGAAGTCGGTCATGCTAATTTTTGCAAAAAATAATCTTGTTACTCGTTCAATTAGTTTACGCTAACTCTGTGTAAGTTTTAGCGCAGTTTGATTTCCATACTTTTTTTTACGGTGCACGCATAAAATGGACAAACATGTACTATGGGTACAGCTTTTGATTTATAAATATATGCCAGAAAAGTAGGAAAAAAACAAAATAATATTTAATTATCCTTCCTTAACTTTTAAGATTCTTAAACCTGATATTATTTACATAATACTTTTACTTTTTGTTCTCAATTCATGAATTAGCATAATTTATACGAAATTAAATCTAGGTTACTAATGAAATCGTAGGTAATAGTAGGGACTAATAACAACGAGGATGTATTTAATAGATAGTTAATAATATTTGAGGCCTTGTTTATTACAAGCTTTTATTTAACTTGCAATGTATGTATGTATGTATGTATGTAAGTTCGGGTGGAATCTTGCAAGTTAAACTTGACTTACTTGACCAACTTCCTGGTTTTCGATTAAGCTGAAATTCTGCAAGTATATGTATATTAAGGGACAATGTAATATTATGATATAGCCGTGGTAGTCCAGAGGTTGTTTCACCCGCCTTTTTTTTTTATTTAATTGTTACACTCCACAGACTCCAGGGTCTGTGCTTTTTAAGATATACATCAAGAAAAAAAAAAGATTTGAACAATATTGCTGGGAAAGGCTTAACAAAAGGACCCTAAATCTAATAAAATTAAAAACAAAAAAATATGACTTTAAACTACGTTGATTTTACATAATATCATTTTACAAATTACTACTACTTATACCGCGCAGAGCCTCCATCACCGCCGCGTTTCGGTCTTTAATGGCACCCGCCTTACAATCGTGAGGTTGTGGGTTCAAATCCCCGGTCCCGTACTAATGACTTCTTTGGAATTTATGTACGGAATTTCACACCACTGGCTTTTCGGTGAAGGAAAACATCGTGAAGCAACCTGCATACGTTCGTAGAAGAAATTCGATGGCGTATGTGAATCCACCAACCCGCATCATCATCACCCTTCGTGGGTAGGCCTACGTCCTGCAGTGGACTATTTAAAAAAAAAAGGCTGGTACGATAATATTATGATACCCTGGAGCTGATCTGATGATTGAGTCGGAAGGTGGCCATAGGAACTCCTGTACTAAACAAGATAGACCCGTCGTGTTTGGGCTCGTTTTACTTGTGTTGGCTGGCACTCTGCTGCTATGTGATACCCAGGATCTCAAAAGCTTGTATTAAATTTAAAAAGTTGTCTTTATAATAATTTATATGTCTTTAAGTCAAATCACGATCAGTACAATATCCAAAAAATAACTAGTAAAAAGTTTTACTGATGAAACCTTATTTTATTACTTTATTTGCATCTGGAATGTCGGTGTGAGTGAATAGTGAGCGTAGGTGATTATATAGGAACATCCAAAGTAGGCCTATGAACTTGGTCTTGGTGCGCTTGACAGCGAGACTAATCGTCATTTATCTAGGCCTATGAATATACGTCTTTTAAATACTAGGTAGGTATTAGTAGATTGTATCATATGGGAGCAAAATAATATTCTTACGGCGAGGGCGCTTTTTTGAATCCAGGGCAAAGTGAGGGATTCTAGAGTAGAATCCCGAACGTAGCGAGGAATTCTTTAGTAGAATCCTGAACGTAGCGTAGGATTCAAAGTACGTCGCCCGAGCCAAAAATATATTTAGCGCCCGAGTGGTACACTCTACTTTTCATCACCTCTATGAGAAAACAAAAAGCGCCTCATCCAATCCTGACTGAAGTTCACATAAAGCTCGCGTCGATTGGGTTTCGTGCAGGTTATAGATAACTTCACATCCGCTGACCAGTATGATTCAGCCTTATACGTGAAGGTTTAATAACCATCATCGCTGTGTACAAAAATACTTTTCATCCCCCCAACTCGGAAAGACAATTTTTGCTTTTTGATTTTTGAGTGCAATAGTCGTTTTTATACGCTAGAGGGGAAAATAAAATTGAATTTAGAACATCGTGTGCACTAAGTTTCTCGAAGTGTGCTCGAAACATCATTAAACCTATTTACTTCTATCTTCATGGTGCCGAATTTATCATACAATTTTTTTTTTAATATCTTGAAAACTTAGATTCGGAACCTTCTTGGTGTACTTTTTTTTAATTTGCTCTACGCGCTCCATTTTTTTCGTGTCATATTGTTAATATTATTGTAAAACCTTATGACATAAATATACTGTTTGCCATATATTCAAAACAAGAAACTTGAAAATAAGTGAAAAACCTAAAATTAATTATTCTAGCAACGAGGAAGTTTGTTTGAAACCAACAGAATCGACTGACACTGTTAATAATGCACAATATTATTATACTTTTTGCCTTATGTTAAAGACAAGAAACTTAAAAATAAATGAATGCCCTAAAATTGGTGATTCTAGCGACGAGGAAGTTTATTTGGCACCAACAGAAGTGACTGAAACTGTTAATAATGTGCAAATGTGCTTTCTCTCTCGACAATCACGCGAGAATATATATACGCGAGACATTGAAACCATACGAACGTAAGTAGACGACTTTAGTTATTTCCTCGCTGAGGTGGGATGAAAAGTTACGTGTTGCACTCGAGTGCAAAGATTTATTACCTTGTGCTCTTTTAATTCCCTCGCTAACGCTCAGGATTTTTTTTTTTTAATTTTAGGATCCTTCGCTTGCTCGGTCATCAAAATTGAGCACGCGGTTAAAAGCAATTTTGCACTCTTGTTTAGCAAATAACTATTACGCCACCGTCTTCACATTATCTTAATCAGTGGCGTAACTATAGGGTGGCAAGGCTGGCAAAATGCCACGGGCCCCGACCCGAGGCTGCGAACTCATTTTATAAAGTCATGAAAAAAAATCTAATGAAAAAAAATTCTAAAATTTCTTTTTTGCTTGGAGGGGGCACCATCTAAAGAATTTGCCGCGGGCCTCAGATGATATAGTTACGCCACTGTTATGAATATGAAGATCTATGACATACGTAAATGCAGATTCCTTCACTATTTTCCTTCCTTCACTGTTCCAAACTAGCCTTCATACGCATAGAATATAGGTACTTTTAAAAATAAATACACAGGCATGTGATTCCAACCCGAGACCTCCGGATTAGAAATCCTTTGACTTCCAGACCACTATAAGTTCAACTTTAGAATTGTACATCCTTTGGGTTCTAGACCACCATAATTTCAACTTTTGAATCACTTGCACACTGTAAACAAATAAAGTAACGAACGCCATAGTACATCTTTCCGAAAGAAGAGACAAGGAGAAAAATACCTAAAGAAGTGAATCAGCGTGCTTGGACATGGCCATACTTGTACCTACCTACCAGATGAAAAGAAAATCACTACGGCCAATCTTAGCAAGGAGGAGCACCTCAAAACTGATTTCTGATATTCGCGAGATTGAAAAGAAGAAGCTTATGAAGCTCAAAATTTGCATTGATAGAAAAACGCAGCTATAGAACCTCATTATGTCAGTTCACACTGCACCGTTTTAAGTTCCTTTAAGGAAAAATATTGGAGAACGGCTAAAAGTAGCGTATGGCTATGGATCAAAGTGAGTGCGTCTAGACACTTCACAAGTGCAGATTTACCAATTTATCTTTACAGTTGGTAAAATAATTACAATATGGAGATAAAAAGAAATTTGGATGGTGATCTAAGCATTCAGATCTTATTGATATGATGTATGTCTTTCTGCGAGATGGAATCAGGAATGAGAAGATACGTAGAAGAACCAAAGTTACCGACATAGCCCAGCGGATTGGCAAGTTGAAGTGGCAATAGACAGAGCATAACTGATGACCGATGGGGTCAAAAAGTTCTCGAGTGGAGACCACGGTGGACGGATGACCTCATTAAGACCACAAGATCGCGCTGGATACAAGCCGCTACCAACCGGTATTATTGGAGATCTATAGGGGATATCCAGCAGTGGACGTCCTATGGCTCACACCTACGTGCGAATAACTGACGCCCGTGCCGTTATGGTTCGTGATCAAAGTGCAATGCTTATATTAACTCGAGACACTATTTTAAACTAATGACAGAAAATTGTTTACCCAAAAGATTACAAAAATATTATTTAGAAATATATGTATATCAATACATGTTTCAACTTAAAACAACTTTAAACATAACTCGGAAGCAAGATGGGTCTATAAATCTTCAATACAGAGATTGTTGACCTTTTTAAAGAATAGCGCCACCACGCTTCTCGTGTTATGTCCTCGAGGACGACGGTGTTGAAAGCTTCTGAAGGACTTTTAGTACCGGTATTCCATTCGTTTTCAGAAGCTTTGATGTTATACCATCATTGGCCTTGTTGCTCTTAAGGTGATTTAGGGACATTCTGAGTTCGTACTGGCTGATTTGCGGGATATCTTCGGTAAAGTGTCGGGTCAGCTTGGTCCTTGGATCTCTGGCCGATTTTTATAGAGACAGTAATAAATATAAATTTTCAAGGAGGCGGATTTTCTTACAGGAAATATGATACTAGCTCCTCTCTGGATTCTACCCAAAACTTGGTAACTGTTTACAATCCTAGCTTTACTTGAAGTCAGCGTTGCCAGATACACTGTAATTACAGCAGATTTACTGTATTTTCACACGATCTACTGTACACTGTAATAGTAAAATTACAGTGTATGGAGAACACTGTAATTTTTCTACAAGCAAAAATCAATGTAAACTGAACGCACCCTTTGTGAAAAGAAAAAATAATTATGAACTTGTCGAAACGCAACCGACTACTAGAGCCCGCGCCATCTCTGCTTTTGTTATAACCTTTGTTTCTATGTAGATAAGAACGAAAATGTCTTATTTTAACGGGCATGAATAGCGGCGCAGTTACTTGTATAGTGAAGGTGTGTGTGTGTGTGTGTGTGTGTGTGTGTGTGTGTATACACCACGCACACTGTGTATACTATGCGGGAATTCCCCGTCATAGGCTAAGAACCACTTTAGGTGCGTTCGGATAGCCTACTGGTGGCAAAAATAACAGTTCAAAACGCTAAAAACGATCACATTCAGCGTTCGGTTTGGGAATGTGTGAGCAAAAGTTGCATTTTTATATGTTTTCATTCACCGTTCGGATAGCTTGAAAACAGTTAAAAATGCCATCGTGAACTGTTAATTTTGACCCACGTGAGGAGGTGGGTTCTTTGTGATCGTTTTCTGACATTTAAGAGTTTGATGTTTTATTGTTGATAAAATTTTGCGCGTAATCTAAAGTTTCAAGCTTTGTAATAATTTGTACGGTGTACAATTAATAATAGATGGTGTTTAAGGCAGAACAGCGAAGCAAAGATAATGTAAATACTACCAGCAAATTGCGTATTGCTAAAATCGGATAAAATTGTGTAATTTAATGTTTATATTTAATTGTCTAGTGTAATGTCCTGTGATTTGATGTTTCACAATGTTACTACTGCTACGAGTGACACGTGGGTGATTGACCGTCAAAAGCAGATGTTTAAATCAGAACGAATAGCAAAACAAAGAACTTGCAAAACAAAAATCACATCTCGCGAATTTCTGAATTTGCGAAGTATTGCCGCCATAATTATGTTGTTTGACATTTGACGCACCGCAGTTTGTTCCTTTTGCGTTCGTTTTGGGAAGTGAGCAAAAGTAGCATTGTTGGCGAAATGAACAAAAATCCCAAACCGAACGCTTTCCATCAACGCTAATTTTGCAACGGGCAAAAACGCCACCGAGCCCAAACCGAACGCACCTTTTGTAGTATTAACCGCCTAAATTTTGTCAATCATGAGTTAAGTAAGTTTTTAGGCATATTGGGACCAACATAAATTAGTATAATTATAATTGATTGTGTTGTTTTGCGATGCATTACGAATTAATTTGGCTCGTGTAAGTAACTCTGTGAACTTGTGAAAGTGATTTCTATCTATCGGGCTAAACGACAGTGACAGTGATTGATAACTGGTTTGTTTATCATATTTATAACGTGTATTTTAGTATAAAGATGTTTCTTGAGATCTACTGTAAAATTCGCTGTATTTTTTTTTTTACTTTTGCTGTAATTTTGTCCCAAACACTGTAAATTTGAGCTCGAAACACTGTAATATTTCTAGACACGGCGTCCACAAGCACTTAAGTCATTTTTTTCTCAAAATGCTAAAAACTCACAGGGCTTTGCTTTTTGTACATTCTATCGGCGGGAATAAGAAACCAAGTCATAGGGCTTCAAATGGCGAGCCGACAATCTTACGCACCATACAACTTATGTTTTTGTAACATTTCCAGCGCCAGTGAATAAGCACTTAAGTGGACGTAAGTAGTTTTGGTCGAAATAATTTTAACTTTCGTTTTGACTTCAGACATCTGACTTGAGTGATTTGGGCCGTGAGATTCTCAAGTACCCTCTATATTTTATTGCTTAAATGCATAATACAGGGATTTTACCACACAAGGTGTGAAGGGTCCACTTGAAGATTTTGTTTCAAGCCACTATTATACATTTTTCTGTTCTCTACAGTGGTTCTGTTGTGCGATTTGTGATAATTTTATTTTGTTATTATGGAGTCAAGAAGAAGAAAATTACTGAAGCTTGTTCTAAATCCAGAAAACACTAGTACTGGTGACCAAGGTACAACTACTACTGTTCAACCAAGGACGTCTCGGACGCGGGACCAGGAATCAATAACATCTGTTGAATCAAACAATGAATTTCCTGACGTGGCTAATCCAACAAAATCACCAACCAGCCCCAGTCTGCTTACAGAAGATATCACTGTTCGTAATAGATCAACGGATGATCAAAGTATACTCTTTGATCCTCAACCAAGTACATCTGGAACACACCAAACACATACAACTCTCGACGAAACACCAAGTGACTTTTCAAGTGATGACTCTGTGAATGACCCAACATATTCTTTAGCTAACCTGACGTACACTGTACCAAGTCCCGACCTACCTGCGGAAGATGTAGAACAGCCACAACAGCTACAAAAGCAATCAGTACACAGCCGAAAAAGAAAACGAGAAAATAAATTGAAACGAAATCTTGGTCTTACGTATGTGACTGCTTCTGGGAAAAACATAGAAGAACGAAAAATGCAGGAATTACCAAATTGTCGAAGTAAATGCCGGGAAAACATTAGTGATGTGCAACGTGCTATAATACATAAGGAATTTTGGAATCTTGGGTCTTATGATTTAAGAGCAGCCTTCGTTTCATCTCTGATCACTATCCATGAAAAACAAACAGAGCGACGTCGCGTCTCAGATCCTGATCATCAGAGATTTAGACAGTGCACCTACAGGTATCATTTGGACACTAACAGTCAAAAAATATCCGTATGTCAAGGTTGCTTTTTAAAAACGTTATCAATAACCGGTAATTTTGTGAAACTGATAGGGTTGAAAAAACGCAGCACTTCCAGTGGTATAATACAGCCAGATAAACGTGGAAAAAAGACCCCATCACGCCATCATTGAAAAGAAAAAAAAGAAAACTGCTATTCAAGTATATCACCCGCATGACTGGATGCAATTAGTAAGGTCAAGCAGTAAAAAGTTTACAGTGCATGGAATGCAACAAGTGGAGTTTATGGACTTTGCGAGTCTGTTGAAAGGGCCACTAATAGCCCGAAAAAAGACACTGATAGCAAGGACTTTAAATGGCATGATGTGAAGTGGCTGTGCTACGAATCTAATTTTGGTATAATAAAGTACAAAAACTCGCTGGTCAGAGATGAGGATTTTAAAGCTATTAACTTTAGAAGACATACACGAACCGGCGACACCATAAATTTTAATGTATCACCTATTTACAACAACTGACCCAGTGCCAATAAGTGTCGAAAAAAAACGGGACATTATTTCCCTTTTACCTCTCGTTCCGGAGTTTTCATCATTTTTATCAAAATCTTATAACGGCAACAGATGCTAGGAACGTTGACCCTGATTTACAAAGCTCGGAAGATACCGACTAATGTTTATTTTACTTTACGTGATTAGATTATTTTACTGAGTAAGTTATAGTACAGTTTAGTATAAATGAACATACAGTATGTGGGACTTTCAGTACATACTTATGTGTAAGAAACACGTAAGTCATATCTAATAACCAAAATTAATCTAAAGCTTCGACGGTCAACAAAACTTAAGTCAGACTATATTATGTACTAATAAACATAGGGCAATAAGATTTATTTAGTGTATAATAAGGTAGTAAGGGAGTAATAATAAATAATAAAAAAAACCCTGTCAGTACGTTTTTTTTACACCAGTCATTAAAAACATCGCCCTGTAAACTTTTCTATTTACTAGATTGTTGACTTAAGTGCTTATGGGTTCCGGGTCTAGATTTGTTCTCTCGTCTGGTAACACTGCTTGAAGTTCAAGGAGTATGAAGATCAAGGCAAAGTTATTGATAAGAACGGACAAGTTCATGCACCGTTTAAAATTACTAAACTTCCTTAAAGTTTTTTTGTCACATCGGCATGGATCTATAATGATGTTATTTTGTCTAGCGAATAATTTCTTTCACCTCGTAAGTGGTCAAGCGTGAGGCAATTTTTTTTTAATTTTCTTAGTGATTTGGTGTTATAAGTATTTTATGATCAGATTCGTCATCAAACTTGTCGGGTGGCAATAGAAGCCATTTTCAGTACTGTGCTAGCCAGCATAGGACCGAAAAGAATGGCGAAAAAGAGAGGAGGCCTATGCTCAGCAGTGGGTGGAACAGACAGACAGACAGACAAAACTCTTTATTTACAACCACAATTTTGAACAGGTTGGATAGATAGATAGAAAGTAGTATAGTATATACTGTACTGTGTTTCAGATTGAAGAAAACAGTATTTTGTGGAAAGGACGTCACATGGGGAAATATTTAAATACGCTTTAGACAATATGTCAGCAAAATATTCTATTAAACAGTGTTTAAGGCGTGGATAGGATAAAAAATCAGTTTAACAAATTATGGTCTAACAGCTTGGTGGCGCTCAGTTACTGTTATAAGTAAACATGATAACTTGGTTAAAAGTAAGTCATATTCTGAGTAAGAAGACAAACAGATAACTGGCCTAATAGTTATCTGTTTGTCTTCTTACTCAGAATATGACTGATTACTAAATGTGAAAGAGGAAGACAAAGAAACATAACCTTGGTATTAGTATTCGGGTAATCGAAGCATCAAACATGTTGACAAAATATAGCCTCACCGCAAATCCCACCAATGTTCATTCCAGTTTTCCAATGTTCTGTTTCCAAACACGTCCCACCTCCACTTGTCCAGGACGTATGCATACGCCATCAGAGGAAACTTCTCCAACGCCACCCAAAGGAGATGGTTCAAAGTCGCTGACGGTCCAGTTTTCGTTTCCACTAAGTTTAGGCTTTTCAAGTGTTCCGGTGAAGTAAGCTGGATGGCAACTATGTCGGATATTGCATCATGGAAAGCTGAAACATAAACGAAAGATATTCTGAATTTTATTGCTTAGACTAGCGCATAACTGCTCAAACAACAAGCTTCGCAGGTCCTCAAAGGTCATTTTGTGCACGGTACCTTATTGTTAAACGAAGGTGCGGCAGACATTTTATAAAATTGTTTTGGATCTCTTTCTGATTTGAATTTACTCTATAAGATAGTGGATTTGTTTAAAAATTTCAGCAGTATCTAATTAATTCAATTTTACTTACTTTAATATTATGAGAATATTTTAATTTATATATTTTATTCTTTCGAAAATTATACTCAAAAGGGTAAGAATGATAGAAAGAGGAATAATCTGCTCCAGCAGGATAATAAATTGGAGTAAGCAATAGTAAACATGGCTATGTAATCTGATATGAATATTGGCCTGTTTCAGTGGTGATTTTGTTTAAGAACTAATACTTAGTTGTTATAATCGGCAGTTTTAGTTAGAATAACAAAACATTTACCTGGATTTGGTCCATCTCTATATAGAGGCGGGAGATTTTTGTAATGCTTGAAATACTGAACGTGACCAAGGAGTCTAGCTGCTCTAGATAATCCAACGACTACGTTAGTTATTTTCTCTCCGCACCATTTTATTCTGAAACATTAAAAGGCCTAATATTAATTGTTTTTTGCACTTTTGTTACAAAAACCGAGATAATTTTAGGTAATCGTGAATCAAGAAAACAAATTGCTTCGATGGTCTCTAATACAAATGATTTGACAAGGCGTTTTATGATTACAAATCAATATCTAATTAAACCGTTCTGACTTTACAGTTATGATATAAGTAATAACCATACAAGTATTACAAAAAAAACTATTGATTAACACTGAAGTAGGTACATTATTAAGAACTGCAAACTTTGTGGCGCCTATAAATATAAATGTAAGGTAGCGTTGGAATTCAAGATATATGGGAGAAAGGGAGAAACCATTGGCTCTGAGATACAGTTATTAACTGGTTCAGAGTCAATGGACAAGTGAATACGGTTAATAATGTTTAAAGGCAAATAAAGTTATTTGTATTGTACAATACAATATAACTTTACTGTATACCAAAATACAGCTTAAGTAACAAAGCATTGACATTATTCTTAAAATTATGTGGTGCAAAGGCAGACAAGCACAGATATGAGGTGGCATTAAAACTAAAAGACGAAATAACTAATTACAACTTACTTGTAATTTACTCCATCACACATATCATGACTAGAAGGCAGACAATTGCTAGTCACCATAGTTTCTGTTACATCTTGATAGGAGTCTTTAGCGCTATCAAATCCCAAGGATTCATGAAAATCGTTTACAGCATCGAACAAATCTATGGATTTGATATTTTGTTTGCTGAGCTCTTGCTGGTCAGGATACGCAACCACTTTTGGATACAGTGCTTGCCATTCTTGAGCCCATAAGTTTCCTGCAAAATAAGCCATAGCAATGCGCATGGATAACTTTGATATCAGTTATAAATTTCAAACGCTGAAGGTATATATAGTATGAAAATGTGTGTTTCTGAAAGTGCTTCAAATCCTCAATTCTCTCCAAATCTGCTAACCCCAATTTGGCCATCACGGGAAACCCTAACTACCAGTCTCGAAAATTTTAGTCAGGCAGCCTACTCCTGTGATCTTAAAGTGATTAATAACAGGCTGAATATTCGTGAGCAGGTTAAGATAGACGAGACGCCCAGATTAGTCATTTAAAAAAATCTCGATCGAAGTAGCTAAAGTAGCTAAACCAAATCGACATGTTTTATACCCGCGCAGTACTTTAGCTACCTCGATCGAGATATTTTTATAAGACTATACTGGGCATCTCATCTAACTTAACCTGCACACGAAGAACCAGCCTGTTTTTAATCACTTTAAGATCACAGGAGAGGGCTGCCGGATTATTTGCCTATACCCAAATAGATAACCAATTGACAAATCAACAACATGAAAATTTGAACTACATATTACGAGTACCTAAGTAGTCAGGTAATAAGTATAACTAAAAAAATAAACAATCGATACTTTGTTATTAAGTTAACAATTAAATAACTGCTTGTAGAATTTTTTTTTATTGTAAAACGAGTACGTAAATGTTAAAAATATTCTAGTGAATAATAGGCATTGGTGAGCTTATTTTGAAATCAATATGTGAGCACATATTTGCTAATTGAATGCTAAATGATACGAAAACCGTAAACATACCTAGAATATGAGCGGGTATCAGTTTTTTCTTGCTCTGTAAATCAGTTTGGTAAATCGGTTTCAATTTGGCCCTCACATATTCTTGCAATAAGTCGTATAAAGGTTTAATTTCATTCCAAATACGATTAACCGTATTCTCGAAATCATCATCTTCGAAGGCATAACGCCACATGTCACCAGCATCCGTGAAGTTCTCTAATTCAGCTATGCTATTCATTCTTTGAACATAATCTTTGAAAATGGGACGAATTTTTTTACCAGTTGCATCTCGGTAAGCCGTCCAGTAATACGTAAGTTCTTTGCTGTCATTGCTATTTTTAAAGATTGATATTACGTCTGAAATTTTAGAACGTGTAATGAATTATTTTTCACAACCTATAAAATATTGAGTTATCATTCTATACCTGGTATCTAAAATAACCTCTCAAAAAAAAATCTACACAAAAACTACATAACGAATACGAATTTATTCATTTATTTGTGCAGTCATCAATTGGGACATAATATTTTATTCACTTTATACGGCACAAAACACCTATGTAAATATATTGTTAATAAAATAAGACATTCAACCATTTTTATGTTATAAATATAAACAAAATTAGACAGTACTTGTAAATCATAGTTTTAGTTAATGATATTATAGTTTGATGTGTTTATGTTAAACATAATGGAATAGGAAATCAAATAACTGACCACTCATGGTTCGTACCGAATCTTCCAAGTTACATGATGTAGCATTGTAGGCACACACTGTTACTCGACTCCATATTTTCTGCATTGTGTCAATTTCTTCTCTTTGCTGTTAAATTAACATGTGTATCTTTAAAAACATGTCACTCAAAAGTCTTTACAATTCTCACAATAAATTTACCGTACCTTACTTTGTGGCATTTGAACGTTTGTGCCTCGTTCTTTGATTATTCTAATTTTTCGTTTGAATCTAGGGTCATCTGTCAGCAAGTAATCATTTAAGTAGTTTTTCTTTAGAATATTCCAATACTGCTTTTTTATTTCATCTTCTTCTGCAGCTATACGTACCTAGAAAATGTATTGCATAGCAAGATTATTTTTTGCAAAAATTAGCATGACCGACTTCACCCGTGTACAGAATTCGCGAATATTTCGCACGGATCGATGTAGCATTTTTGACATTATTGTTGATTTATCAAAAATGGCTGAGCCGATTTCGATAAAATTTAATGGTCCCATTTCGAATTATAGTATTTCCATTAAAAAAAGAATTATTTAAATCGGACTACTATGAAAAAAGTTACGCGTATATATATATATATATATATATATATATATATACATAAAATATATATATATATACATAAAATATATATATATATACATAAAATATATATATATATATATATATATATATATATATATATATACGCGTCGAATTGTATACCTCCTCCGGTGGTTGGTCGGTCAAAAAAAGGTTACATATTTATTGCAAATCAATGATTGAGCCACGGTGGCTGAAGATACTCACCATGTTATTCTTTTTAACTTCATTATTTATATCAGTTACATAAGACCACAATGCTTGTTGAGATGTTTTACAAACTTCCAAGCTTAGTTTGTCCATTTCGTCCATGAACATTTCAAAAGTTATATTAGTGTTGTCAAGTTCATCTAGTTGAGCTCTAAAACTATCAACCATATAATTTGTTTTTGTCATAAGCGGTGTGGGATCTAAAATTGTTTTCATGGCTTCGTGGAGATATTTTTTTTCTTTTATTTCATCATCAATTTCAATTTCATGGCCACTTTCGTCTGATGTATCTGCTGTCTTATTTGTTGAATTTTTATCGTCAGATGACATGTCTGAGGTAGGATTCGTGTTGAAAAGCAAAGCAGTTGCCAGAGGTACTACTATGGCCATTAAGTACACTCCTGACTGAAAAGTTAAAAAAAAACTAGTAATACTAGTAACATTTTTTAGAGGACAAATAGGTTTAGGAGCTATTTTATTGTCACAAATTATTTGTATGAAGAGTTTAGCCAAAAATTCTGTACAGATACGCATTAATTGCTCAATCTATATTTCGAAACGTACTTACTTCAAAATTAAAATAAAGTACATAAATTTAGTTTGCATGATGATGTTTTTAAGATAGGTTTAATATAATAATTAAATGTTTAGCAGTAGCAGTTTCAGCAGAATGTAAAGGATAGTAAAGGGCAAAGCAGCAAAGCACGATTATCACGTTGTAGGTAGAGCGTGAGAACAATCCAACAATGGTCCATCGTATCAATGCTAGTTGGATAATGATTACATCCTTTGCCCACCTAACTCTACTCTACCAGATCATTGAATGTCATCATATCTTCTTGCATTGTTATAAGCCGACCTTGTTTCAATATACCTATTTGCTGTACAAGGTACACATTCATTAGTGTTCAATAAATTAGCTTGTGACGATACTTATGTAGAAGTTTGTTATTAGCCAGATGAGTAGAATAAGACTGATTCTGATCTTTTCTTTTTCAAATACTTTTTATTGCAATTGTTGAATAGTTTTTTGTTTTGATCACTCGGTCCTTTGGTAAAATATCCAAAACTCAAAGAGTATCAAGTAACAACGTTCAATTCAGCTGTTTTTCATGAGTATCAAACATAATAAGCTAAATATTTTTATACAAATTCATTTAGTTTAGTGTTGCTAATTAAATTAAATAATCGGCCAAGTGCGAGTCGAACTCACGCACGTATGTTCCGTACCGTATGGTACCTTTAATGTATTTTATTTTAATTAAGTATTTATTTTTGAAGGGAATATATAATAACTTAAATTTCTATGAATATTTCAAGCATCTTCCTGTTGCCACTATTAATATCGAGCAAAAACATGTTTCTTGTATGGGAGCCCCCATAAATATTTATTTTATTTGTTTATTTAATTATTTATTTGTAAAGTTAATATTAAACTAAATATTCTGTGAAAATCTGTCACCGTTATTAACAGCCAGCGAAAAACGTCTTAAAATTCGGGTATATTGTATGGGATCCCCCTTTATATATTAGTAAATCTATTTAAATAAAAACAACTCTTGGAAATCTATGAATTAATTAGTTTACATTAACTTTAGTAACATCGCAAGAGTTGATGAATAAGTAATATGAACAATATAATTTTAATAAAAGAAAAAATATACCTAGTGGAAAATTTCCATATATGTTAGTAAGTGATGAGATATATTTATTATTATTAGAAGTAAAATATACGTACATAAAAAAACATCGTAGTGTAATAAATCCACTGTAGCTCACAACAAATGTAACACACCCAACACACTATCAGTTTCAACTGTTATTAACTTGGTCACAACTTCACACTTTCATTCTTGGGATATTGTTTGTGAATACTGGGCGGTGTTTGGTCGTTTTGTGTTGGAATTTTGGAAGAAACAATTGGTGCAGCGTTATGTTATGAAAACGGAGGATCGTTGCGCGGCGCGGCTGCGTATGAGCATTGTTATGGGACGCAAAATTGCTGAGCTCGGTCTCGTAGAGTAACTCCGCTCCCATACGCCCGGATGCGGATAGACTAGCCCGACAATAGGTAGTATAGGATCCCACCATACAACGACTGTCACCGAACTGGTTAATGGATGAAAAGTACTTTACATTCAATTAAAGGACATGTCCACAAAATGTATGGAGGCTGGTATAATAATAATCAATAATTCTAACCACAACACTCGTTACATTTCGAGAAAGTTCATATTTTTCTGAGTCTAAAACAAAAAATTCCCCTCCGATTTTTAAAAAAATAATTTTGTATTTATTAGAAAAAATAGATATATTTCGCTCAATAGGTAGTTTATCTCTAGTAGCCCTGATTAAGTAATCTCCAAATTGTTGAATAAAAGCATTTTTACCAATTAGACACACTTTTTAAGTGAGTTTTGGTCACACTGGTAGGTTATAATTTTTAATCTTAGCAACTTAAGAGATGAATGTGGAAGAATCAGCTACGAATGCAAGTAAAATAACTATAGAAGCACTTTATTATTGCTAAACTAGAAAAAAATAATAAGCTGTGTTGTTTTTTTCAAACAATTTATTTTTTGCATTTTAAAAAATATTGGAGGGGTGAAAAAATCTAAATTAAATATTTTTGAGAAGCCCATATAACAAGCATTCAAATGATGTATATATCATCTTGGTTCGATTTTTCTCTGAATAATATACCACTTGTGGACGTCACTTTTATGTCAATAAATATCTTGCAACTGGGTTGTCTAAAAAAATCAGACCAAAATATGATTAACCCATAAATAAAATAACATTTCACCATACCCATCAAAAGTATGAATCCCATAGAATATGGCAACGTTAGGTTGACAATTTTTTTCCTGTCACAACTCTTGGGTAAGCCGGTCATCTCTATTTCAATTTAACTTTGATTCTTTAACCAGACCGGTGCAAGTTACTAGCAACGTTTGCATTTTCTATGGACATACTTTCGATTGGTATGGAATTTGTCTATTAAACGATCCAGTGAATTGTTTGAAAAAAAAATATTCTGGACTGAATTTTTTTAGACAACCCATTTGCATTATATTTATTGACATCTTTGATTGAAAATAAAATAAGTTTCATCCATTAACCAGCTCGGTGAAGGTCGTTCTATAGCGGGATCTTAGGCTAAGACATGTATTTCTCAATACAATATGTCAGACATATTTTATGTAATAGCTCTAACAGTATTATGATGGCACTTTGTTCGTTCTTCTATACGCACACTTGTGCAAACTAAACACTAATTTGATACAGTTATGTTAGTTTTTGACATGTTTGGTGTGAAATATATGGGCCAATAAGATTTTAGGATTTTACTAGACACTTCTTTTAGTACTATCGGTATTTTTACATACATACTTCTATTTTGTGTATGAAGTCAAGGTGCCACTTTGCTACCCATGGGTAGCAAAGTCAGCTGATTATCCTACTTCCTACTAATATTATAAACGCGAAAGTTTGTGAGGATGGATGGATGGATGGATGGATGTATGGATGTTTGTTACTCTTTCACGCAAAAACTACTGAACGGATTGAGATGAAACTTTGCAATAATATAGCTTATATATCAGAATAACACATAGGCTATAAATTATAATGATATATTGCGTACGCGGGCGAAGCCGCGGGTAAAAACTAGTGTATTTATAAAAATAATTAAAATTATAACATCTATAACGTATCTGCAGATCATACTAATATTATAAATCTGAAAAGTTTGTTCCTCTTTCACGCAGCGACGGAGCAATGGATTGACTTGATTATTGGCATGGGTATAGTTCAATGGTCGGAAAGTGACATACCTAGGCTACTTTTTATCCCGAAAAAAAATGTTCCTGTGGGATAGCACAAAAGTCAAAATACCACGCGGGCGGAGCCGCAGGCAAAAGCTAGTATGTTATAATTTTATAACGTACCAGTAGATGTTTACCGACTGCTAAAAAGGAGTCTGTATGTTTTTTTTTGTGTATGTTCATCGATAATTTTGCCAATTGTGAACCGATGAAAAAAAACTTTTTTTATTTATAGCCTTTCTAAATATATAGGTATCTACTCCTGCCCGGGTAGCACGACAAGGGGAGAAAACTATATTTTTATCATTATTTTATTCACTTTTAATGTCAACTGTCATTGTCAATCCATACTTTAATTCCTCTTCGAAGGGATATAACGGTGGAAAGACTATTTGTCCCTTTGCCAAGCTTCCTAAGGTAGTCTTTTTTTTTAAATCAACAATAGTATACATGGATGTCAGTCACATCGCTTCGTGCAGCTATTCAAATTCTTTACTAGTTGGAAGTCCGCGGTGTCATTTTTTGCGAAAAATTATTATATATTTAACTGTTTGATCCAACACATTTGACTTCTTCATTATGCGTGTATTCTTTCTATACCACATCATTCGCAAACATGAATGCACCTGATGAAACAACTAAACGATCGTAACTTATTCGCCTTTCATTTGTCTTTCAAACATGTCGTCTGTTAATCATAGAGCTATAACTATGTGATTACTTACACAAGTCTACAAAAAAAGTATTTTGAAAAGTGTTTTGTTTTTTTTAGGTGTTTCTTATGTTTTTCGTACTTTTATGTACTGAGTCTGAAAATTGATTCATTTTGTCAGAAAACGTGTCGTTTTCTGGCAATATAGGTTATAATTTTGAACTATCTATCAGCCGTAGAACGTCCACAGGCGTCCACGTAGGCCATCCCCCATGGGTTACAATAAGGCCGGTTGGAAGCGGCCTGCATCCAGCGCTTACTTGCGATCTTTATTATGCCGTTAATCCACCTAGTCGGTGGACGTCCTACGCTCCGCTTGGTCTCCATTTGAGAACATCACGGCCCCATCAGCCGTCCGTTCTTCACACTATGTGCCCTGCCCACTGCCAAACTCTTGTCGTCTGTTAATGATAGAGCTATAACTATTGTCAATGTGATTTATTATTATAACTACTAGTTTTCCGAACAGTAGACCTCGCATCTGTTTAACTGAATCTTTATAAGCCTATATCTCGACTCGTTCTTGATTAATTTCGTTCATAATAGCAATTCTCAAAAATTAAAAAAAAAAACAAAATGTAGTTTTCCAAACAGTAGACCTCGCATCTGTTTATATACCTATGCCTATATCTTGACTCGTTCTTAATTAATTTTCGTTCGTAATCGCAATACTCAAAAATTAAAAAAATATCAAAATTCATTTATTGGCTCATTAAACAAATAACATTTGATGACAATGTTCAGCTTCAGAAAACAAACTAAGTATAGCTTGTATTTCGGAGATCTGTGCTTTGTTATTCTAGTCAGGTTATAGATACTAAACAATCTTGCGTAACATTTTCGAAATCGGGTGATAAACAGCGTTACAGCAAATTTCCCCTTTTTTTAGGGAAACACCCCCTCAATAAAAACGCCGATTGCAAAAAATTTCGTCACAAATCGTTGAAAAATTTTACATCTAAAAGAGAATCAACACACAGACAGAAGAAATGCTGGTGTTTATTTGGCTCAACGTATAAGCATTGCCATTCAGCATGGCAGTGGGCTTGAGCATTTGGATTATCTTTAGACCTTTAAGGGTCTGTGGATGATCCAATTGCTTGTTATGTAGTAGTAGTTTATGTAGTTATAGATTATGAAGGTCTTGTATTTAGTGCAAAATCGTAGAGTCAAAACTCAAACTCTTTTCACTTCATACCCTCGGGAAATACTAAGTTTTCTATTGTATTAGTATCACGGATTTCAATGTAGAAACAAATCGCGGAAATAGGTTCTCTGATAAGCGAAATAATAAACCTCGTTGCCCATAAACTATGTTTATTACCCTCAACCTACTTGACATAATGGAACTACAATACATTTGATTAATTCTTATCGTAATGTTTACATAGTTTAATCCTCAGAATAAGGACTAAAGTAATAGAAACCTTGCTAAATTTTGCTCAAATAAAAACTACGTTACGATATCTAGTTATACTCGTACAGCATACGCGAGAGTGATTGGAACAAAAAAAACGCATTGTCTGTCGTTTAACGTCAAAATCACAAGTCGGAATGTCATAATGGTTGAAAGATGTACTTTGTCTTATGATCTGAAATTTGAACTCTTTAGTTCTATCAGATGGTTCAATATTTCTCTGATCATATTACCTTCCTACTTTTTACCTTTTTGAATTTGGCAACCGAGGTAGTTTGTGAAACCTTTTGAAATTACGTAAGTTCGGGTGCATGTGCATCTTTTCTAACCTTTAATCCTTTTAAATTTGTGGCGTCCACATACGCCACAATTATATTGCGCCATCTGCGCCGCACTGATTGATTAAATAGTGCAACACCATCTAGGCGCCCTTCAATTTATTTCATCTGTGTTAGCTTTAAGATTCACATTCATTCATATTGTATATCACTCACGAATTCACTCATCTGCTACCGGCGATTGGACGCACGGGCTCTCCACGTAAATCTATTTTGAATTACGACTGAAATTATAAATTGGCCAGTAGGCCTAGTGTAAAGTGTGTTTATTATTCCACAACAAGCATCATCCTGGAAACACTACGGCTAGGAACCCCTGCGCCAAAAATTTAATATTTAAAATGGGACAAAGTGATGAATATCTCTTGCTATTTTAGTACGATTTCTATTACTTTAGTTCTTATACTAAGGTTAATCCTTCTTTAAGTAAGGTACAAGTATTTGGGCTCCAGCAACGTCAATTTCGTTGTAACCATACGGCTCTAGTACTTTTTTGGTCCTCTCGAACCATTTTGTCACATTTTCATACGCGCTGAAGTCGTATCCAAACGCCTGAAAAAAGTTTTAGAATATGAAGTTGAGTAGATATTTCGTTTTAAATTATATTATCAGGCTTATAACAACCAATTCAAAAGATTCTCAGTAACTGTATAGACCGAATCATACAAGTCGGCGAATATGAAGTTAGCTACAAGCTGCGCCATATCCAATCCAGACCGAAGCTGACATAAAGCTGCGCGTTGATTGGGTTTCGGGCAGCCTGGAGCGAACTTCACATACGCCGACTTGTGTGATTCGACCTATAGGTCTAATAACTACTATAGTAGAATTTAACTATAGCTGTGAAAGGTGACGTCCACAAGTGGTATATTATTTAAGGAAAATCGAACCAAGATGATATATATATCATTTGAAAGCTTGATTTATGGGCTTTTCAAAAATATTAAATGTGAAAAATATATTGTATGAAAAACACTAATAGAGCTTTGTATTTTTTCTAGTTTAGCAATAATAAAGTGCGTCTATCGTTAGGTATTTTGCTTGTATTCGTAGCTGATTCATCCACATTTATCTCTTAATTCGCTAAAATTAATAATTATAACCTACCAGTGTGACCAGTTAGTACGTACAATGTGACAAAAAACACTTAAAAACTGTGTCTAATTGGTAAACATGTTTCTATTTAACAATAATGGAGGTTACTTAACCAGGGTTGCTAAAGGAAAACTACCTATTGAGCCAAATATATTTATTTATCCTAATAGATTCAAAATTAATTTAAAAAAAAACGACAAGAAACAACTATGTGATTCAGTAAGTTACGAAACCCTAAAAATATAAATATTTATGCGTGATGTCACGAGCCTATAATCCCGGTAAATACGCTAAAAAAATAAGCCAAATTCACTGTTAAGGCCGTTGGACTTTAACAGAAAACATTTTCATAATTTTCTGTTCAACTGGCAAAAGAAAAAATACTGGTCCAATATTTTTTGGTAACGTTGCAATCCGGCTGTTTCTGGTTACCGCAACGCAGATAATTGTACGAAATAGTAGTTTTCATACGCACTATAATGCTGTCAGCATGCTGTCAGCCGACCGGCGTTAGGTAGTGCGTTGAGAAGTTGCGGTTTCATACATTCATCTGCGTTGTTGCAGTCGACTGCAGGCAGGCAGACTGCAACCCCATCCACATAGTGCGTACGTGATCTAACTGATGGACTATCATAGAATTACTAGCTGCGCCCACGGCGTTACCCGCGTTAGCCCGAGATAAAATGATAGCCTATGTGTTAATTCAATTTCTAAGCTACCTCCTTGCCAAATTTCATCTAAATCGGTTCAGCCGTTTGTTCGTGAAACTAAGAACCATACATACAAACTTTCGCGTTTATAATATTAGCAGGATAGAAGGATTGGACACCTAGCATATTCAACTTACGTCAAGGTTGGTAATGGTGACGATTATAGCTATATCGGCGATGGTGAGTTCATCTCCACAGACAAATGGTGTGTCTTCCAAAAATATGTCCAAGGAATCAAGTGCTTCGTCCAGTCTCGCGGCTTTTTCTTCGTTATATGGCTCTCCATGGAACAGCTGTGGTATCTAAAAATTGGTGATGATTTTAGCATCTACAGTTTTGTCCAAAACGAATATACAGGGTTATTTTTAATTAATTAGCATCCTTTTAGGTCCTTATTCTGTACATCAAAACTAACAAATCAAAAACGGCTAAGCCGATTTCGATAAAATTTGAACGGGACCAATTTTAATGTATACTTTTTCCAATAAAAAAAATAATTATTGAAATCCGACTACTATGTAAAAAGTAATGCGTGGGTTTCCTAAAAAAGTATAATATATGTAATTGAGTACCTCCTCCATAGCGTCGGTCAAAAATAATTTTAAAGCGGAACTTACATATAAATTCATGTATCTCGGAACCAAACAACCAAGATCATAGTTTAACCTCTGGTCCACTAGTGCTCGTTTCCGGGGGTTTTTTGGGTAAAGGGAATCGTTTTCGGCATAGGAATTGACCAAGTACATCATCATAGCTCGGCTGAAAAATGTTAAAACTCTCTGACTTGTAGTTCTCGAACAGTAAATCTCGCAACTCATCTCTTTAGTCTCATACTCGCATATCTTGTTAGAATTTAAATACTAAATAATCTTGCTAAATATTATCGAAATCAGTTGACAAATAGCGTAACAGCAAAAGTCCCGCTTTTTGAAGGGAATATCCCCCTATCAATAAATATTTTTCGCAAAAAACAGCATGACCGACTTCGCACCCGTGTACAGAATCATTACATACTTAGTATAAAACAAAGTCGCTTTCCGCTGTTTGTCCCCATGTATGCTTATATCTTTAAAACTACGCAACGGATTTTGATGCAGTTTGTTTTGAATAGATAGAGTAATTCAAGCAACCTGTGCAAAGCTGGGGCCCATCGCTAGAACGCAAATATTATGCACGGATCGATGTAACATTTTTCACATTATTGTTGATTTATCAAAAATGGCTCAGCCAATTTCAAAAAAATTTAAATGGGACCAATTTCGAAGTATATTATTTCCAATAAAAAAAATATTGAAATCGGACTACTACGAAAAAAGTTATGCGTGGTTATACATAAAAAAAAATATACGCGTCGAATTGTATACCTCCTCCGGTGGTTCGTCGGTCAAAAATCGAAGACGACGAAAAATCTGATATAAATATGTCCTAAAACTTGTGTTCCAAGTTTTGTCAAGATCCGTTGAAAAATGCGACATTTAGAAGAAAACCAACATCTGGACAAACGAAAACTAAATCGCCGTGTCTAAAGCGGAGATCTTCGCTTACGCTCGATCAATAAGACGTGGTCATTTTGTCCTACGTGGTAAGCAAGTAAAAAATACACATAACAAATAATAAAATTAATTCACCTTCCCCAAAAAATCAAACCACTATCATCAATTGTCGGAAGAACGTGGTGCGGGGTCACCTGAAAACAAAATATTTGAATTAACCCTCGTGGGTAGGTGTGTGAAATGTGGGTGATCATGATACCGTTTAAAAACAGATAGGTCAATTTGAGGATTTTAACTTTTTAAATAGTTTCATAATAGAATTTACCTTCATATAATCCGGTGTCATAAGTTTGTTGCCATTAATGTGGTCGATAGTGATCAGCTCGAGGTCTACGCCCACTGCCTTGGCCGTCATCATCACCGCTCGACACGAAGGGGATGCGGGGAGGTAATACAGCTTGGGGGGCTGCTCTGGTATTTTGCTCTCTGATCGCACCACTACGTTACTGTGAATCCATTTCAGTGTTTTAACTACCACTAAATACAAGACTTAAATAACCTAAAACTACTAATAACAAGCAATTGGATCAGCCATAGATCATTGAAGGTCTAAAGATAATCCAAATGCTCAGTATTTGAACAACTGACATATTTTATTCTAAATTAGACATCTTTGCATTCATAATTTTACTATTACCAACGTTTATTATAAGATCTACACTGAAATCTCCAAAAAAATCTCAAATGTTCTGATGTTTTTTTTCTACGAAAAAGTTGTTTTTATGCAACTTTATTTCGTGTATTTCGTGCCTAGCAGCCGTAGCGTAGCGAGCAGCCAAGGTACCGACTACTTGGTTGACGCGAGTCTAATGATGAATACCGAATTGGTGTCTACCAAGTAACAAACACTTTTAGTTGCACTAGCAGTGTTTTCAACGTAACAAAATTAGTAAAACGGCACGCGGGCGAACTCACCTACGACGCTTCTCTTTTTTACAAACTCTACTAACGTTTGTGATAAGATCACAAACGTTAGTAGAGTTTTTTCGTGGTTTTCGTCCCTATGAAGATCTGGGTAACGTTTGTCAGGCACAAAAGCTCACCACCGAAAGGACACATAGATATATATATATATAGTGGGGTACATTCTCACCGGCCCCCCTACCGCCTAAGCAATAGCAATCGTAATAGCAATCGTTTATGACTTCATTTTAGTCATTTGGCACCGCCTATGTGACGTTAGCCATCAATTGCTTTGCGCGGATTGCAAAAGCAATCGTTGAATGAACAACTTTGATGGCTAACGTCACATAAGCGGTGCCAAATGACTAAAATGAAGTCATAAACGATTGCTATTACGATTGCTATTGCTTTAGGCGGTAGGGGCAGATCCATTGCGCCCGGATAAAATGTTTAGAGAATTTCTTAAGCGTTCCCAAAAACAAGATTAAGTCTAATTTTCTGCGTATGTAAAATAAAAATCTAAAATAGACTCTCACCTTGAAAAATCTACCAGTATAAATATAGCTAACATTAACACAATAGCCATCGTTAGAAGTAATGAAAATCTTATGTAAAACCTTAAAACTTAAATTTTGTTACTGCTAAATCACTTAACATGTAAATACAAATTTTAAGCTATGAATTTATGAAGTGCTCGTAAGTAACACTATTGACTCGTAGAAATCAAGAGCTCTTGCTGCTTTTTTAGTCCTAGAAGATAGTAAACCAAATGAGCAGATAAATAAATAAGTAATATTTTTTTAAGGTGGATCTCTCGATTTCAGTACAAAACAGGTATGACAAGCTACTACTAATCTAAACACTGAAATGAGCCAAGTTTTGTTACAGTCGTAATTATGGACAATATAAATAAGAGGCAGTCCTATGATAATGCTCAATCATTACAGCTATTGCCTACAATGTTAACCTTATGATGGATGATCATTATATACCTACTAGGGCACAAATATGATGGGCATGTTACTAAGACAAAAAATAATTCTTTTGAAACCGAAGTAGGTACTTGTAGGGATTTAGTTATTATGTGATTTTTAGAATGAACTAATCCAACTACAATATAGGCGGCAACTAGAATATATACGATACAATATATTTTATAGGTCATTGTGTCGTATAATAATTATATTGTATATATACATATTTTAGTTGCCGCCTATATATATTACTAATTTTTACCCGCGGCTTCGCCCGCATGTTATTTTGATTTTTGACGCAATATCATTATAATTTATAGCCTATGTGTTATTCTGATATATAAGCTATATTAATGCAAAGTTTCATCTCAATCCGTTCAGTAGTTTTTACGTGAAAGAATAATAAACATCCATACATACATCCATCCATCCATCCATCTTCACAACCTTTCGCGTTTATAATAAAGAAATATAAATAAATATTGGGAGACATCTCACACACGGTCTCTGACCCCAAACTAAGCAAAGCTTGTGATAAGGCTGCCAGAGACTGATATACTACATATTTTAAATACATACTTATGCAGATAGTATGTATTTAAAATATATAATACTAGCTTTTACCCGCGGCTTCGCCCGCGATATAATTTAATTTGTGTTTATCTTGGCAAAAAAATATGGTAACAAAAATAGTAAGTGCGCCACAAAATATTAGCCCCAATTCAATGTGAAACGGTACACAAATATTGTAGAAAATAATCATTTCAAAGCCAAAAAACAGCCAATCTTAACTAATTGGTTTCATCATCGTTATCATACGCACCTTTTTTTGTCCCACTGTTGGCTATAGGCCTCTCTCTTGCAGTGCCATCTGCTTCGGCTCTTTGTCGGTCGTGACCAGGCTCGGCCGGCGGTATTAATGATATCGTCGAGATAGTCGACCCACCTTGCTGCCGCGTCGCACATAGCTGAGCGCTCTCACCTATTCAAGTACCCCAGTTGACCAGCTCGGTCACCACCGTCTTTCTTGCTCAAGAAGCGCTGGTCGAATTGGTTGCCACGCCAGTGTGAACGATGTCATACGCAGGGCTTTTGCGACCGCCAATATAGCAGCCGTACTTGAACCGAATGGGTTTACGCTTGGTGATGGCAAAAGGCCTGACGGTATGAAGCAGGTCCCATGGAAGTGTAGACGGCCCTTAGAATGGGACGCGACTTGCATCGATACTTTGGCGTCGTCACATCTTTCTAAGACTCAGAGTAAGGCTGGAGCGGTGGCCGATTCGGCGGAGCAGCACAAACGGCGCAAATATGCTAACCTCGGCAGTGGTTACATATTTAAGCCGTTTGAAATTGAGACATTGTGCGCGTGGTGGCCGGGACCTCATCTTGTTTTCCAAAGTCTTTCTGAGCGTCTGGTGTACCCGCCGCGTGACCAAAATGCTGGTGTTTATTTGGATCAACGTATAAGCAGAATTGCCAAGCTGATTGGCAATGCTGCCAGCATGCTGGGACGCTGCTAACTGGCAGTGGGCTCGAGCATTTAGAATATCTTTAGACCTTCAAGGGTCTGTGGATGATCCAATTACTTGATATGTAGTAGTAGTTTATGAAGTTTTACATTTTAAGTCTTGTATTTAGTGGTAGTTAATAAAGGCACTTGCTATATAAAAAAATCAAGTACCTTGCACCTTGTTGTTACTGTTCAAACCTAACCCGCCATCAAAATACCTTATACTTATAAATGCTTCTGTTGATTATGATAAGGTTAGAATGTACCCGCCCATGGGTTTCCGTTTTGTCGTGGCGGGGGAACTTAATAGCCGAGGCTTATTGGCGGCGCGGGAATACCAGGTAGAGCCGCTTCTCTGGTTATTTTCTGAGACAGCTGAGAAGGCGGCGCTCGAGGTCTCCCGATTCTTTTTGGTCTTTTCCCCCTAGGCAGTTTAGAAGTTTGCACTCGAGGTTGGGCCGCTTTTCTGGGGTTTTTAACTATAGCAGCTGAGAAGCTGACCGGCAAGTTGCGTGTCTAATGAGGAGTGCCGTAACTGAGCCGGGCTGCACTTTTATCACTGTTCAATCCTAACCAAACCAACAAAAATTTATGTTCGTGTCAAGGTCACAATTCAGAATCAAGGTTAATAACCTTAGTTTCAGGATACTCATACTCATACCATACTACTTCTAAAAATCAAGTCGATCCGTTTCTTAGTATATTAGCATGGATTCTGCACCATAAAGGTAGAATAAAGAAATATGTTTAACCTCTAATGGTGGTATATTAAAAAATTGTTTTAATGTCAGACGAAATGACGGCCCAGTATTAAACGTCATTGTAATAATGTAGCATGGCAAAAGGAAAACTATTTTGTCCAATTTTAATGTCAGTTGTCATTGTCGATCCATACTTTATTTCCTCTTTGAGGAGCTATAATGGTGGAAAGACAATTTGTCTCTTTGCTATGCTAAGCGAGACGGTTATAAAAGTCTGCAGTCAATGTATGTCACCTGTCATCTAATTACGTTTTGTCAATCCTTATTAGGCCCAATCAAGCCAATTATGAACGCGTCATCGTAAATTTAATAGCAACGTAAAAAGTGTTCTCTCTATCGAATGCCTAATGTAAAAAAGAAACAGAAATAGTCTAACTAACTGTTATTAAGATGGTGCCTTCAAAATTGGGCCTTTTAGCGTAGTTGTGATAGGTGACAGTTTCGCTAACGATAGATTTTGTCCTATCCTACGGGAATTATGCAATTTTCGGGATAAAATGTAGCCTATGTCCTTTCTCAGGCTCTATACTATCTGTGTACCAAATTTCATTAAGATCGGTTCAATAGTTTTGGCGTGAAATCGCGACAGACAGACAGACAGACAGAGTTACTTTCGCATTTATAATATTAATATAAATTAGTAAGGAAGTAAGGATTAGTAGGATAGTAGGATTATTGTAGTGGGCTTAGTTCATCGCAACGGGAGCTTTTCTGTGATTTAAACTTGGCTTTAGCAGACGTCATTTCGATAAAACAACAGTTTATTGACATCACAAGAAGGAACATAAGAAAGAAAGACAAAACAAGGCACAAAAATCGGTATTTTTGAAAAAATCTCTTTCAATCAACTTCTAGATGAATGGAAAATAATTATCATCAGTAATATGATGTTGATGAACGACGTGTAGTCAAAGTGATGCTATGTGTAATCACATTGCTCATTTCCTTAGGCTTTCGTAATTTATACCTACGGTCAAAGGTTAGTAAATGCCTTGTTGATAGGTACTTTCTTAAAATTCAATTGATGAAAGTCAATTTAAACCTGCAATTCTGGGCAGTTGTGCATAGAAATTTATGTTTACTGGACATTTAGATAAATAAAACATTATTTATATTGCTGAAGCAGTTATGTACAATTCTTTTTTAACGGCTGCATTAATTTAATCGAGAACATGCGTCACAGATCATAGAAAATGTAGATGCCAAAGGATAAAAAATCTTTAACAACAAACAAAAAATCCGAAAATCAGATAATTAAATATTATGTGAATAAAAGTTTAAGAAATATCAAAGGTAAGTCACAGACACATGTCCATAGACACATCCTTATGGTGTGTCCACACACTCCGGGAGGCAGCGAAGCGAGGCTCTCGCCACGAGGCGTGGCGAGCGGAGGCGGCACAAGAGTAACCGATAGCCATCCACGAGAGGAATGACGAGGCCAGGCGAGGCGACACGAGCGCACTATCCACACACTCTTGCTCGCGTCCCCTCGTGTCGCCTCGCGGAGAGTGTGGACGCACCATTATACACCACTCAACGTAACAAAAGCACGACGTGGTGTAGTATTAACATTTAACATTACGATAAACATTGTATAAAAATTGTGTCTATATCAATTATTACTATTTATATAACATCGTCAATTCCACGTTTCGTTTATATAGTACTAAGTTATATTCACTGAATTTCCCTTCTCATGACAAAAACGGATATTGGCAGAAGTTAAGTAGTACAATAAAATACATTACTTAGACATAATAATGGTTCAACAGTCGACACACTGTTATTTATCTAAAGGTCATCGAGTATAAACATTCATAATTTATACGAAAATTAGTAGTAATCTTACAAATCTACTCTACCATCGGTGATTTTACAACTTTACTTAAACTCGTATATAGGTGTCACGGTAGTGCTCCGTTAAGATATGACAAGCAAAGAGCAGCACAAGAGCACTATTTTGACATTCATTAATGTATTTTGATTAATGGGTAGAGTTTGTGGCGTGGGCTTGTAGAGTTAGGGCGCGTAGAGATAAAAGCTTAGCTATACCAAAGAATATATAATAATACTACGTATAGAACGGTCAATCATTACCCCCCACCCGTTTGAGTCTTCCTCACTTCCACCCCGCGTGTGAGTACCGATCGTGTACTCTGCGCGCGGGCTTCACTGGCCTTCGAGCATATACCAATGGAGATGTTAATGATAAAATTTACAAATATAATTGTCTGCCAATGTTTACGGGGGACGGGGAACACACGCATTGCACACGCGCAAATAAAAATCTTATTTGTGTAAACGCACTCTAAAACAATCCCGCACACCATCATATAATACGCACACAGTTATAAAATATAGCGTAGTTACGCAATGCTTCGACGCACACTATGATAATATCTAGTGATGGGCATTCTTAAGATGATTTTGTATTTTTTCCGAAAATTGTTTCCCTTATTATGATGGTTTATTAAGTGTAAAGTGCTAGTGAACGTGTATGCGTGCGTGTGTAGGCAAATGATACAACATTGCTAAATGTGACTTTCGTAGCGGCAATCTCGTTGAAACTTGCAGTAAAGTTACCATCCACTTTACTGGTGTGTGGGTATAACATACTAAGACTATGATTTTTACTAAGATTCCGACCAAAGACCCTGTATCCCGGTCATGAAATAACTTATTAAAAAAATTAATACAGAAATTCACAAAATATTAGGTTATTTTGCCAATTTCGAAAATAATATTTTAAAAATTACTTATTTACGCAGGTTGTGTCTTTGAATATAATGTTTATATATAAGGTACGATCTATTTATGACCGTGAAAGCGATTGGTGATATTGTAAACGAGAGCCAAATAATCCAATATGTAGGAACTAACACATCGCATTTTGAAAATTTTAAATTCATTCAATCAATTTCACTCACCTCTTGTCCCCGCACTACGCCTTCTACCAGGACGTCGTCGCGTCGTAAAACTGTCGCTAATTTTATCGCAACTGGTAGTTCTTTTAAATCACAATTATTCAAAACTACATACACAATTGACAAAATAACACTTACTTGTGATAGGAAATACCGTGTTCCCGTAAGTTTGATGTCGCTGATCGTATGTTACACAAAAATTATATAACGTGTATGGCCGAGGAGCGGCAAATGGCCAGCAGAGGGGTACGCCTTACGTTAACATCTCCTTTGGTATATGCTCGAAGTCACTGGCCGGTAGATTTTGTAATAAAAAATACCTAGACTGTGACAATAGGGAAGAATTGTGCTGTGTATGGTTGAATATCAATAATACGTAACAAAACAATACATTTTAATGTTTATCTAAGGATAAGTAAAAGGAAATTATTTTACATTATTTGGTAACTTTCTCTTCATATTTTCTTTCAAATAAAATAGATCGGTTACCTATTGCTAAAATGCTTCCAAATTAAGTTATTGTTTTACTTTTATAAGCACTAGATTTATATTCATTTTTGCTAAATTGAATACGCAACTGTCTCACTCAAGCGGCATGTCGTCACGTCGTGGTGATCGCTGACAGCCATAGACGTTTCGCACACAAATACACGTGTAGCGTTCGTGCGTATGTGTATTGTCTGTGAGTAAGTACTGTGTAGTGTGCGTAAGACAGCAGATTTTGTATGAAAAATCGCGGAGTGTCCGGGCTGGCTATACGTGAGTTTTGTCAATTTTTTAACATTGTCAAAGTCTCGTCTTGGCAACATTCTACATTTTTTTCCATTTATGTATTCATTATACGATACGTTGCATTTAGCGCATAAGTACCTACTTCAAATTCTACCATCTTGAAATATGTTTTGAGATATTTTCCTCAACAACATATTTCAAAAATATTAAAATCGGGGTGGAAATATGTTCAAAGAAGCCAAATATGCATTTATTTACTATAAACATATATTAATCTTCCGGCTTCATCATCAGACCTTGAAACCTAATCGTGGTCAAAGTTCACAAGACTTTTCTAAGAAATCCAAAACAGCTATGATACGATTTTCCATCATGAAGTTCCAATTCATATCTTCCGGCTCCATCATCAGATCAGTTCAACAGTACCATATTATTGTATTGTCTTCAGAACCACATACAGCTGCCAATTTTCATTACGCTACGACCCTTGGAAAATGGATTAAATTAGTTACCTTAGATTCCATTACATACAGGTCGACAAGCGAAAATCAGTGAAAATGGTCATCTATATGCGGCTGTCAGTCGCGTCCGTAAGCCGCGTCCGAAAGTATGTTTCCAGTTTTATTGCGATAAGCGAAATAATAAACCATAATCCTTATAAACTAATATATCTTTATTACTCCAACCTACAGTAAACTTGCAAGTAATCAATAAAGTACATATACCTACGTGTGGAAAATACTTTGTTTTTGTTCTTATCAGCTAATCACATTATATTGATTGTATTTATTTTACTCTTTCTTCATGAAAGACGCAAGTATTTGTGCTCCGGCGACGTCGATCTCTTCGTAACCGAAAGGTTCTAGAGCCTTCTTGGTCCTCTCGAACCATTTTGTTACGTTTTCGTGCGCACTGAAGTCGTATCCAAACGCCTGAAAAAACAAAAGTTATGTTACTCTAAGACAGAACTATGGATAGCTGAATTTTTTATTATTACTTACAGTGACGTTGTACACAGGTCTTCTGGCCTTATTATGACAAACAACGTATACGTGTCAAACAACGTATAGGTACATAAAATGTACGTGATTTGAAAACGCAACACATCGTAAATGTGCTTTGACACATAGGCACGTTGTTTATCAAAAGATCAGCAGTTTTGCCCACCCCAAAAAAATGCCATGTATCGATACCTTCGAGCAAACATCTACAGAGTCACAGTTCCTAAGTAAAAGTAGTAAAAAAATGTCCGAGCGTCGTCATACATACCGACTTCGATATTGACACGAAATAATCCACAAAGTCCCGTTTTCTAAAATCTCGACGTTATGTGACTTAATTTGTGCTTGTAACCGAGTACTTGGGCAGCGCGCGGCGTTGTAATCGGCTTGCAATCGCCTTACGACTAACTAAAAAGCCTGCCCACTACGTAGCTTGGGCAGAGTTTTGGCCCGGACATTTTTTTGCACGATTGTGGCTCTATAGATATTTGCTCGAAGATCGATACATGGTATTTTTTCATTCAAGGTATCTAGGGTATGCCAAAAAGTTTTTAGGTTTTTGTCATTCATACTACTGGCACCGTGTTGTGTTTACTTGTTTTTAATTTATGATTTAGGTACCTAATTCTAATGTTTAATTAATTAATGTGGATTAAGTGTAAATGGAGGATTTATTTATTTATATGTTGTAAGCAATTGATTTTTTTTTTGTCAAGTGTTTACCATTGTGTAGATTTTTTTTGACTTCTCAAAAGTGTTTCTCTGACATCCACTTGTTGAATAAATGAAATGAAAAAGGATGGCACCAAAGCTACGTCTTTGTACCTATATATACATATCTACCTATTGTATTCTCTGTTTAGTCTTAGAGTTTCATCTAAGTAAATTAAATAAAAAATGCAGACATGCAGATCAATACTGGATCGTGAAAATCTGGCAGACCGTAGAGTATGGAGTAATTGAGACAGGTCTCTATCCAAAAGTATAAGATAAAAGAAATACAAAGAAGATGATTAAAATAAATGTTCAACTACATCTATCGTCCGAAGGAAGTCAGGTATAGGTAATAGGTATCTCTTACGTCTATATTGGTGATGGTGACGATGATGGTGATATCAGCGATGGTGAGGTTGTCTCCGGCAACGAACGCGCGCCCATCCAGGAAATTGTCCAGCCAGCCGAGTGCCTCGTCCAGTTTGGCGGCGTTTTCTTCGTCGTATGGTGCTCCTTTGAATAGGATCGGTAACTGAAAAAGATAAAAAAATTCTTCTAGTCTTTGTTTTATCATTTCATTTATCAAAGATGATCTCAAAGATGATCAAGATATAGAAAGAGAACGCAGAGCATTAGCAGTGAGATGTAATATGATTGCCCGCAGGTTTGCTCGATGTACAAATGACGTTAAAATAACTTTATTTAAGGCCTTCTGCCAGTCTTTTTATTCGAGCAGCCTGTGGGTATCGTACACCAAAAAAACATTAAATTCACTTAGAGTACAGTACAATAATGGTAATGGTTTTAGGATAATGTTGGGGCTGCCACGCTATTGTAGCGCATCAGGGATGTTCACACAAGCTCGAACCGATGGTTTTCATGCCATCATGAGGAAAAAAGTATACTCCCTGCTGACAAGAATGCGTGGCAGCAGTAACAGTATCCTACACATAATTATTAGTAAACCAGATTGCCCTATACAGGGACATTGGAATAATGTTTTACTAGGCTTAAGATAATAATATCTAATATAAATTACTGCTGTAATATGGACTAAGTACTGTCTGAAAAAAAGATTTATTATTATATTATTGTTATTATCAATTTGCAATCAAACTCATATCACCTTTTAACAACTGCTCTACTTTTTAACTACGTTAAATAATTTAACTTGTAAAAATTCTTTGGGTTTCAATTAGAATTAGGAACACTTAAAAAGGATAATTGACATCACTTTTCATTAACTTAGTTAGTTCGGTATCATCATTATCATTTACTAAAATTACCTGTTGAATACGATGAAGATATGTCATATTTTCTCTATTACCTATAGGAACACTTAAAAAGGATAATTGACATCACTTTTCATTAACTTAGTTAGTTCGGTATCATCATTATCATTGACTAAAATTACCTGTTGAATACGGTGAAGATATGTCATATTTTCTCTATTACCTATCTAAGTGATATCTAGATCAAAAACAAAACAATGTTAGAGAAAGTTAGTAAGAAATTAGTTAGACTTTGGTATTAATGAAACCTCTATGAAGCGAAATTTTGCACTTATAACCCATTTGATAAGGATAAGTTGAGTTTTAGTTAGTTTAATCTCTTAGTTAAATTTAAAAAAAATGATTAGGCAGACAGATAGCAAGTATTATTATAATTCTGCCAAAGACGTCACGAAGATTTTGGTAGCGTTTGTGCTAACTACTCCTATACGTCATAAATCTGGCATTTATTATTTTCGACCTTACTATATCTATTCTCACAAATAACTCATCTATCAGTTACATATTATATTATAAATAATTTAAATAGAACTTACATATAAATTAGCGTATCTCTGGAACAAAGTCCCTAGATCGAAGTTCAGCCTCTGATCGACCACAGCCCGAAGCCGGGGATTCCTCGGGTAGAGAGAATCGTCTTTACCATACGCGTTAGCCAAATACGCCATGATGGCACGACTGAAAAAAAACAATAAAACATTTGTATCATAATGTGTTATTTGGTAATCACCTCAAAACATCCGTACTCAAACAAGCTAAGAGTCAATTAATTCCTAAGCTCGCAACTTATATTTTTTTGGATTCCGTATCCGTAGTTTCCCAGTCACAAACATGTTGTTATAAATATTTACTAGATGGCGCTGGCAGTTTCTAATACGCGCCATTTTGTTGAAGCGTGAAGAATTTTCTCGTTTGTATCTACAGTGTGGATTTCATTAATAAACGACCTCGGTTGTAACGACTTTTTGGTTATAGCGACGTCAAACTTACGTCCTTTGAATTTTAGGCATACTTTTGTACGAAATGCATTCGTCAATAGCGACTTCAGATATAGCGTCGATTTCTGGTTTAGCGACTAGATTTTTTGAACCATTTGTGACAGATTCCTAGAAATCCCTTGCGGATATTGCGACATTGTCGGCAGGCAAAGGAACAAAGACTCATTCATAAAACTATTGAGCTTTCTTATCCTTTGTTTACATTCACAGTTTACATTCAGAGATGGTCAAAGGCATTGTTTTTCTGTAGAACTCCTTAACACGAGTACGAAGTTAGAACTTATAAATCAGTTACATAGCAATTTCCAGTGAGTGAACAATGTTTCTTGCACTTGTGGATATGGTTACTAGACGTAAGTGCATTTACTGTTAAAAAAAAAGTGGACAGCATTTCGAGACTGAATAACGGTGAAAGCAATATAGATCTGTAAAAAAAATTTGGAGTTTCACATTCTATTATAATTATCAAGAATGTGGAAAAATGTACCTGACTTTTTATCATGGATATAGCGACCTTTGGATATAGCGACGACATTAATGTGGTCCCTCGGCCGTCGTTATAACCGAAATCCACTGTATTTAAAAATTTCGGCAGAAAATCATCACAATAGGTAGATGCCTAATTATCATCATCTACGAAACACTATCATGCTTGTGACGTCTTGAGACAGCTCTTGATTATGTAAAACTTAGGTACTATTTAAAACTTTAAGACAGTTTTACCCGGTCAGCCTTATGAATTAATATTTTATTTTACCTTACTCAAAAAAAAAAAGGGTCTTGGACTAAATTTTCAGCTGATTACAAATACTTAACTCGTTTTAATCCGCCAGCTTTATTTTATGAACTTTTCCAAAATGTAATAATGTAGGTATTTGTATTTTTGAATTCGATACGTAATTATAATTTCTTTATTTATAATTTTTCATACTCATTGACATTTTTAAACTGATAATGACATTGTTATTTTCATGATACTGATACAATTTTATTTTTGATTTGTATTTTAATATATTTTTTTCTGTGTACCGAATGATACTGATCTTGTAAAATCTAAAAAGTGTGCTTATTTATTTATATTAAAAATTTAATTAAGTAGAACTTTTAAAAATTGTAACTATACGATTCCAAGTGCCTGTATTGTGTCTACGGAATAAAAAAAATTTGACTTAGACTTTGAATATTTTATGTTTTATTAGATTCACCTTTCCCAGAGAATAAAACCGCTATCGTCCATTGTAGGTATAGTGTGTTGTGGGTTCATCTGAAAATCACAAGTGGAAAATTAAAAAGTAAAACATTTTAATTTCTAATACCCAGTCCACTCTTTAGAACGTTCATGATCAAAAAGGGAGCCCATTCTTTCCTAAATTCAAAACAGGGGTTATTTTGGAACTATGACAGAAACAGACATACAGAAGCTTAGGTAAAATAGCAATTACTATTCCATTCCAATTTTGCCAAGCTACCTCTGCTCTACTGTTATCACGTAACGCGAGGGGTGTTTTGTGCATTTCTGCCCTCAACATCTGTTCGAGCTAGTTCAGCACCAAAGCGTGGCTCATGGGCCCCTGGTAAAACTGCTCCAGTGACTTGGATGGTGAGATTTCGATGTGGATGACAATAGTGATACAATTCTTATTCGAAAAAACGGGCGAAAGATCTTGCACTGATGTCCAGCATGACGTGTTTTGTGCATTTACTCTTCTGTGGTGGATACATAAATATGCTTAAATATTCATAAGCAAACTTAAATAAACATATAAATTGCAAGATAAAAATATTGCATCATAAAAATATCGGAACAACATTTCAATACACTCGTCGCTTGTACAAACAATCGCGCCGTTGTACGAGCTTGTACAACGGCGCGATTGCCGGACCGGTTTGCTCGGCGCGCTGAATCATGACGCGCTCGCTCCCGCCGGCAGAGTAGTGCCTACCTAACTCGCGCGCGAATATCATTTCGTACTTTTAATTCAATATTTCATGTATCTGTGATTGTTCTGTGTTGCAAACTATTGTGTAACCAAAGACATTGTTAATACTAATTAGTGAACAATAAACAATCATTAGTGAATTTAAGTGACTATTTATTCACACACCCCAGGCAATCACCCCATACTTCCAAAGTCTACCCAAGCAAGAACAGCTCTTTTAAATAAAGAAGCATATCATCAGTGCCGCTGGACCGACTACTCCAGTAATTTGGAATTAGAATTTCCGTTAGATATGACTTGGCGATGTGTAGATATACTGTCCTTTTTCTTATATCGAGCTGTCATCTTATGCATACATCCATCCTTCAGCTGGACATAGGCCTGTCCTATGGATCTCTAATAAAACGGATTGGAAACGGCTTGCATTCAGCGTGACCCTGCGGTCTTAATGAGATCATCTGTCCACCTCAAAGGTGGTCATCATAGGTTCCGTATGGCGCGTCACTGGCATCGTGTGTTTTAATAGTACATTGTACACCGAGGGAAGAAAACGATCTATTTCAGTTCGAGAGTATGCTTAAAGGAAAAACGAGAACAGAAATAACTTTCTCCCGAGTGATACACAGTGCTTTATCACCTACGAGGAAAATAAAACACAATATTTCTTTAATTAAAGTTTAGGAAGTAAGTTATTTATGACTTCTTGGGCTGTATTTTTTATTTCTGGTGGCGTCATCATTACCAAATCGTCACTTTCACTATCAGATGACATTTTAGAAAATTATTTAGAAAATTAAAAGGTAGGTACTGTTAAATTATCAATTTAGTTAAAAACAAAATTTAACGCAACGAAATAAATTGCCGCGCTTTTTTTTCGCATTGCAAAATAAGGATGCCATCCTCATTTCATTAAAATTAGAAAAACACCGGCTCTTTTCTCTAATTATTTGACCTCTTTGAGATTTGAGGTTTGTATGTTTCCTGCCTCTTTTTCTAATTATTTCATACAAAACGTTTTGTGAGGTTTGACATTTGTATTTTTTTTATGTTCGCTGCTAGAAAACAAAAGAAAGCTAGCCGGGCAGTAATGGATTTTCATACAACATTCCTGCCCTGCTTCGGAGGGCAGTAATAAAATTCCATATAACTTTTCCTGCCGCACATTTTTAAGGAGAAATTATGAACTTTGTAACCCGTTTATGAACGAGTAGTATAAAATAAGATTATCTACCTTCAGAAACTCCGGCGTCATGTGCTCGCCTTTCATAAGGTCTGTGGTGACAAGTTCGAGGTCCACGCCCACCACCCGGGCCGTCATCATCACCGCTCGGCTTGGAGGTGACGGGGGGAGGTAATACAGCTTGATGGGCTGAGACGGCATCCTGTTTTTGTTCCTAGATCGAGCTAGTGCGTTGCTGTTAACACAAAACATAAATTACGTCTAGAATTCTCTATATATTGGAATCCAAGATTGATATGTATTTATTTCTTCATGAATTTATAAATAATGTATTATCTAACTAATATTATAAACGTGAAAGTTTGTGAGTATGTAAGTATAGATCTTTTTTTACTCTAACACGCAAAAACTACTGAACGGATTGAGATGAAACTTTGTAATAATAATGCTTATTAATCAGAATAACACATAGGCTATAATTTATAAAAATATTGCGTGAAACGAAATTCGCCGGGTCAGCTAGTTATCAATAAAGTAGACGTCAGATTGAGATTGATTATAAAAGTAAAGAAGATATAATAATACAAAAGTTAGGAACATTTCAGAAGCTCTCCTTAGTGTAGAATTCTAGATATTTTTTCAAAAACACTTAAAGTACTCGTCTATACCTATAGAGTATATGACACACAGATGACAGTCCATCCATCCATCCATCAGCCAAAGGACGTCCACTGCTGGACATAGGCCTCCCCTATGGATCCCCAATAAGACCGGTTGATAGCGGCTTACATCCAGCGCGATCAGGTCATCTGTCCACCTTGTGGGTGGACGTCCTACGCTGCGCTTGCCGGTACGTGGTCTCCACTCGAGAACTTTTCGACTCCACCGGTCATCAGTCCTCCGCGCTATGTGCCCTGCCCAGTGCCATTTCAACTTGCTAATCCGTTGGGCTATGTCGGTAACTTTGGTTCTTCTACGGATCTCCTCATTCCTGATTCGATCCCGCAGAGAGACTCCGAGCATAGCCCTCTCCATAGCTCGTTGGGCTACTTGGAGCTTACTAATAAGGTCCACAGTGAGAGACCACGTTTCTGTGCCATAAGTCATCACTGGCAACACACACTGGTCGAAAACTTTCGACTTGAGGCATTGAGGTATGTCGGACGAAAAGACGCTACGCAATTTTCCGAACGCTGCCCATCCGAGTTGGATTCGGCGATTGGCCTCTTTGTCGAAGTCAGACCTACCTAACTGATTGTCTACACAGATGACAGATAACAGTAGTTGTAACAAATTGAAATGAATAATAAATAAATACCAGACAAACAAAACAGTAATGTTACAGTGTTACAGTAGGTTAGTAGACTGCAGAAACTTTAGAACTAATGCAAATAAATAACTAAGTAGGTATGTTTTTACCTAATAATTACTATCCTGAAACTAGCAAGTCATTTAAAGACGCCAGCAAACTACTTACTAGTTTCAATGAGAGTAAGAGGCACGCGAAAACATATCCGGATCTTTCAATGTGAAGATGGAGCAGAAATACTTTAGTGACAGTCTGATCTCGTGAAACAGAAATACCTACATGTGCTTTTTTATAATTTTAAATAAAGTGTGCAATAATATCAAGCTATCGTTGAATTTTTTAATATGAAAAGGGAAATATGGTTTGTATAAACTGGAGACTCTAGTGACTAAACTATCCCTTTTGATATTAAACTTACTAGTGTCATAATATAGTTTCTTAAAAAATAAAAACAAACAAAATACCTACAGGAAATGATAGCTAATATTAAACGAAAACTACTTCGAAAGAGGAGCACAAAATGGCAAAGGCTCGTGCGTGACCGACGTTGCATGTTATACTGTTTAACCAACCATTAAAACAACCATCACCGAACAAGCCCTATCATCTGTACCATTCTCCATTTATTATTTACTCGTTACGTGGAAAATCCATAACCTCAGTCGAGGCAGTGCAGTGCTTTGAAATTCTAGTAACTGGAAGTTTTCTAAAAACTGATTTCTTAGCGCCTGACAATGTCTTTAGAAATAGAAATAGTAAGTTCGTATAGGGCGGGTGGCTCACTCTGGTATGATTTTGAGCCACCTGATGACTAAGAGGTTAAAACAACCGGGATCCACAAATTAAAGTATCATCCGAACAACGACAGTACTGTACTGTACCAGCCTTTTTAATAGTCCACTGCAGGACGTAGGCCTACTCACGAAGGGTGATTGGGCCATATCCACCACGCTGGCCCAGTGCGGGTTGGTAGATTCACATACGCCATTGAATTTCTTCTACGGACGTATGCAGGTTGCCTCACGATGTTTTCCTTCACCGAAAAGCCTATGATGTGAAATTTCGTACATAAGTTCCAAAGAAACTCATTGGTACGGGATCGGGATTTGAACCCACGACCTCACGATTGCAGGTCGGGTGTTACTGCCACTAGGCCACCACGGCTTCACCACGACAGTGCTTAGTTGTAAATGCCACCCGTGGTCACCCATTTGAAGACTGATCGCGCCGAATATTGCTTAGCAAATAAATAGAAATATAAAAATGATAAAGCCATATTTTGCTTTTAAGCCAGAATTTTTAGGACAAGATGTGTTTCTTAAAGTATTGTAGATAGGTACTTAAACAGTTCAATTTAAAAAAAAATTGAAAGTATCAGGAGATTAAAAATCAGGTATTATTTTTTAAACGAAAATCAAATGGTGACATAAAAAAACACCAAACCCTTATTAGCTAGGTAGGCACGTTTTTCTTCCACCATAAACCAAGCACACGTATTATTCGAATTAATTCACTTACCCAAAGGAATTTGACAAAAGAAATATTACTAACATCGATGCGTAAGCCTTCATTTTTGAAATCTTAGTAACAAATTTAGTAAAAATAAAAAATAGTTATATTGCAATTAAAATCAAAACTGAAAAAAAACATCATTGAGTAAGTATTTGTGATAAACAGTTTTTTTTTTGGTTGTGAATCCAAAGGAAAAACACAAATAGTTGCGAAAGCAATGCTAGCTTCAAACCGTTTGTTACAAAAATTAAAGAAATGTTTACCACAAATACTCGAAATAAATAAAGTACATAACAATTTTAAGTATCCGAACTTATTAAAGATTCTACTTTTTCCTACAACTCTCACTCACTTTGCTGCTTGGATTTTTTCGGCAACAGATTTGTCCATACATTGGCCCAGTTTGATATGATTTACCTACCACAACAAACTACCACAATTCAAACAATTTAAAAACTCAAGATAATGAATGTCTGGTTAAAAAAAAGAAAAACAAAACAAAGATATCACAGTTATTACAACCACAATATGACAAGAACAGAATGGAAAAAAATATGCAACCCCGAAATACAATACTCGTCGAGTACTTCGTTCAAATAAACTGCGAAGATTTAAACCGCCTTGGTTTTAGTAAATGGAGTACAAATCAAACGTTTTCTGATATCTGACAACCCTCCTCGGAGTCAAGCACTAAAATGAATCGTGCTTGGTTACGTTTGTGAATAAAAACTGTTATGGTGGTCGACACCATAGAAACGGGGCGGTTCCATAATAATGCTAAATCATTATGACAATGGCGTACAATGCGGCTCTATGATGGATGATATAACTACTGATATACCACCATAGTAAATCCATGGTAGTCACGACACCTGGTCAAAAATCCATTATAAGTTCAGGTCACTTATCCATCGATCGAACTCACGTATTAGTTTGCGTTGCGGTTTAAAGTTGTTTTATGATTCATTGAAATAATGGTATCGATCAGAGGTTTGGATACATGGAACCAATAAATACTGGATGATTTAACCATTTCAGAAGAATAATAATTTGGGCTTATTTGCGTTAGTTGATGTCCTACAGCTAACAAAATGCATAGAGGTGAAAATAGGCTATTTGACTAGTTTTTGGGAATAATTTTAAATCATTCGTTAGTACATAATAAGCACACTACATTTATATTTCCGAGAAATCTAATGTATTAACAATGAAAATCAAGTGTTAAAGAATAGATATTCAAGATCCCGCCAAAACGACATTATGTAATGGCGCTGGTCTGTGAAGTCACACACTAGTAAATAACATTAGTTAATACTAGTAAATACGCTAGTTTACATTTAAAAATTGACAAAAAATACTTTAAAAGTAACTTACAGATCCAAAAACGTTACTCCAAAAACACGTAACACAAATTACACAAACAACAGTCAATCGAGAAATTCTTGTTTACTAGCATCATGTAACGTCACCAGAAGAGTTGCCGCCCTTCTTAGAGCGTTCACGTCACAGATAAAATATCAGTAAATATCGTATTGTATTTCGTGCGATTTACTAAAATCAGACATATTTTAGTTTAAATAATGTGAAATATGTCTTTTTCAGGCTATTATCTGTATAGATTGTCACAATCAATAGTATAAATTTAATGTTGTCAAATAATATATGCCTATTGTTAAATATAAGTACTTACTTATTATGATATGATAAATACGAGTAGAAAAAAATATCATCTTATTGGATAACTAGCGACCCGCCCCAGCGTCGCACAGGTTTATAAACATGTTAATCGAATTGGATGAACTTTATATATAATTATACATATATACATATAATGAACATTCCTCTTGAATCACTCTATCTATTAAAAAACCACAATAAAAGCCTTTGCGTAGTTCTAAAGATATAAGCATATATAGGGACAGACAGACGGCTGAAAGAGACTTTATTATTATACTGATTTGGATAAGTATTAAAATCTGTCCGATTCAATTTAGATAAGTACCTATGTGTAGGATTTTTTCATGACCTAGTATATTTTTAAAGCATATTTTTTCAGGTTAGGTATGCGTCTGGGTCCTTCTGGATTATTTGACAAATATTTGTCTAATAATCCAGTGACTTATACGAGATAAAAAAATCTGATTGTACAATACATACACAATTGAGTTTATACCAAAATTGCGTAGGTACCTCTTACTAATATATAATGTGTAATAAGGTTCACGTTTATGTATGTATGTCTGTGTTAAATTACCTAACCGTCATATTGTTATGTTGTTGGTGTCAAAATCTTATAAATGATACGTAATAGAAGATTAAATAAGCCAACCCATGGTTGATCATATGTCTAACAAAATATTTGTAGCATAGTACAACTTAGCTGGTAGGTAGCTAACCTCCCTGACGTACCTAGCGTGATAATGATGACGACATTGAAGGTAAATGTTCCTAATGATGACCCTATAGTACTTGGTATAAAGTACGAACACCTATCATTACCTTACCTGTAATTGACATGATGGGCCATAAATTGGTTCATTTTACCACCGATTGAGTTCCGCTTAGTACGCTCAAAATGCTTAAAATCACTATAATCAAACTCTTTTCTAGCAACTTTGTTATGAGCACAGGTTATGACTACGTTTTTTTGTCGTTCCAGGTGGTTTAATTACTCGAATTCTGTTTACTGATAAATTAATGCAAAACAATTTTAAAGGTCAATCTACTATGATAATCAATCATTGATACATGAACTATGGGTGTAATTGAAATAAAATGTGTAAAGAATTTAAAATTAGAAAACTTGTTTGGGATTTTAGCCTGTTGCAAAACTAGATAATTACCAAATTAAGTAATGATAACTATGTAATGACTTGCTAACCCAGCTAACGTGGTTTTGTCTTATAATAAAAAATGTGACCATCATCATAATAGCCTATCAAACAGACACATCGTTTTGGGGCGGTCGATAACAATACATATTGTAACCTAAAAACCTTTCTCACCAACACGAATAAAACGATTCTATCTATTTACATAAATTCTATATTTTTCCTTGAGTAACACGTACAAGCTGCATACTAAAGCTATTTCTATAAAGGGTACATTCGTACATTCCTATATGTCCTACTCCTTCTTCATGATAGACGCCAGCATTTGTGCTCCAGCGACGTCGATCTCGTTGTAACCGTAAGGCTCTAGCACCTTCTTGGTCCTTTCGAACCATTGTACCACGTTTTCATGCGCGGTGTAGTCGTATCCAAATGCCTGCATATAAGAAACAATGTTAGGTACATATCATGGGTACGGGTAGTATAGTATACTAGCGAAACATTGGGAAAAGGTCGTAAACAGATATTTGGAACATCGACACGATAAAGAAGATGGGTGTGGAAATAGTTTATTTGAATCTAGTCACAGTAATCCTTGAATACTTGTCTTGGCGGACGAATCATCCAATCTTCCGTTCATCATTCCTATCATTCCCTATGTCCAGTTAGGAATGAAATGAATCTCTACTATGAATCTCCAATAACACCGGTTGAAAGTGACTTGCACCCAGCACGATACCGCAATCTCAATGAGGTCATCTATCCACCTTGTAGGTAAACGTCGCTGCGTTTGCTGGTACGTGGTCTCACTAGAGAACTTTTTGGCTTTGTCGGTCATCAGTCTTCCGTTCTATGTATTCAGCCCACTGCCATTACAACTCGCAAATCCGCCAAAATGTCGGTAGCTTTGGTTGTTACTGCTTTGCAATTGAATGACTGGCAAATATGTGGTACTTATCAAGGCGGGCTCTATAAAAAACACCCATTACAAAACTTACTCTTACCTCAAGGCTAGTCATGGTGACGATGATACTGATGTCAGCGATAGTGAAATCATCTCCAGCGACGAACGCGTGACCTTCCAAGTAAGTGTTCAGCCAGCCGAGTGCCTCATCCAGCTTCGAGGCGTTTTCGTCGTTGTAGGGATCTCCACGGAATATCATTGGTATCTGGATCAAAGTGTTTTGTTATAGAATTAATAATACATGATTTATGCGTACTTAAAACAACTTAAATTATTTCAATCAACACTGACAAAGGTACTTTATCTCGATACATTACTATAGAGGTTTTTATGCGCCATGTAGGTAGCTACCAGCAAACGTAACTGTACTGTACTGTATCAGCCTTTTTTTTAATAGTCCACTGCAGGACGTAGGCCTACCCACGATAGGTGATTGGGCCATATTCACCACGCTGGCCCAGTGTGGGTTGGTGGATAGAGTGCAACAAATTTCTGGAAAGCGTTAAATGCAAACCGCTTCTAGTCTTAGTAAAATTAATAGAGCAGGGCTATTTCTAACAGTAGGTATATTATAATCCTAGCTGTTAGATATGTAGTAAATGTTTACCTTAATACCTTACTACCTACAAATGGTTTTATAAAATACTAGATAATTTAATCTGTATAAGATGTAGTAGCCGACAGAAAGTGATTCAGATTATCATTATGAACAATTTTTACTATGGAGCCAACACGAAATTTAAGAAATATAAGTAAACACTCACGTATAGACTGGCGTATCGCTGATACAAAGTTCCGATATCGAAATTCAGCCTCTGGTCTACCAGAGCTCGTAGTTGAGGATTCTTCGGGTAGAGCGAGTCATTTTTACTATACGCATTGGCCAAGTAGGTGATAATGGCACGACTGAAAAAAATGAAATTATTATTAAAAAAACAATAATTTTTATAGACTTCTAAAAAAGAGAAGGTACTATGTTTGTCTGTATGTTTATTGTATACAATTTTTTTTCGTGTATCTTCATCGATGTTTTCGCCAATAAAATTGTGAACCGATTTAAAAAACCTTTATTTAGTTTGAAAGAATATACTTCCAAGGTGGTCCCATTTCAATTTAATATCGAAATCGGTTGAGCCGTTTTATAAATTAACAATAATGTACATTGATTCAGGGAAACTATTCGAATTCTGTACACCGTGGAAGACTATGTTGCGATTTTTTGCAAAATAATAAATATACCTACTCGTACTTATATTATAAACGCGAAAGTTTGTGAGGATGGATGGATGGATGTTTGTTACTCTTTCACGCAAAAACTACTGAACGTATTGAGATGAAACTTTACAATAATATAGCTTATATATCAGACTAACACATAGGCTATAAATTATAACGATATTGCTTCAAAAATCAAAATATCATGCGGGCGAAGCCGCTAGTAAAAACTAGTGATTATATATTTCTCCTAACTGTTAGTGCTGCCCAGTAAACATTGTTTCGCCTAAACAATCTGGAGATGGCTCACTTAGGAGTATAACATAAGACATATTCACAGACCTGTTGAATATACACGAAATAATTCATAATAAACTATTATAAAAATTTAATTTTTAAATGCAAGGTTTTGAGATCCTGGATATCATGTAGCAAGCAGCAGAGTACTAGCCAAGACAAGTAAAACGAGCCCAAACACGACGGGTCTATCTTGTTTAATACAGGAGTTCCTATGGCCACCTTCCAACTCCATCATCAGATCAGCTCCATATATATTATTGCATTGTCACGCGATATACGTTGTTAACCTGAAAGTTGGTCAAATTTAACTTGCAAGATTCCACCCGAACTTACATAATTATATACATAGTTACGTCCATTGCAAGTTTAATAAAAGCTTGTCAAATCAAATTTAAAAATATTTTAATATTTTTTAATGAAGTTAAAAATATTTGTTTATAACCTAACTAATAACTTTTTTTTTCCAGGGCAAATCCTTTATGGATACCACCACACCTCGTGGGAAGGCGCGTGGTTATGTGGGAGTCCCGCCACTGGTCGGTATACCCACCAAAACGCGCCTGGTGTCGGGGCTACGGGCACGCTTCCGCACTCCTCCGCGGCACCCGACAGCGCTGGCCTAAACCGGGCGCCACCTCGGAGCGTAGGCTCCCTCCAGATTGACGACGTGCCGAACACCAGACACGTCGTCATCTACCTTCTGGGACCAACCAGCACTCGTCAGACAGCACCCGTGTCCGACAGCCCTGGTCCCGATGCAACGGGTCAATTAAAGTGGCCCCGCGCCTGCCACTACGGCTGCAGAGGATAGGGGAGAGTGGCCATCGCGAAACCGACACGCCTCTTCCCCTGCAGCCCCACCGCCTCCGCCAACACGTTGGCAGCACCCGTTAGGGCCGCTGGCAGGATGGATAGGCAGCGGCTTCCTCGCCGCCCGTCCATCCCGTCGCCGCCCCCGCCTCGATGGGCTCGGCCGCGGCATCGCGATGAACGCGACACCGCAGTCCTCCTCAGTCGACTAGCGACCTACTGGCCAGCCTCTACAGGGGTTTGGGGAAAAACCCGGAGAGGCGGCCCCACCTCGGGTTCCTCTTCGTTCACCAGGTTGGAGCAGACCTGGCTACTAAGCCCCCCCGCCACGACAAGGCGGGAACCCACTCGGGGGGACCTAACTATTAACCTAACCTAACTAATATTTACACTTTGCATATTTACACAGTATCTCTTCTGAGGTTCAAGGCGCGCTCTTTACATAGAGTAAATTGAGTAAAATGTTTAGACCGGCCAAATATTTTTTTTTTAATTTTGTGTATAAAATAAATACGATTTTTAGTACTCGTTGAACAAAAGATGTTTGCTTTGATATGCTTCAATGTACAGAATATGCCATTAATAGGATGCTACTAATTGATTACTAGTAGCCCTGTATAGGTAATATTCAAGTCAATGTCTCGTAGCACATTCGTAGCCTGCATAATCGATTAAGAAATAAATAAAAAAAAATACTCTAAGCGATCCTAATTTGCCTATGTTTTTTTTTTTATTTCGGATTAGTTCGCGTTTGACTACACACTGCCTGATGTTAAGTAGATGTGCGGTCTAGGGTGTAGCACGCTTACCTAGAAGATGCCTATTTACTCGGGATTTGAAGACATCCACGTTTAATGTTTAATGTGAGTCACTTTTGATGAAGAATCTATCTGAAAACACAGGTCTCGTCTATATTGCACTAGAGGCAAAATTAGAGCGCAAAATGAATCAGTCAAATTGGTCTTGTAATTTTTAGTTGTTTTATTGACATGACGCACACCGTGCTTAGTTTGTTTTGTAGTTAAGTAGATTAGCTATGCTGACTAATTAGTATGTATTTTGCAAGTAATTATGAATTTGCATACTTTGAAAAAAAATCGTCAGAAAAAATATTTATCTTCATATTTTTTAGCCTTGTACGTTATCTTGGCATACAAAATAAAACAATATAAAACCTACATCAAAACATATTAATAAGCAGTGGAATTAACTTACCTTTCCCAGAGGATAAAGCCATTGTCATCCATTGTTGGGATGGTGTGTTGCGGGTTCAACTGCAAATGAACAAGCATACTATTTATACTAATTAATATTTCCTTTTTAACAGGTTTAGTTATAGTGGTGTGATCCCTATTCAGACCAATTATAACTTATACACCCATAGGTACCTACAGGTTACTATAGTTACTTATAAAAGGTATTTCGAGTATTAGAAGAACTACTAACGCTGACGAAAAGGAAGAGGTACTCAATTTGACACGTATACAGGGTTATTTCTAATCAATTAGCATCCTTTTAGGGGCTTATTCTGTGCATCAAAAGTAACAACTTTTGTACTACGACTTTTGCCAAAACTCAAAAAAAAACCAGCTGTTCCATAGAAAAATATCGTACACCCGCGACAAAATGTATGGAATAGCTGATTTTTTTTTGAGTTTTGACTAAAGTCGTAGAACAAAAGTTGTTAGGTTTGATGCACAGAATAAGCCCCTAGAAGGATGCTAATTGATGAGAAATAACCCTGTAAATACATTTTTTATGAATAACCACGCATATCTTTTTACATAGTAGGTAGTCCGATTTCTATAATATTTTTTTTTAGTAAAAGAATATACTTTATAGTTAAATTTTCCCATTTAAATTTTATTGAAATCGGCTGAGCCATTTTTGATAAATCAACAATAATGTGAAAAATGCTACATCTTACCGTACGAACTATTCGTGTATTCTATACACTGTTGAAGCCGGTCATGCCATTTTTTGCACAAAAAAATTATAGCATCTAAACCTGTATTATAACCGAAGAAATTTTAATAGTACCTACAAGTATTGGGTTTTTTAAGGGTTCCGTACCTCAAAAGGAAAAAAACGGAACCCTTATAGGATCACATTGCTGTCCGTCTATACGTCTGTCTGTATGTCAAGACTCTTTATCTCGGGAACGCGTAAAGCTATCGAGTTGAAATTTAAACTGTATACGTATATCTATGGTCTCTTGCAGTTGTGTAAAAGATAAACTTCTCAGTTAACGTATACGAGGGTCAAACTGAAAGTTCTTAGAACTGGCCACTTATAAACAATATAATAAAAAAATAATTCTATAATTTGAAAATAGAACTCTTTGCCAATATTACTGAGTATATACTTCATTCATTTGTCATTTGTTTTACGATTTGGCGGCAAATTGAAAATTGTCTGTGTCACGTCAACATGAATTTAACACGAGAAAATTTTCGTGCAATGATTTTTTATGACTTTCGATGTCATTTAAGTCAACAAGAAAGTTATGATAGACTACGATTGGCCTTTCACGATGAAGCCCCATCTCGTGCGACTGTTTACAACTGGTTTAATGAGTTTAAACGTGGTCGCACTAATCTCACTGATGATTTACGTGAGGGACGGCCTTCTACGGCGACGACTGAAGATAACATCTGTGTTGTGCGGCGTATGATAGAGACTGACAAAAGAGTGACCTATCAGCAGATTCGGACAAGCTTAGGCATCGGTATGAGTCAAGTGCACAAAATCCTACACGAACATTTAGCGGTCAGGAAGCTTTGCGCCCGGTGGATACCTCATAATTTGACTGAGGCTCAAAAACTCCATCGTGTGGATTGGTGCCGTAAAATGATTGAAAGATTTAACGGAGGTGACTCAAATGCTGTGTTCGACATACTAACAGGTGACGAAAGCTGGATTTACTGTTATGATCCTGAAACCAAAAGACAATCTGCTCAGTGGGTGTTTCCTTTCGAGGAGTTGCCAACTAAAGTGAAGAGAGATCGAAGTGCGGGGAAAAAAATGGTGGCCTCGTTCTTTGGAAGGATAGGTCATTTCGCGACAATTGTGTTAGAGGATCAAAAAACAGTTTCTGCAGAATGGTACACTACCAATTGTTTGCCACTTGTCTTGGAAAAAGTTCGAGAGAAACGACCTCGCAGTAGGATCCTCCTTCACCACGACAACGCCTCATCGCACACCGCCAAGCGAACGATCGACTATTTGGCGACATCAAACGTTGAATTACTGGGTCACCCGCCGTATAGCCCCGACCTCGCGCCTTGTGATTTTTATTTATTTTCAAAAATTAAAGAAAAACTTAAAGGAAAGCGGTTTATGAATGCTGAAGAAGCGGTGGCTGCGTATCGCGATGCCATTGAAGAGACCCCTAAGGACGAGTGGGCAAAGTGCTTTTCCCAGTGGTTCCATCGCATGCAGCGGTGTATTGACGTGAATGGACAATATTTTGAAAAGATATAATAAAACTAATAACTGGCTAATGTAATCAGTTTTTGATTTTCTAAGAACTTTCAGTTTGACCCTCGTAAAAAAGTTAGAGCCATTTATGTCGTAATAAACCGGATATTTCGACACTCAAAAACTAAAACCCACAGGGTACTTCCCGTTGACATAGAACTGTGAAATTTGGCGAGAAGCATTGTCCTAGAGTACACATATAGGAATAAATCTGAAAACTGAATATTTTTATTTATATCACAAAAAAATAGGGCCTAGATTCACACAATATGGGTTGAAAATTCAAAGTGACTAAATCGCATCATGTCAGGTATCATATAAAAGAGCTTCATTAGTACATGCTAAAACAGGTTTTTAATTATTTTGACAATGTGAAATTATCGATGCATAACGAGAAAAGTGAAAAAAAAATTATATAGTATAGAGATTTCAACAACTTCCCAATTTTGTGAAATTTTCTGGATTTGTAAGGAACCCTCGGTGTTGCCTGACTCGCACTTGTCCGGTTTTTTCCTAATTTTCACACATACGTATCAATTCCATTTTTCCCAATCTTAACATCAATTTATGAAGACTTACATTTTTGCTAGCATCATCTTCTTGCTGTAGTCGGATCGGCACAGCACATTTGGCATTTCTTTTTGCCACTTCACTCTACCATACGTCATCTCATCATCAACTCGTTTTCTCTCGCATATCAACTTTAATACAATTCATCCACATTATTTTTGGTGTTCGTCCCGCTTCTTTATATTAGCGTTACCTTTAGATACTCCGGTGTCAAGTGCTCTCCTTCTTTGATGTTGATGGTGGTTAACTCAAGGTCTACGCCCACTACCTTGGCCGTCATCATCACCGCCCGGCACGGGGGCGAGGGGGGGACGTAGTACAACTTGATAGGCTTCGCTGGCATCCTGTTCTTAGATCTTGCTACTGCGTTGCTATTAAATAATGATAGATCCTTTGAGTAATATGCAGAATGAATGTTAGTTTTTTTAAGAGTCCTTCCACCTATTATACCCTTTTTGGTTGGATGGGATGATAATATAAGTTGTACGTAATCGCAACAATGGGCTAGGCTTAGATTAAAGTGGAGAGGGGCGGAGATTTGCGCATCTAGGTAGAGCATTGTAGTTGGTAAACGTGTAACTAAAGCTTAAGAACTACAATTATGTATAATCAGAGCCTAATTTAAATCACTACATTTTTTATAAAGCGCGTGCTTTGCACTAAAACGAGTTGCTAGAGTGGTGTCGGGTGAGGTAGCACGAGCGTGCTACTTTACAGTAGTGCACTCTCAACTTCAGTATGGCGCAGAGATATGGGCTAGAGCCGCGGAATGGGAACGGGCGATTCGCATGCAAAAGCGTGCGGTACGGGCCGTGGCACGAGTGTCCTGGGACACCCCGGCTCGCCCCTACTTCAAGAAGTTGGGAATCCTGACGCTGCCTGCCATTCTGATCTATCAGGTGGCAGTGTACGCCAGAACAAACCTGGATACGATGCCTGAGCGAGGTTCTAAGCACGCGTATCCAACCCGCGGCAGGCACAAGTTACTGACCGTTCCGCGATCGTTGGAGAAGTCCTCCAAGTTGACGCATGTTATGGGCCCGACTGTTTATAATAATCTGCCTGAAGATGTCACTGCGGCTGTGTCTCTGCAGTCGTTCAAGTTTAAACTAAAAAAGTGGCTAGTAGAGCAAGCTTTTTATGAGTTCGAAGAATTTTATAAGGTTATAAGTGTTTTTAAATTGTATAATATTGTTGTAAATTATGTAATATTGTATTATTACATAAATGTATTATTTACAAATATTGTAAGTTATAGAATTATTGTACACTTTTATTAGACATGTAAAAAGTTTTACCAATAAATATGGCTATGACTAAACCAATTTTTTTTACCGACTTCCAAAAAGTAGGACGTACTATGTTCGTCTAAACATTTTTGTTTTTGTGAATGTTCATCGATATTTTTGCCAATTTTAAACCTATTTAAAAAATCCTTTTTAGTTCGAAAGAGTATACCTAACTTCCATTTAAATTGTATCGAAATCGGCTGAGCCATTTTTGATGAATCGACAATAATGTATATGGATGTCACTTCGATTCGTGCAAACTATTCGAATTTTGTACACGGTGGAAGTCGATTTTGGTGTTTTGGATTAAATTTGCGTCACTGTCTGTGTACTCGCTTAGGTCTTCTAAACAGATCTACCCAATAAACTACAATGCAGTGTTCACAATCATTAAAAGCATTTGTTGGAAGGTGAAAATAGCTACTCGTATAATTCATTCAAAGCCAGGTAAAGTCGGTACGGTAGCTAGTTAGGAAGTAAGGTATGATTTATCTCGGTAAACATAGCGAGGATGCTAAACTACACGTTGTATATTGTCTACACATGTTTACCTAAGACTTTAGAAATGAAATAACTACATCACTTTCCACAGTGGTGGTCTATTAGTGGAAGTGACACCCGCCTTACAATCGTGAGGTCGTCGGTCCCGTACCAATGAGTTCTTCGGAATTTATGTTCGGAATTTAACACCACTGGCTTTTCGGTGAAGGAAAACATCGTGAGGCAACCTGAATACGTCTGTAGAAGAATTTCGATTGCGTATGTGATTACACCAATCCGCACTGGGCCAGCGTGATGGATATGGTCTAATCTCTCTTCGTGTGTAGGCCGACGTCCTGCAGTGGACTATTAAAAAAAGGCACATCAGTACATCACTTTCAACTTCACTAAACATACCTAACGCTGCGAACCTAACTGCCTGCCGCCCTAACGTTAATTTTGTTTAGTATTGTTCAAAGTCCTTTTTATATAATCGATAAGAGATATAGAAATTTTATCAAAAGTGATAAGTGTCACGGTTACCTTACCATCAACATGACAGTGCCAAACAAAATTATGCAACCTATCTGTTCAAAACAGTTCAAAATAACTTATCTCAATCAACTCCACAAAACTCGTTCATTAATTAGCCTGAGCTCTAAGCTGTTGAATTCACCTTGAATATCTCTGAACTTTCTGACTTTTTTTATAATAATATATAATATTACGGGGACACGCGGTCTTTGACCCCGAACAAAGCAAAGCTTGTCATATGGCTGCCAGAGACTGATATACTACATATACATATTTTTAATTACAAATCTATAGATAATACCTGAATAACACCCAGCAAAACACCTGTGTTCATCACATAAATGTTTGCCCGGTGTGGGAATCGAACCACGCCTCGTTGATCCAGAAGTCAGAGTCACTAACCACTGAGCCACCGAGGCAGTCAAACTAACTTACTTTGCCCTTTATTATGAAACACTGCTTCTAACAAATGCATGCTACGAGTACTTAATGTTTTTAAATTAGATTGGTTGGTTATAAAGGTTAATAATACTTTTCAAGGTAGGGTATTCATACTCTGACATAAGATGAAATTAGCTAAAAAATAATCGTTTTTATAATTTCAATGAAATGTGTACTAATTTCTAACTATGTAGCAGATGTAGCGTACCTACTTACCAATAAGATCACAATGTAAATTGTTTTACCTACTTCGCAAGTAATAAATAAATGAAATGAAATAAACCTCTTTCAGGATATTTTCAGATCAAAAATGAATTAAAAATATCCCTAATCTTTTTCTTTAAATAATGTACATATATTAGACTGAATTCAGATCAAACGAAAAAGTATTAATATTCTGATAGTATGTAGGTGCCCATGAATCAGTGACATGATTTTTTGTTTGAATAAATAAATGTAAAGGCACCTAAGTCCCAATTTTAAAGGCGCCATCGTAAATTTTATAGCAAGGTAAAATAGTGTCCTCTTTATCAAATGCATATAATGCAAAAGAAACAGGAATAAATAATCTTAATTGCTAATCAATTTTCGATGGCGCCTTTAAAGTTGGGTCTCATTGCAAATTAAACAATTCATTATTAAATTTTAAGTCAAAGAAAGTTAAAAATACGTTCTAGAAGCGTATGATAAAGTATTTGTCTTTTATCATGCAGGTCAGATGATGACATGATACGTAATTAACACCCTGGTGCATGCCAATTGTGTAATTTTGTTTAATTAAATGTTTGCCTTGCAATTGTGCTAGAAACTGACTTAGACCTTATGTTTACAGAACCTTCTACATCATCAGAATCATCACTTAAACATAATTGTCGTTCGTCACATAATAATCTATTTCAAGGTTATTGGGTATGGTCATTAATGTACGAAAATTAGTACCAATTTTGCGAATCACCCGACCGGGAACAAATTTAAAATATGACCAAACTTGTACTTTAAGGAACATAAGGAAATTTATGTTATTCATCAAATAATTTGTGTGCCAGAAACAATATTGTTTGCATGTTGCTATTTACCTATTTCTCTTTTAATTTATCTGAATTTATCTTATCGAATAGATAAATAATAATTATTACCTATCTACTTATCACAACTTTTATGTAAGAGTGTAAAATATTCAAAAAACGCACAGATAAAACTTGAAAATACACAAAAATAATCACATTTTATTCAAGACGTTACAAACTGGAATAAATTATCATTATGCACTGATTTCTTCCTTATCCTAAAAGTTTTTGGCACAAATTCACTTATCGTCTAACGCTTCAACCGTCGAGGCGCTGCTTGCATTATCGTGTTCTTTGTCTTTATTCTGATCTGCTTCACCGCCATTCCCATCGTTCACAACTTTAGGGGCTGCTTCTGGAATATCCGACTTCAATTTGTTTATTCTCTCTTCATTGTTTTTCGCATCCTCACTCGGCACGTCGGTGATTTTTAATTTCTTGCTTTTCGAGTTGCCCATTTCGTATCTGAGAATGCACTGGTTCACATGAATGATAGAACCGTGGGCTCTATATTCTGCGATAGGGCTTGAGATAAGCAAATCTTTACAATTAAAACAGTACTGCCCGATAACGCTCCCGCTTTAAAACAATATGAAAGCGAAACTGCACTTGACAATGTGGAACGAATGTTCGCGCAGACAAAACAGTATTAATGCCAGTTAGTCACAAGATAAGGCGACAATGACACATCGTCCTCGGCGCATGTAGCATTGACCGGGCTGAATGTCGAGATACAAAGGAAAATTTAACTTATTTTTGTTTACTCGTACTTCTCAATATAGCACTTTATAACATTTATGTATATTGAACGAAAGTAACAACACTTCTATATATTATTTGGAGACTACATATTATAACAGCAGAATATTTCAACTGAACGAAATTAAATTTTTAACAAATTCAAGCAAAACAACAAGCTGTTCCACGCTTTGACTCATGTTTACACTTGATGTGCGTCACAGTAACATATGCAGACATCTATTTTTAACTCAGATTAGGTCCCATATATTTAACGGAAAGATGAGTGTAGAGCAGTTTAATTTATATCCTTTACCTACTTCATCTCTTCGGAAAAAGTATGCATAGAGGATATGACATCATTGAATGATATCATTAACCCAAATACAAATAGACCTTGAATGTCTGCAAGCAGTTACGCATAGTGAATTAACTATGCTGGTTAAAACGCCAAAAAATATCTTTGTTGACTCAATGAAAGAGCTAGTCAAAATGTCATTGCAACACAAAATGTTACTGAGATAACTAAACTTGATAATAACTGTTTTGCTAACGAAAGAAAATTAAATGCTAAATAATATCCCAAAAAACATTGCTGACTTAATAAAAGAGCTAGTCAAAATATTTTTGTCAAACAAACGGCAAAGTATTTCAGAGAAAACGAAAGAATTACTTTAGCTTGAGTCATACAAATGTGACAATCTATTGCTTAGAATAGATTAGTGCAACAAATCAGAAGAATTCTCAACTAATTAAAGCACTAATGTAAATAAGTCCGATTAAAAATGACTATTGAATAATTTAGACAATTATAATTACAATAATTATATAATGTACATTTGCAAGTCAATTTGCGACGTCCTTGAGTCATATTTCCCTGAAAAGAAAGTTGCGTGATTTAGTAATGACCCGTAAAATAGGTCGCGGGGTATTAATAGAGCATTTCATGGTACACAGACACTATAACTCTTATTGCCTTCAACGTGAAAACAACAAGAAGAAAGCATATCAAGGTGAGTCTTTTTGAACAATAAACTATTTTATCACTGTTTATTTATAATGCGCATAATGAGTGAAAAAAAATAAGTATGTTTATTGGATTATTATCCAAAAGTATATAATGTATTTTTGCTTTCGACTGCCTCGGTGGCTCGGTGGTTAGTGACCCTAACTTCTGGGTCAAAGAGGCGTAGGTTCGATCCCCACGCAGGGCAAATATTTATGTGATGAACATAAGTGTTTGCTCTGTGTCTGGGTGTTATTTAGTTACTATCTATATAAGTATGTATTTAAAAATAACTATATGTAGTATATCAGTCTCTGGCAGCCATATCACAAGTTTTGCTTAGTTTGAGGTCAGAGGCCGTGTGTAAGATGTCCCAAAAATATTTATTTATTTATTTCATTTTTTGGCAAAGATAAAGTTCATCAAAGTTCGGGGCTCTACTTGATGATTGACATTAGAAAAATTACGTGTCTAGTATTTATTGATAATATAACTGACGAACTAATTATATTTTAACTTGCAAAACTGTGTACACATTTAAGTAGAAAAGTATAGTTTATATTTTTATAATCACACGTGATATTTATGTCTCAGATGGTGTCAAAGTTCGTGATCTTCGCCCTGATGATAACTTTCGCATTTGCACATGGGAGAGACATCTCGAACGTGCTCAACCACAACGTAAGTATTTTTAACATGTACATAATATACCATCTCATTGACATTGAATATTTTAAATCTAAAAGTCTTTTGTGAAGCTTTTATAGCTTTAGTACTGTACATATTGCTGAATATTACTCTACCCTCCAAGAACAAGGGCTATCTGCACTGCCTTTTTACTATCTCATTTCAAGGCGTAGGCCTACCCGCAAAGGGTTACTTAGCTAAAGCTAAGTAACCCTATTTACTATTTTTAAATATTCATTAAAATGAATATTTAAAAATAGTAAAAATTCTTTGTAATTCATTTAAGGCGACAGAGGAATTGTTACTAATAGTAACAAATAGATTGAAATTTAGTATTAGGTTATTTAATTATTTTTACATCACATCTATTCGAAAAGGACTACTTGGTTCGCCTTTAAGTGCGCCCAAAGGAGGTGATTTCTATAAGGAACATATAAGTGTGACGGAATGATCTTTGCCGCGCACTTTTTGAATTTGGAAATATTTGTAATGTTAATGTTCAGCGCCAAGAAAATGAATGAAAAGAATGTAAATATATGTTTTCATTTGTTTTATTATTAGATATCATTTAATTTCAATTTAGTTGTCACTCTACGTTTTATTAAATAATAATATTATAGTATAATATGAGGCGCCTTTTGTTTTCTCATTGAGGTGATGAAAGTAGAGTGTACCACTCGGGCGCAAAATATATTTTTGGCTCGGGTGACGTACTTTGAATCCCTCGCTACGTTCAGGATTCTACTAAAGAATCCCTCACTTCGCTGTGGATTCAAAAAAGCGCCCTCGCCGTAAAAGTATTATTTTGCTCCCATATGATACAATCTAGTATTGTATAGTCTTTTTCAGCCATATTAGTAGAGTTTATTTTATTTTTATTCCTAACTGTATACTTAATTGGTACAGTTGACTAAATTTTGTGGTACCTATTTAAATATTTCGTATGAGAATGTGAGCTCCTGTTCAAAATATTTTTCTTTTTACAGGCAATTGTAAGCGCAGAAAAAGAGAGCAGAATAGACATTCCGTGAGTATGATTACTAATTTATTACTTGCCCTATCATACCTCTCATTTTTATCGACTTCCAATAATTATTTTTTGCAAAAAATAGCATGACCGATTTCACCCGAGTACAGAATCATTACATAGTATAAAACAAGGTCGCTTTCCGCTGTGTGTCCCCATGTATGCTTATATCTTTAAAACTACGCAACGGATTTTGATGCAGTTTGTTTTAATAGATAGAGTAATTCAAGAGAAATGATGTACTCATATAATACACCTGTGCGAAGCCGGAGCGCATCGCTAGAACGCAAATATTATGCACGGATCGATGTAGCATTTTTCACATTATTATTGATTTATCAAAAATGGTTCTGCCGATTTCGATAAAATTTAAATGAGACTAATTTCGAAGTATACTCTTTCCAGTGAAAAAAATTTGTTAAAATCGGACAACTATTAAAAAAGTTATGCGTGGTTGTACATAAAAAAAATATATACGCGTCGAATTGTAAAATATATACGCGTCGAATTGTATACCTCCTCCGGTGGTTCGTCGGTCAAAAAGGAAGAGGTATTGTGTTTGTCTGTATGTATTTGTTTTGTGTATATTCATAGATATTTTCGCCAATGGTGCACCAATTAATTTATTTTTTATTTCAAAAAAATATTTATTTTTATTTCAATGTATTAAAATTTCATCGAAATTGGCTGAGTCGTTTTTGATAAATCAACAATGATGTACACAGATGTCTCATCATGCAAATTACTCAAATTTTGAACAAGGTGAAAGTCGGTGGTGCGACTTTTTGGGAAAATTAATTATTCATTACAATTTCAATAGTTTTGCTTTATGATGAAAAGGTACTTTACTTATTACACAATCATCTGATACAGACTGCCTTCCTAAATTTGCAATAATTTTTCATGCACTAAAAAAAAGCTATCTCATTAAAAAGTATCTAAACTTCGAACAAAATTCAAATATCATTTATCGATGAAATACCTGTTTGCTAGTGTAAAAAAATATCATATTTTATTTGCAGGCTTTTCGGTGGAATTTTCCTAATAGTCATCCAAGTAGCAGGTGTGATATTATCAAAAATTTGGTCATTACTGGAATATAAACTGGTAAGTCATGTTATATCTCTTTCCCACGATTACTCTACAATCTATAATATTGTTCAACGTACTTATAGTAGCTATAAAACCGAATTCCAGCTCTATCGCCCAAAGATTAGCTTATCAATTGAAGATAGTGTCGTAATTGGCTTAAAACACGAAAGATTTTTTTTTTAAAACAAATCAAGTCTTGCTAATTGTAAATGTATTCAAATAATGAAAAAGCTTATTTTAAAACAGCAAACACAAAGATGAAAATGCAGTTTGATTGATAGTATTTTATTCAAACCGTTTTTACCTATTATTTGTTTGCTTCAAACTTTGTGCGATAAAACAACTACCTACTGAATCTCTATTTGTCATGATTTGGACAATATTGAATTAAAGTTTAAATCTTTACAGCATTCTACATTTCTCGAAATTTTAATACGATATATTTAGTGAAATAGTTTAAGTACATCAAAATGTACTACATATGTGTATTAAAATAAATCATAAAAATACAACAAATTTATTAAAATTACGAGATAAATAAATACCGACCCGTGACCACGGTCGATGCAACCCGGCCGAAACGTCGGGATAATGAGGTATTTACCTATTTATCTCGTAATTTTAGTGCGCGATTAGTCCCGTAGTTTATAGTAATAATGTGTTCAAATCGCGATAGTTTAAAAACAAAATTTTTTTTTAAAACGCCAATACTGGAGGACGCGCTGAATACAAATCGCTTCCAACCGATTTAATATTTAAATATATTGAAGAGGCATATTTTTAAAAATTCAAGTCCTATCCAATCTCACAGCTGACATGATGATACTATTGTTGAATCTAATGAGCAATTTATATACGTCTTATTCTTTTTCAGGCGGCCTTCTCGCTAATATCAAACGTCGTGAGCTGGGTCCTGAAACACTACATCATAGTCATCCTCGGAGCTGTTGCCTTAATAGGATTCTGCCTTTCAACCAGTTTGTTCTCTGCAAACACAGTTTACGAGATTGATCACCTGGTCAGAGGAGCAAGGAGCTTAGATAGAGATGTTCTAAATATTGAATATAGGTATTGACTGATTTGTAAAATTCTAGAGACTTACTCGTAAATTATGTTAGTTTGATAAGTTTATTTATTATTTATTTTCTGTCAATAAATTATTAAGAGATTGAAAAGAAAGCCATTTGTTTACTTTGTTTCTTAAATTAAGACAATATTTTATAAGTTACTAGCTGACCCGGCGAATTTCGTTTCACGCAATCTTTCACATATACAGGGTTATTTCTAATTCTTAATTTTCTAATTGATAATTAATTTTCTAATTGATTAGAAATAACCCTGTATAGTTTTGACAAAAGTCGCTGAACAAAAGTTGTTAGTTTTGATATACAGAATAAGCCCCTAAGAGGATGCTAATTGATTAGAAATAACCCTGTATATATAAAAATAATGTTTGTCTGTATGTTGTTTATATAATCGTAAACTATGCATTTGATCATGTGATGATCTTTAGCAAAGTTGTTGTGCATGAGCCAAAGAAAGTTTCTGTGTTGGTGAAACGAAGTTCACCGGGTCAGCTAGTATCTTTATAAATTAGCCTATGTGTTATTCTTATGTATAAGCATTACTATTGTAAAGTTGCATATCAATCCTTTCTGTAGTTTTTGCATCAAAGAGGAATAAACATCCTTCCATACAAACTTTCTCGTTTATAATATTAGTAGGATTAGGATGTACAGAATATTCAATTATGATTGTGTAATTATTCATGGCTACTATTTTACTCTACTGTTTCTGAAAAACTGATTGAAGAAAATATTACATTCGCGTAAAAACGAGTGAAATTATAAGATACAAGCTGTGCATGAGCACTGCATGTATCAAAAAAGGATACCTACCAGTTAAATAGAAGATAATTATTCGTACTTTTCAGTTTATGCAAAGAAAAGCAAATAAGTACACGGTTGCTCTCTCTGAACTAAGCCGAAAGGGGCTGATTAAAGGCATGATTATGAACGACTCTCACTATAGGGCCGGGCCACCTCAGAAATCGAGAAAAAAAAACCGGACAAGTGCAAATCAGGCTCGCACGCCGAGGGTTCCGTACAAATTCAGAAAATTTCACAAAATTGGGAAGTACGTTGTTAAAATCTCTATACTCATCATCATCATCATTTTTTGACTTTTCTCGTCATTCATTGAAACTTGTTTAAAAAATTAAAAATCTGTTTTAGCATGTGCTAATGAAGCTCTTTTATATGATACCTTACATGATACGATTTACGCACTATGAATTTTAAACCCATATTTTGTGAATTTTGAGGCCCTATTTTTTGTGATTTAAATAAAAATGTACAGTTTTCAGATTTGTACCTATATGTGCACTCTAAGACAAAGCTTCTCGCCAAATTTCATAGTTCTATGTCAACGGGAAGTACCCTGTAGGTTTTGATTTTTGTGAATATCGAAATATGCGGTTTTTCACGACATAAACGGCTCTCACTTCTTTATATGATAACTGAGAAGGTTTTCTTTTACACAACTGTAGGAAATCATAGATATACGTATACAGTTTAAATTTCAACTCGATATCTTTACGCGTTACCGAGATAAAGAGTCTTGACATACACACAGACGGACAGACGGACAGACGAACAGACGGACAACAAAGTGATCCTTATAGGATTATAGGATCCTTATAGGATCACTTTGTTGTCCGTCTGTTAGGGGTTCCGTTTTTTTCTTTTGAGGTACGGTACCCTAAAAATCAGCTGTTCCATATAAATTGCAACTGAAATGGACAAACCATCTGAAAAAAGCAGATTTTTCTTCGAATTCCGGGCTGGTCCAATAGTATAAAAATTGTTCATGATTATATTCTTAATCACCTTTCAGCTCAGTACACCAGTTCTGGATAACTAACGAGTAAGTAAGTCACGGGTCCGGCATTTCCTTTGCTAAGTTTGTAGCAATAGTCATGCTAAAAGGATTTGTTTCTGACCAAGTGCATTAGTAATCAACCTAACTCGAACCATCAGATTAAGGGGGCGCCTAATGTCAAAATCAAACGAAATGTGTATTTTTAAAGACGTGGTGTAAAGATAACAAACAACAATTATCCATATTAAAAAAAAATACTATAGGAAAGGAAAAATCCTATAGTAGCAGAGTAATCGCGTAGAATTTTGGAAAATAAAATGGTTACCTACTTTAGAAAAAAATTAAAACTGCGCATCATAAAAAAAAATCTTTTTTTTCAAATGCTCGAAATTATCAGCGACAACACCACATTATTTTTGACAAATTACGTAGCCAGCTAATGTTCTAGTAGAGTAATCGATTAGTTTTTTAATATATGCTTAAATTTTGAATAAATAAATAAAATGTCACCTAAAAATGTAAGCTGGCGCTCGAAGCCAAAATCATCGTGAACTGTGTCATGCGATTTTCGACTCTTAACAAAGCAGCATAGATGATAGCGGGCGATACAAGAAGCGCGGGTGAAATCTGTTTTTTTCATGGCATTAGGCGCACTCTTAAGTGAGTATAATTGACACAAATCCGTAGAAGAACCAAGGTTACCGACATAGCCTAGCGGATTGGCAAGTAGAAGTATAAGTACCTTCAAGGGTCTGTGGATGATCCAATATTTTTGAGTATGTACTTAAGTCTTGTATTTAGAGGTAGTCAATAAAGGCACTTGCCCTTTTAAAAAAAATGTAGAAGTGTCAGTGGACAGGGCACTTAGCACGGAAGACTGATGAGCGATGAAGTCGAGAAATTGTAGAGACGTGCCGACAAGCGTAGCGTAGGACTTTCACCCACAAGGTGGATGATGACCTCATTAAAACCACAGGATCACGCCGAATGTAAACCACCGATATCTATAGGACAGACCTAAACGACAGCGACGACGACGACAGAATCTCTCTATAGTCCGTTCCATAACCGCTTAGACCTAGGGTCGCGACGACCTTTGACGAATATAATTCAAAAATATCACTATGTATTGATAGTTTTTAAAAGATAATAAATGCGTGCTTAAAATAGGTACTTAATAATTACGTATTATTTTTACTACTTGTGCCAAATTCTGCAATAGATTTCAGTTGGTTCAATCTCAACGATTATTTATGGAACGGTTCTCAAAGAAGACGAAAATGGTCAATATTTATAGGCGTTTAGACAACTTCAACAGTAGAAGAAACATATAATTGACAGACATTGAGGTGACACAAAGAACCCTAAAACCAATTAAAAGTTTATTCTTCTCCAGACAAAGAAATACAGTAATCACGAATTTTTAAGACGGTCCAACAGCAAGCCTCTGCGCAGTAAAAAATGTATGAGTCAGCGGGGGTGAGAGGTAGTGAGGTTCTGCGTAGCTTATAGTACACTTCACAGCCGTCATAAAATTTGACACGACTTGTACTGTTTCAGATTCTTCTTCTTCTTCTTAGTTTTGGCGTCGCATTATTGTGCATTTGCCAGTGTCAAGTATTAAGTTTTAATAATTTTTGATAATATTTTATCAAAATAGTCACTGTCATAGTTCAATAAAGTCGCGGTCAAGTCCAATCATAGTCCAAGTCATACCTCAGTAAAGCAGTGGAGACTTTACTAGAGGCGTCTATGGAGTTTTGGTAACAACACGGAAGAACATGATACGTCACATTATATCACTTGCCTACACTCATGCACGTAATGCATTTTTCCGCGTTCCCGCCAAAACTCCTGTTCCAGATTTGTGACACGTCGTAAACTCGTAAGAAAATTTGTGATAAACTCTATTTTTAACCGTATATTTTTTATTTGTATAACCACGCATAACTTTTTTCGTAGCGGTCCGATTTCAATAATTCTTTTTTTATTGGAAAGAGTATATTCGAAATTGGTCCCATTTAAATTTTATCGAAATCGGCTGAGCTATTTTTGATAAATCAACAATAATGTGAAAAATGCTACATCGATCCGTGCGAAATATTGGCGAATTCTATACACGGGTGAAGTCGGTCATGCTAATTTTTGCAAACAATAATTTTGTAGAGTTCCATATCTCAAAAAAAAAAGGGGGAAAATTATAAAATCACTTTGTTATCGGTGTGTGTCAAGAACTTACCAGAAACGTGTGAAGGTATTGAATTGAAATTAAAATCAAATACAAAAATCTATATTTTATAGCAGCTCCGATAAAATAAAACTACACAGTTATCTGGAAAAAAAAAGAAACAGCCTGCGACATTAATGTCTTTGACATTCACAAGGTAATCAAAACCTATAGAGAACCTTCCGTTGACCTAGAAATGTGTTTGTGAAAAAGCACTGTCTAAAGAAGAGTACACACAGGATAAATTCCTTAAACTTTACATTTCTAATTTTATTACGAAAAATAGGAGTTAATGTAAGGAGTAATGATTTAAACCTTAGAGTGAGTTTACCGTTTATGTTGGGTTGATGTATCATAAGAAAGACCTTCACTGGTACCCGCTCATATCGAACCGATTTTTAAAACTAGGTTTCAGTTTGTAACGAAATATTTAAAAAAAATATTTCCAAGAGATCAAGACCCATTTTGGGGTCACAGTGCCAACGCAGTAAGAAAGAAATATTATTGCCCCTTTTTTCAAGCTTTGCCTTAGGTTGTTCTTGGTTACGTAGTATTTCCGAGAACTGTACGAACATACAGCTCATACGAGCCTAACAGACTTCTATCTAGAAGGTAAGTGACGACGCGACGATCTAAGATGGAGCATGTAGACTTACTCTGCGACTTTCCGAGATAAAAATATGAAAGTAAAATATATAATGTCAACTTCGCCAATAACGCTATTTTTTTACTTTAAAACACATAAAAATAAAATTTTCTTTGTACTCGTTATGTTTTATGCACGTTACATAAATATGTATTTACATGTTATACTACAAGGTAATCAATGAGCATCCTTTTAGAAACTTATTCTGTACATCAAAACTAACAACCTTTGTTTTGCGACTTTGGTCAAAAATAATAATACATATTTGAGGGTGAACGATATTTTTCTATAGCATAGATTTTTTTTAGATTTGATAGAAGTCGTTGAACAAAAGTTATTAGTTTTGATGTACAGGAGTGAATTTGATAATTAAATGATTGTATAGAGAATCTTGGTTCATAATTATATGCTTTTTATTTCTAAAAGACAAAACACACTAATTACTTACTCCAAAGTAACTGTGACAAAGTAAGTGTCTCAGTTTTGACTTGAGAATTTTGGTTTTGTCTGTCCGTACCTTATTCTTCTCTATAGGTCGCATTTTCAACGAAGCTTGATAAAATTTAGTACATTAGTTCTAATTCTTCTCAATTCTCTCTTTGTTCTCTATATTTTCCTCAAAAAAGGTTTTATTGTAACACTATTTATCAGCCGATTTCAATAACATTTAGTAAGATTATTTAATATCTACAATTTAACAAGATTTGCGAGTGTGAATCAAATTTGTGAAGAGCGAGTCGAAATATAGGCTTGTGAATATTCAGTTAAACAGATGCGAGATCTACTGTTCAGAGTACTACTACTTAATAAGACCGTTGGTTATAACCAACTATTAATAAATACAGAATTACTTAGTTTTAACACTAGTGTGTCTATCACTAGTGATGTCTAAGCATACCTATGAGAGCCATCAAAACCAAGCATTATCAATCATTAAAATTAAAGTATAAAGATAAGATATACTCGTACCAACCTACTTTAAGCTTGCTCCAACAGTACAGACCAACGTAGATAAATAACAAAAAAATACTAAATGGCATTTGGTAGATCTTTTTTTATTTTAATAAATAACTTAATATTACAGTATGTACAATAAACTAACTACTAATTAAATTAAATAACACATTTAAACCGAACGTTTCTTCTCAGCATATTTTTCCATTGCTGTCATAAGGAATCTTTCCGCGGTATCCAAGTTTTCAGGTGTGGCGTAACTTTTCAGCTGAGCGAGGGGTATGTATTCCTCATAGTTAAAGCCACACAAGCCAGTGATCTTGCAGAAACCAAGAGACCCGATTGCACCGACGATGACCACTAAGAAGTTGGAGACGAACCATTCGATAACGGTGACGGCAATGGAGACCGCAGACTGAAACAAAAACAAAACAAATTAGGTTTAGGCAAATCATTTGTTATTTTAAAAGCATTATTAACAAAGTTTCGTATTTTAATATCAGATGAAAAAATGAACTAAAAGGTTCTAGATTCTTGTGATAGTGGATTTAACAACTCTACACGCAATGAATCAATTCACAGTGCATAAACTAATATAGAAATTTAGGCAAAGAAAAATGTATAAAGTGACGATTAACTATTAATACTAGATTCCATATGAGAGATCATATCTAATACCAGAATCTCGTTCTTAATTTACATATAGCAATAACTGATAACTTTAACTATGATCTTAATATATATCAACAATACCGCAACCAATATGTAGACTAATTAAAAATAAAACTTGATATTATATATATTTAAAACAGACAAAAATACTTACGAATTTATATCCAATGAAAGAGCAGAATGCGTTGATAAGTGAATATATATCCGGCTTAGCCGCTAGCTCGTATCCAGGATACGCATCATACGTGATATCCTATAAAAGAGAAAAGTGTCAGTTAGAACTAAATAAGAGATAGATAATAAAGTAAACAAAGATAAGAAAGATAAACTTTCTCTGTATTAACTTACATCGGAGAAGAATGTCCTTTTCTGTAGAGGCTCCGCGACAATAGCTCCAAAGGTAATGGCAAGAATTAAAAGTTTGTGAAGCATCTAAAATAGAGAGAATAAAATTAGTCAAGAACCACAAACATTAGAACTAAATTTTAAAGAATGAAGAAAACGATGGAAATACTCTAAGTAAGTTTAAAATTTAAAACAAAAATAACTTACCTTGTAATTTAGAAATAGCACTGGATAGTGTCTAAGGACTTTTGATACTTCTTGATGAAGAACTTTTGATGAAATGATACCTTTCTAATTTTTTGCCCGATATTTAAAGATCCATAATAGTGATTTGATCCTTAAGAACTGCCTAATGCTTATGAGATAATTATAATGGAATTGCATTAATTACCAAATTATGACAAATTACCAAATTGTAATGAGAAAGCAGAAAGTAATCAGTAATTGCTTGCACAAAATTTCTATTACATGAATCAATACGGCAATAGGTTGTTCACTTGTTCAAGACATTTTTTTACATGGTATAAATTGTGTGCGTGTTTTTTATAGTTACAGCAATCTACTATTAAACAAATTATATAAAATAATGTAAAAAATCTTCTATGAGATTTTTCAACAGGTACTCGTAACTGACTATTCTACTTCCTACTATCCTTCTAAAATATTATAAACGCGAAAGTTTGTAAGTTTGTGAGGATGGATGGATTTTTGTTACTCTTTCACGCAAAAACTACTGAACGGATTGAGATGAAACTTTGCAATAATATAGATTATATATCAGAATAACATAGGCACATAGGCTATAAATTATAATGATATACATATTGCGTATGCGGGCGAAGCCGCTGGTAAAAACTAGTATAATATTATAAACGCGAAAGTTTGTGAGTATTTGTGGATGTTTGTTACTCTTTCACGCACAAACGGCTGAACCAATTTGGATGAAATTCGGTATGAAGTTAGCTTAAACCTTGGCTTAACACATAGGCTACTTTTTATCTCGGGCTAGCGCGGGTAACAACGCGGGGCTCAGCTAGTTCAAAATATTCTTATCAACCCAAAAAGAGTCACTTAAATTAATTTCCCAAAAAAGGTTTTATAAGTTTATAAATTAATTTTCCAAAAAAGGTTTTATAAGTTTAATGTGTCTGTATGTATATCTATGATATCAATATCCTCCTATATAAGGCAATGGAATGGCGTTTTAGCTAGTGCATCAAGTTTCTTGCGACTAGTTTATTGAAACTCCTGAAGAGATCAATGTCTCTTAGTAGATATCCTATGGCTGAGCTTATATCCTCAGTCACTAATTCACTATCTGGTATTGCTTAGCATCGGTAAAAAATGTGTTTTCATAAAATGTGAATAAAAAGAATATTTTCAACTTTTAAATAAATGAAACTAATGCATAACATACAGAATATTATGTTTTATGATACTAAATATACCTTTTCCTATGACACTCCTGGAGTGCATTGTTTTTTTTTTTTATTTCCATATTGATAATGTGTATGGCTCTTATTCTTTTCTCCGCTTTGTATTGTATAAATTTTAGCGTTCAATCGTAACATGGAGCATTTGGATTATCTTTAGACCTTCTGGGGACTGTGGGTGATCCAATTGTTTTATTTATTTATATAAATAGATACACCAACAGTGAACATATTGAATACAATCTTAAACTATTACATTGGTAGATATACAAAGATCTGATATGATCACCTTTAATAGGTGTATTCAGCATTTTTTCAAAAACTACTTAGTGGTTAGACATATTTAGTTGTTACAAACTATTATCACAATTAAGAAATACAAAAAAAAATGTTATGTTATTGAAAATCAAACATTAAACGTCTCAAGTTAAGACTTGAGTATCTTATTTTTGAAAGCGGTGAGAGAATCATTAAAGATATCGAGGTCATCCAAAGTAGCATTCAAATCATTATAGGTACGACATAATCTTTGTGCCGGAGAATTAAGGGCTAAGTTGGTCCTAGCAGTTTGTTGCCAACCCAGGATTCGAGAAATTCTGTGTCTGGGGTAGCGACAAGGAACACGCAAAGATATCTCTCTTAGGAAACCGGGACAGTCGGAGAATCCATGGATCGCTTTGTGAAGAAAAGTTAAACACGGGTCTTTCGTCTATCACGCAGGCTGTGCATTTTGAAAAAACCTAAGCGATTATCATAGGAACTTCTGTGAGAAATACCTTGGATAGAGAAGGCCAATTATCTTGTAAAAGCCCGTTGGATACTTTCAATCCGCTGAGAATGTACCACATAAAATGGATTCCACACTACACTCGCGTATTCTAAACAACTACGCACCATTGAATTGTAGAGTATAATTTTCGTAAGAGGAAGTCTGAAACACTTAGTGTTGCGCCTAGTAAAGCCCAGCAATCTTTTGTTACGATCGCGTCAATATGGGACTTGAATGATAGCTTGGTGTCCAGAATGACTCCTAAGTCTCGGATTTCAGTCACCTCCTGCAGAGTAGTTCCATTTAAGGTAAAGGTTTATTTAGTGTCAATGGGATACTTCTTACGAGTGTATTTAATGCTAAAACATTTCTTGGCATTGAGATGCATATCGTTCTCTTCACACCATGTTTTAATGGCGTCAACATCACTTTGAACGAGATTCCCATCTGCATTAGTTCCTATTACTTTGTATATTTTAAGGTCATCCGCAAACATTTTGATATTACAGTATTAAATGTGAGTAGTAATACCGTTAATAAATATTACTAAAAGGATGGGACCCAGGTGCGACCCCTGCTGTACACCAGATTCAGCAAGAAACATTTTGGATTTGAAACCGTTAATATAGACCACTTGTTGTCTTTTCCAAAGATAAGAATGAAACCATTTTAATAATGATCCAAAAATACCGGCTGGTTCCAGCTTCACTGCTAACAAAGGGTGACTTACTTTGTCAAAGGCGCTGCTGAAGTCGGTATACACCGCATCGACTTGGTTTCCCTTGTCCATTTCTTGAGATAACTCGGATATGAAAGAGGATAAGTTGGTCTTGACGCCCTTTAGTGAAACCATGCTGATGCTCAGACAAAAGGTGACTAAAATGCCGAGAGAGTATGGGACATATTGAAGCTTCAAATAATTTAGTAAAACACGACAAAACACTACTATTACAAAGTTTTTATGTAATAGTAGTGTGTGTAGCTTATACAATAGTATTGTATTCTGTTGTAGTTGATAAAGACCATCGTAACATCGACTTAAATAATGTCGACCCGATTGTTGCGCACTCTTGCTCTCTAGGGCTAAAAACTAATATGTATTTATAAAAACACTGTTTTAAATTTTGGCACTTAAAACTTTTCTTATGCTTTTACAAATCTGAGTGGACCCAAACAAGTCGAGCAAAAAAGCACAGCTGTAAGCATACTTTTCCTAGAGCCACTCAGACCATTTTAACTGTAACTTTGTTCTGGACAAAATTAAAAGTCTAAATTTTTCACAATCTAGAGAATGTCATATAACAAATATTTTCAAATTTAATCCAAATCGGACCAGCAATTTAAGAATTATTGCTAGTCAAAGTTCTTTGCAGACTTATACTCTTACTCACTCAACGATCATCAGAATTCTAAGGTAGGTACTACAAGAACTACAATTCAGAAATACAAATATTAATGTTGCTTAGTTGTGTTACTAAGTGTAACTGTAATTGTATATTTATTAATATGGAATACAAATTATTTTTAATTCATAATTACCCTATATCCATATTCTATTTATAGCATCTATGTTTGCTTAAAATATCTTTTATGTAAAATGACTTGTAAATTGTAATTTACCAATAAATAAGTATGAGTATGAGTATTTCTGAATATCATTTTCATTTAGTATTTAGGCAAGGAAAAAATCAGCTTTCCTATTTTAGAATCTACACAAATAAATTTGTAATCCTATTTGTAATACCTGAATTAGGTGATCACTGAGATTACTTTGCGGTTTTGATTCCCTAATAGATTCAAATTTTGAATCTTTCGGGCTATCTAGATGTAGGGTAGAGTGTGGACGGGGTCCCTACCCCGTCCCTACTCTACCCTACATCTAGATAGCCGTACCGTGTAGGGTCCAGGTAAAGACTGGGTAGGGCCCGGGTAGAAGCCGGGTAGGGGCCGGGTAGGGGCCGGGTAGAGGCCGGATAGGTAAGGTAAGGTAGGTCGTAAAAACCGCATATTTCGACACTCACAAAAATCAAAACCATCAGGGTACTTTCCGTTAACATAGAACTATGAAATTTGACGAGAAGCATTGTCTTAGAGTACACATATAGGAATAAATCTGAAAACTGTACATTTTTATTTAAATCACAAAAAATAGGGCCACAAAATTCACAAAATATGGGTTCAAAATTCAAAGTAAGTAAATTGTATCGTGTAAGGCACATGCTAAAACAGGTTTTTAATTATTTTAACAATGTGTAATTTTCGATGTATGACGAGAAAATAGAAAAAAAACTTTTTTGTCGATGGTCAGGTATAGTATAGAGATTTTAACAAGTTACTTCCCAATTTTGTGAAATTTTCTGGATTTGTAGGGAACCCTCGGTGTGCGAGCCTGACTCGCACTTGTCCGGTTTTTGCTTTTAGACACGTTTTGTAAAAAATATCCTGAAATTTTCAACTCATCTGCTAATTCTAATACACGGGCTGTCTGTACAATGCAGCTCTTGCAGAACGCAATCAACTGTTAGGGTGTCATGTCTTAAAAATCCCTGGATAAATAATAAAACACTTGGCCAAACATCGACGACCATAGTACCTATCAGATGGACTTTCTTACACATAATTTTTTTTTTATTTCACGAGTCTCTATAGACTTCAAACTATATATCTCGCAACGTAACGTTTTCAGTCTTCAAGGTATTTGGTATTTACCGAAATTAGAAAACAAGGCAAAACAATTCAGCTAAGTACTTACTTGCTTAAAAAATGATAAATTGAATATATAAAGTTACTGAAAATAATTGTTTTAGTTATATTGATACAAATATACAGAGTTGCATTTTCATAATCAAAAATAAAATTTTGCATCAGTTGCAGAGCAATTGCAGACAACATAAATTTTAAGCCCTTGCGTTAAATCAATTCTCTTATTTATTGTCGTTATAATAGGATTTCGAACTATTAAGGTTATTTTTAGACTATCTACATATATTCATCTAACTAACTGTAGATCTGTTATAAAAAAGAAGTATTTATACTATCACTAAATACGCCTTACGGCTGATGAAAGATATAGCCTGGCATCGACGGCGACGTTGCAATGATCAAAATAAGATGTCCAGCGAAACTTAGCGAAAAACAATCTAAGGACCACACTTAAGAGTGAGAAACAGTAAGCAAAATATACGCTTTAAATCTAAATAATTTATTTCAAATAAATTAAAACATTGTTCCATAAATAACTAAAACTACACATTCTTAAGCTATCGAATCTATCTCATAAGCTATCCTGTATTTCATTATATTTTAGTAAAGCCTCTTTCACAAAGTCCACGACTTGATTCAGTCTTTCCGGCGTAGCATAAGACCTCAGTTCCTGTTCTGCTTCGTATATCGTGACTGGAGTGTCACACAAATTCGTAAGTTTGCAGATCCCTAAAGCAGCAACGATGCCCGCGATGAGACCAGGAATACGGCTGATGAAAAAGACCACCACTGACTTGATAGCGCTGAATGTGCACTGAAAATAAAAATAAACAATCATTATAGAGCAAATATTAACACTACTAAGAAAAACACAGTTCAAAAATATCGATCTAAGGGAATGAAAACACAAATAATATGTAAGTAAAGGTAAGTAGATATTCATGAAGTTAAATTAAATAATGCAGATAGTGAAACAAGACAGAGATAAAGTGACTGCCTGCACCTAAAACATACACTAAACGTATGCTTAACTAAATATGTAAAGATATCATATATATATATATATGTATACAATTTACAATCTAGGCAGCTTTTGTTAGGCTGAAGGTTTTTTAATTATAACAAATATACAAAATAAATTACTCATAATTTATAAGTAATAAAAGAGGAAACTAGAACACAAATAGCGTCGTATCCCGAAACAAAACAATTTGAACTTGAAAATGAAGAAACTCACAAAATCATAGAATGAGATAACTCCCTTACTCCAGCTGAAAAATCTTCAAAAGTTATCTTGTAAATCTATCAAAAATACCATAAATACAAAGACACTTATTATTTGATACTTACAGATATAGCAGTGGAGATAAAGCCAGCTGGTTTAATCACTTCAGCCACTTCCGTGGGAGGCGGTGGAATGTATTTATGGCGATTGTTCCTGTAAACTGGTGCTACATGCTCTACCGCTTGATATGGGTATGGTAATGATACAATCTGCAACAAATTAAATAAAAAATTTAAACATATTTAAAATTGAATAAAACATATGTGTTTTAATAAAGCAAAGATAATGAATATCGAACTACAGCTTTTATTAGATAATTAAATTATTAGTAGGAAGTAACACTTACGGGTTCCGGTCCAAATTCGATGAAGTTATTATCAAACTCAAATATTTCTGCTGATGCTGTAGAAATCAACAGCATAGAGCACAATAATAGTCCAGCCTTGATCATCTTTACAAAGAAAATAGAACTGAAACGACAAACTAACGAGGCACTACTCCCCAAAGATAAAACAGTAAAAATGTCTCCTAATAAATTAAAATTGCACTTTCCCGGTACTTTGATAAGTTAAGTAGAGTTTATGCTATGAAAATGTAAAATTGAATAAACAAAATAATACTTCACTCACATTTTATACTTTCTACTCTAGTTTCACAAATCAATTTAACTAATGCTCTGAAATTAACTAATAGACTGACTCAACGCAAGTGCATCCTTCAATGAATCTAATTAATAATGATCCCTGGTAGTTAGTTTATTTGGTTGCGTAATCATTTTCTTCCATTTAGATTTAGTGTATTTAATGCTCATGCCTTCGTGTGCCTCTCAGTAGTGATCATCATCTTCAAGCAGTTGAACAAAATATCTTTCCATCAAAGGTAAGTCCTGCTGGAGCCAGTCTTTGAGCGCATATTTAAAATAACTCTTTCTTCAAATCATCATTTTAATTCTTCAAAACTTCAAATCGTTTTTTGAAGCTTTTATTTTGAAAATGAATTAATATTTTGTAATAAAAACTGCCTCCTACCTAGCTGGAGTGACAGAACCATATTAAAAAGAACTTGGCTCAGGTCATGTTTCAGTAATTCTAATATTTTTTATTTTTTGTGGTGTGCTAATTTTATTTCTCTACATTTTTCAGATGACTCCAGTATCGTTACCAATTGGATCATTTTGTTTTGCAATTTTAATATCATTGGTGTCTCCACAACCTACGTCCTTACTACAGCAAAGGAATGAAGATGCTTTCCTTGACGTTATGCAACCCATACCATATGATTCTCCTGAGTAAGTATTTTAGCTGGTAGCTTTTTTATTTATTTTTTTACTTATGTGTTTTGACATTAAGCTAGAGCGAATTCTGCAATTATTAATTCTGTGTGCGTGAAACTCTCAATTTGTCTTGCGGGAATCGCGTCTATTATATTAAAGTATATACAATATGTATGTATAAAATATTTAAACCGTATAATCAAACTTTTTCAGGTATGATCGAATAATTCCGAACAATGACTATGCTGTAGAAGCAGTTGAACCTACAGAACTATCAATATTGGACGTCGTTTTGAGTCCTTTTGTAAGTATTTCATTATCTCTTTTTAACTTGTTTAACCTTTTCATTATCTCTTATTGTGCTGTATGTTTAACTAATAAGATAAGTCAGGCTACTATGTATATGGACTTTAGACGTTTCAGTAATATTAATGTCTACCAGAGCATTTATCTAAATATTTTTACTTTACTTATTTTAAATTTTTGATTGCTATAATTATACAGGGTTATTTTTAATCAATCAGCATCCTTTTAGGGGCTTATTCTGTACATCAAAACTAACAACTTTTGTTCTGCTACTTTTTTCAAAACTCAATAAAAATATCAGCTGATCCATACATTTTGTCGCAGGTGAACGATATTTTTCTATGGAACAGCTGATTTCTTTTTGATATTTGACAAAAGTCGCACAACAATAATTGTTAGTTTTGATGTACAGAATAAGCCCCTAAAAGGATGCTGATTGATTAGAAATAACCCTGTATAATACAATCTGAGCTTTTGATTTTCACCCGTGTACAGAATTCGCGAATATTTCGCACGGATCGATGTAGCATTTTTCACATTATTGTTGATTAATCAAAAATGGCTCAGCTGATTTCGATAAAATTTAAATGGGACCAATTTCGAAGTATACTCTTTCCAATAAAAAAATAGTTATTGAAATCGGACTACTATGAAAAATGTTATGCATGGTTATACATAATATATATATATATATATTATGTATTATTATATACGCGTCGAATTGTATACCTCCTCCAGTGGTTCGTCGGTCAAAAATATTTAATGAATCATATTGTTTACAGACAGCCATCCTTGGTCTTGGCTCTTCAGCTCTATCGTTGATTTTCTCGATCGCCATCAAAGGCGGCCTGGTTCTCCTTGGTATGGCTATCGTCATTGGATTCTGTGCTCTAACCCCGTACTGCACGCTTACTATCGAGAAACCATCATTCTTGGCGAGAGAAGCGATATCTTCGTTTCCATATTTAGAAGAAATAGAGAATTTTTTCCATGACGCCTACAGCAAGTATCAAGAAATGCAGAACATTTCTTAGAGTTTTAAAGTATACAAATATTTATTTCTAAGTTTAAGTTAAATTATTTATTAAATTAAACACTATGTGATAAGAATGCGACGGTTTTTTTTCGTGATTGCTAAGAATTCTAAGAGTTAGGCAGGGTGTAGTTAAGCGCAAATCTATACCTACTAAATAAAAAGAACTATTAAAAATTAATTGGAGAGGGACAAAAATTAGGATTCAAAGATTTTTAATAGGTATAAAAAGAAGTACTTTTCTTAACATTTAATATTCTCTGTCATTACAATCTGATTCTTATAGTTAAGATAGACAAACTCCTAATAAAATATAGCACGTCGTTTCCTAGCAGAACTAGTTTCGGTTACTTTCTGGATTGTCTGGTATTTATTGATAGCATCCTTAACAAAGTCTGCAGCGGAGCTGATCTTCTCCAACCGTTCAGGGGACACTAATGCTCTCATCTCTTCGTGGATTGGTCCAATTCCATGGAAATTAATTGTGCAGAGGTTAGTATAAGAGCAGACACCAACGGTCAAGAGAGATCCAATGACTAAGACGAAGAAACTGCTAAAAATCCAGTTGATTGTCCTGCCAACGTAGCTGATGAAGGTCTGAAAACAAGAATAATTTTAGTAAAATCACAATAATTTAGGAAGACAATAAGAGAATTAAATCAGAAATATTTAGAGTAGAGCATCAATTTTAGTAAAATCAGATGATAATATAACGGAAGAATTAAATCAGAAACAGAGTAGATCATGAAATATTTTATACCATACCTACTGGGGTATGAAATTGTAGATTACTTATCATAGAGTTTCAATTCTAAGAAAGACCTAAGTGCAGCGCAATGGAGTTTTACAAATAACATTATAATAATTATAATATAGTTATATTGATCCATACCCTTGAGTCAGGAACCTGGCTCCATAGCAATCCTACAGCAGAAGTATCAGGCTCCATCAAGTAATTGCTTGGACCAGTGCTGTAAGGGTCGTAACTGAAAAATAAAGGCAAAACTATAAAAGACATACATAACAAGGCTAACGATATCTCTTTCAGAACACTCATCCTTGATTTAGTGACGATAGAAAACTTTTTCTGGAAAAGAGACACAATTTCAAAGGTTGTTTTGAACTTTACAGGTCCAAATTCACTTAGAATATAGTTTTTCATTTACATCTATTGGCTAAAGTAAACAACTTTTTAAAAGTATAATATAAATATTTATAAAAAGCTTTCATGAACCATTATTACCATGAAACAAAATAGGGTGAAAAGTGTTTGAACTGATATCAAAACCAAAAAATGCTGAAATTATACTAGATCAAGTAAACATCAATGCTAATAAGGCATCATTTGAACATAAAATGTATACGAACCCAGCTGCAGCGTACGGGGCGTCGTAACCATATCCTGGGGCATACGGGACGTCGGGGTACGCCAGCTCAGCTGGCGCTGGGACGTAAGCGTAGCCAGGAATAGTCAAATCATCCTAAAAAAAAGAAAAATAATGTTAGTTCCATAGCTCTCAATATATCCGAATATATGGAATCAAATAATGTTCGCATTAGTCTGTGTACTGCAAACCTAGTCAGAAAGCCGTAGAATATTTGTCGAATTAAATTGAAAAAAAATCGTCGGGTAATAAAAGTATGGTATGAGTAGTAGTATAAGAAGGTACATATTATTCATTGTTTTCAGCTAGTGTATTTTTCTTACATTTGCCAGACTCAGATCGGTGTAACAATTACTTATAAAATATCCGGTAATCAAAATCAACCTGGCGTATCCCATATTTATTTCGCAACCTTGATTTTTCTCTTAAGACATTTAAAAATGTATTTAGTAACTACAATTACGAAGTTAAATCGATTTAATAGCGTCAATAAAAGTACGACTTACCACACGATTTACTTCAGAAGACCCATTCGGTTGATCAGCAAGCATCGGATCATTTTTGATAACCGGGCCTTTAGGTCTCACTGGCTCTATATTAGCTCTACCTTGAGGTAGATTTTCTCCTCTGTACACTGGATGTTCATCTTTTGGATCTTTCTTAGAGACTGCATGAATATTATTTGCAGTTATTTCGCTATTGACATTTGGATTGAAAGCTGGATGCTTTTCTAGTAAACTGTGTGAAAGTGATGCTTCAGCATTCAAAGCTGGGATGGCAGCTAATAGCAATATCAATGCTTTCTGCATCTAAAACAACAATAATTATGAAATACATACCTGACACAATTGCGAGATATTTTTTGTAGAGTATTCACATTAGTAAACATTAAATAAGATTTGCCCACTACTAGCATTGTCAACAATCCTACTAATATTATAAACGCGAAAGTTTGTTACTCTTTCACGCAAAAACTACTAAACGGATTGAAATGAAACTTTGCAATAATATAGCTTAAATATCAGAATAATACATAGGCTATAAATTATATTGATATTGCGTCAAAAATCAAAATATCATGCGGGCGAAGCCGCGGGTAAAACTAGTTTTAATATATAGGTAACTAATTTTTAACCACGGCTTCGCCCGCATGATATTTTGATTTTGACGCAATATCATTATAATTTTTAGCCCATGTGTTATTCTGATATATAAGCTATTTTATTGCAAAGTTTCATCTCAATCCGTAAAGTAGTTTTTGCGTGAAAGAGTAACAAACATCCATACATCCATCCTCACAAACTTTCGCGTTTATAATATAAAAGTAGGATTAAAAGAAGATATAATGTAGAACTGGTTTCAGGCCTAAATGACGTTAAATTAGGGTTTAAAAAAATAACCTAATCGAATTCGAAATATCCTGAAACAACAGCGTAGGACGTCCACCGACTGATTGGATCTGAATGCAAGCTGCTGCCAACCAAGCTTATTGGAAATCCACAGGGAAGGCATATGTCCAGCTGCGAGCATCCTAAGGATGATCATGATTAAAGAGAGACCTATATCTAACAGAAGATAGTAATCGTTTTACCACAAAGTTTAAAGCACGCTTTAGACAATGCGTAACAGTACAAATTGCACGGTTAAACTGTTTTAAAGGATGTTCAAATCTTTTGTGGTAAGACGGTAAATGTCTGGCAACTGAAATGATAATAATAAAATAAAAAAATATAATAGAGAAAACTTACCTCTTCGAACTTTGTTATCCCAGCTGATCCGCCTTCCAAGGAGTTCCTGATGTCACTGATGGAGTTTAACATCCCTTCACACTACTTATAGGAGGCAATTTCGGGATAAGTCACCAAGTTATCTCAGACTATTGTTCCGCGAAAAAGCAAAACTTGGGAACAGAGATAAGGGTTTGTCAAGAGATCGGAATGTAAGTAGCACTGGATGTTTTTTGGGGACAATAGATTTGAAGAGATTGGGAATTCTTCAAATAGTAGTCATGTGACGAACCTGGCTGCAAGAAATTCAAAAATGCATTGTGTAATTGGAACATAACATGGATTTCTTTGCAGCCACGGTCATCAAACTGTATAAATTTACAATTTGATCAAGTTATAAAAGATTTACAAGGGAAGAAAAGTGGTAGCTTAATTATGGCTTATGGCTTATCGAGGAAACATATTACGATTTTAATATGCTTAAATGTATACAATGAACGATATATGTATAGTTTTTCATTTTTACAATGATGTAATTTTAGTTGTATTTTATTTTATTTTTGAAGACTACTTGTTTTATTGTATTTTCTTATCGTGACATAATCGAGGTAATTTATTATTATTTGATAGTTGACATTTTAAATTTAAATTATTTATTTTATAATATTTATAATATTATATTATAATATTTATTATTTTATAATATTGAATGTATTTGTTTTTTGTGTTGAAAAACGTACATTGTTTGACGTGTAATATTTTATTACACGTCAAACAATGTACTATTCCTTACATAAATACCTACTCTGAAAAACGTAGATTCCATCCCTCCGTCAATTATTATTAAAAATAAACTAATTTTATGTACGTCACTTACGAGTACTAGGTACATCAGTTTTTTTATGAAAACTTTAACCATCATAGACAGCATCTCTACAAATCCAGCCAATCAAGCCTATTTCACAATTTAAAATTACAAAATGGGTTATCTTTTTCTATGATCGCAGGTTGTATACAATTTACTTACATAGTATATAAAATAAAGTCACTCCCCTGTCTCCCTATGTATGCTTATATCTTTAAAACTATATACGCAACGGATTTTGATGCGGTTTTTATGGTTCTGTACCTCAAAAGGAAAAAACGGAACCCTTATAGGATCACTTTATTGTCCGTCTGTCTGTGGGTTAAGACACTTTATCTCGGGAACGCGTAAGGATATCGAGTTGAAATTTTAACTATATACGTATATCTAGAGTCTCTTGCAGTTGTGTAAAAGAAAAACTTCTCAATTATCTTTTAAAAAAGTTAGAGCCGTTTATGTCGTAAAAAACCGCATATTTCGACACTCACAAAAATCAAAACCTACAGGGTACTTCCCATTGACATAGAACTATGAATTTTGGCGAAAAGCATTGTCTCAGAGTACACCTATAGAAATAAATCAGAAAACTGTTCGTTTTTATTTTAATCACAAAAAATAGGGCCTCAAAATTCACAAAATATGGGTTGAAAATTCAAAGTGAGTAAATCGTATCATTTTTTTTATGGTTATAGTACAGAGATTTTAACAACCCAATTTTGTGAAATTTTCTGGATTTGTACGGAACCCTCGGTGTGCGATCCTGACTCGCATATGTCCGGTTTTTTAATAGATAGAGTGATTTAAGAGAAAGGTTTAAGCTGGAAACATACTATCGGACGCGGCTTAAGCCGGAAACATACTATCGAACGCGGCTTACGGACGCGACTGACGCGGTGTGCCAGATCGCTCTCGGACGTCCGAACGCTCAAAGTCGTCCGAAAGCGACGTCCGTGACTTATGTCCGATAGTGTACACGGCTCAGTGTACATTCATTGTCTAGATACCTATCAGTCGCGGCTGTCAGTCGCGTCAGAGTCGTGTCAGAGCACACTATCGGACATAAGTCGCGGACGTCACCTTGGGCTGACCTTGAGCGTTCAGACGTCCGAGAGCGATCTGGCGCGCCGGATGTTTTCGACTGTGCACACTGCTATGTCGCGGCTGTCAGTCGCGTCCGATGGTATGTTTCCAGCTTTATGAGTGTATCACACCTGCGCGAAACCGGGGCGGGTCGCTTCAATTTTGTATGAATGTGTTAAGTAGGTATTAAACCATGCATGTAGAGTAGGTAGGCTATAAGTACATCTATGGCATTGGTAACTGAAATAAAGACATAGCTGCCCCATAAAAAGCCCTGTTATTGTCTCGGATCGATGTCGCTAAATTATTCAATCGTCATTGGAGTTTCAAGGAGACATGAAACATGCCTTTCAATACGCATAACCTAGAGTATGAATAAATCAAAGGCCACCGCGCCAGTATGATATTCACTATTAATTCAGAGCTATCGATTCTTACTAAGTGCTTACCAAATGGTCAACATTAAATAAGTAGAGCTCATAGCGTAGTTTGACTAGGTGTTTGTAAGCGATTACCGAAATTAAGCAACGTTCCGCACGGTCAGTATTTGGATGGGTGATCGTGGGTGGCATTTTTCAACTGAGAGCTACCGTGGTTCTAATGACACGTTAAATTGTAGGTCACGGTTGTTTTGACCGTTTAGCCATGTCAGAGGTCTTTAGGCGGCCTAAAAAATCGGACACCAGGGATACCCGGCCTATACGAACTTACCTACTTTTTTCAGGCCAACGGGGCACCTTGTGTGTTTTAGGCTTGGTTTTAGGTAAAACACGAGAAAAAAAATGTTTCTCTACCGTGGGAAAAATTTTCTTCCCTCAAAAGTAAAATACCTAGTTTGATTAATAAGTTCTTATATAATAGGTACGTTTAAAAAGTTTAAATTAAGTTACATTACTTCTTTTGAACCTGTGGCAAAGTGAATAAGTCAGTAAATAGGTAGGTAGGATTTGACCCAGTTCCATTGTAGCGTTGATAAAGCTCGCCGTAAACTGCTAACTTCTGATATGATTCGGTGTACTTAACTAGAAAAGTAGGTAGGTATATGAAGTTACAGCAGCTCAGGCTGTTTATTTCCAATCTGAACGTTCCAAGCTCGAGACTCAAGTCACACAGTAAACTTCTGTGTGTAAAACATCAATGAAACAAAACTAAATGTCCCAAAATTCAGCGTAGGTAAATATATATGTGAAGTTTTCATCGTGGGGGTGTATTTATTACTATGACCTATGAGGAACTAGTAGTAAATTGAAAAAGGCCCGTGGTGAACAAATATATAATCTGTAATGTACGAACAAAGTGTACAAACTAGGAACTATAACACAAAAGCTTGTGAGTGCTTCTGCTCTAAGCCATGGATTTCAGAGTGTCGAGTGGCAGTTTTGCAAATCAAATCGAATTACTTTTACGTCGCGTTGACCGAACGCGTCGAGCACATTGACACACACGCTTGAGTTAGCCAACCACATACGTTGCCGCGCTTGTGTTGGATCGGTTTGGCGCTCGTCACATTACCGTAAAAAATACTCACACTTAGATATTCAGTTTTATGTACGTGACACAAGATGGCGCTGTGCCATTTCCATAGAAGTCACATCGAACGTTGACGCGATCGAGTTCGAGCGGTTAACTCCTACTTGGCCCTCTGAGCACTCAGCACAGTTCAAATTGAGCCTGACAAAAATCAAGGGGCAACCAATTATTTTACCAGGCGTCTCTAACTAATACAACCTCCCTATTGACACAGATACTCAATTAAAAGCGGAAGTATCTACCATAAGAAGTAGGTACCTATAAGCTGAATCAAATTGTGGCCAAATGTAGAAATGAACATAAAAACCTTCTTACCGTTTAACATATTCCCAAAACAACAGAATTTCCCGCTCCAAAAAAGAATTCATTGTTACCGCCACCATGGAGACACTTTATAGTTTTTGCACAAACAACGAATCTACTGTTGCAATGAAAAATATACTAATAAGCACTGTGATGATAGCAACACTGCTTTATGAAAGCAAATTCTATCAGGCACTTCTACGTAAAACGTACCTATTTGTTGACTAGCCGGTAACGGTCTGCCGTCCAACACTTAGCCGCTTCAAATACAGGAAAGTTCAGGGTTAAAGACAAATCGATGCTCATTCATTGTACCGACTTTTATGTTTTTATAAGGGGTGTGAGTGCTTACAATGGTCAACCGTAGGGGGTTTTCTATAAGTTTGTATACATAATAGTTTTCCAATGGTTGGGTTAAACCTGCGCGGCAGTGATGCGGAAAATGGTCGCGTCTCGATAATTGCGCTGTAAAACCGCCCTTCTTAATGATAAATAACGTATCTATGTGTTTTGCGACGTGATCTGTAAACGCCAATCAAGACGTGACTGTCCTAAGTACTACAAATGTGAATTGTTCTGCAATTAGACTTGACTGGTATTAACCATGAACCGACCGGTTTTACCTTATGCAAAGTGTAATACCGGTCAAACGTATTAATTTCTATTCTTTTTTCTATACCAAAACTATGAATACTAGAGATTTCAATTAATGTGCAAATGATAGATAAATAGTTATAATATAGTTGTGATTACTTAATTTAATGAATGTTGAATTATAATAGCAGTGTTTATATTTTGCCTTAAGTGACGGGAAGTGACCCAGTTTTCCCCTATATCTATCTACCTATAACCAGCTAGGTTTCTACTTAAATCACTTACCTACCCAGAATGTGGAAAGCTTTGCCCGAGTCTAGTACAACATAGGAGTCTTCAAATGTCAATAAATATATCTTCTAGACAAAGACCTCGATATGTCGGTCGTTGCTTCTAGATAAGGATGCTACACCCTAGACTGCATACGCAGCTTGTAGTCAAACGCAAACCTATTTGAAACAAAAAACCTACTCACCAACGATAAATGCCTTATTGGAATGGAACAAAATAAAATACGTTTAGGTATATGCAGTGTTTCCCGACTTCACAGAAATAGAAAGTAGGGTATCATTTTTATTGCAATAAATACTTTTGAAAACAAAGTTGTCATTTAGTTACCAACTCAGGTTACCAACGTAGCTAAGTTGACAGATACGTCAGTAGATACAAACATGTAGAAACAATCAAAAGCCAAAGAATAGACATGATGACTAAAAAAAAAATTTAATGAGTCCGTCAGATAGACTATCAAAAAATATTAGACACGTATTTTTTCTTTTGTCAATCAAACAAAATTTGATGAAGTTAATAGTCCGCCAAAGTTCCGCGTGACGTCACAATGTGCCATACAAATGTATAGACTTCTGTAAGAGCGGTGACGTCACGACCCCCACAACCAAACTATGACAAAGCTTACCTTTGTCATATATAATACAAAATAGGTATGTGTCCAATATTTTTGATAATCTAACGCACGGACTAGGTAATTATACCTCCCGCTAAGCAAGCAAAAGTTGCAATAACATTACTGAAAGTAACGTCAACAAGCTTGTAACTTACAAATATAAGGTTGCAACTTTCATGCAAGCTTACAGCGAGGTTGAAATGAAGCCCTAACAGCCGCGCTGTAAATAAACCCTGTAACTTGCCTAGAGCTGATCACTAAAACTTTTTATAACTTTCAAAAGTGAAGTAGCAGTAACATTACACATGAAACATATCTAAAAGTTGTAAAGTTAACTTTCCGCAAGTATCACGTTATACATTTCCACAACATCTTGCCAAAAAAAGGTTACAAATGAAACTTGCACGTGACTTGCTTTTTTTTAGTTGTTGCAAAGTTACATTGGTCGGTTTTCAGTTTCTAAACAAACATTTCTTTTTTTAATTTTCTTGAGGCAATAGTTCTAACATAGAACTATTCCATTAAAGTTCCAGCAACATTACATATGTTAAGTAAATAACAAAAACAATTCGTAATGTTCTGGGAAAATTGAAAAAAATATATAACGAAAGAGTATTATTGTCGCAGTGTTACAGTATAACATTTCAGTGACTTTCAATCGTAAGGTACAGGCAATGCCAGACAGTGAAGTTAGTAAAATAATATTGCTGCAAAGTTATATTAGTAATGTTTTAATTACATTATTGCAACAATGTTAATTATATAAATTTAGGAAGGTTTGATCCCTGCATAGTTGAAATGTAAACTTTCATGCGAAATATAACAGTAACATAACTAAATAAATTTAATAAGTTTCAACCTAACCTAACCTAATAACCTATATGTTACTGACATGTTCCTGCAACACGATGTTTGAAATTTACAAATGTGTCATATACAAACTTACAACATCTTATTGCAAGTTTCATGCTTAGTGGGCTTTTAATGATTTTTACCCAGTCATCATGCCTATTATTTAATGTTAAGTACATGAATCGCCTATCAACAGAGGTCGTTTCTAATTTCCTGCTTTATCCATCCCACATACGGAGTCAGCCTGGTGTGAACATCAGGGAATCCAACTGCGCAGGGTATGCCCCATGAAACCAGCCCGACAAGGACGTCATCTCTTATTATTGGACTTCCGGAATCTCCCTGCAAAAATGAAATTAAGTAGTTAAATAGGTACTGAGGTAAATATAGGTACAATAATAATGTCCAGCCGGGCTAGGATGCGCGCCACGAAATATTCGTAGTGTCAGAACAAGACAGCGTTATGGCAAAGTATATATCTGTCAATTTACATACGTCGAAAAGAATTATTTTCGTGGCTTTTCTGGTGCATGACTAGTTGAATGAGAGTTTTGGCGGGAACGTGGAAAAATTATGTCACCTCATTGTATTATTTTGTACTTAAATTACGAGATAAATAAACATCTTATCATCCCGAGTTTTTGGCCGAGTTGCATCGACCGTGGTCACGGGTAGACCACGGTCAAACATAGTCCAGTCTACCCGTACTTCGCTGTATGCTGTACTTCATAATCGAGATGCACGAGCATGAAGTACAACATAGTGAACCGAACATTTTGACTTTAAAAAATATGGTACTTGATGTGTGTGAGTCATTACGCGTATATCAATTACAATGTCTCACGTACCTATCAAGCTATATTTTACAAGGTATAGTAAAAGTCTTCACTGCTTTACTGGGGTATGACTTGGATTGGGTTTAGACTTGACCGCGACTTATTGGACTATGACGTGACTACGACAATGACTATTTTGATAAAATTCCTATTATCAAAAATTATTAAAACTTAATAGGTACTTGTGTGACGCCAAAATATAAAAGAAGAAGACTGGCTGAATCACAGAGCTGAATAGGTACTAAATAGTAGTAATAGTAGGTACAATTTTTATAAGATCGTTTAGGTACTACCTACTTCTATTCGGTCATTTAAAAAAGTGTTTTTATTTCAAGGTTTGGAAAATTATTATAATAACCATTTCACAATTTTCACGCGGATTAGGTACCTACCTATAATCAGGAAGACGACGCATACGCGCATAATAACAATAATTATGTTACGTATTAACTAAATCCATGGTATGAATTTATCGTGTTCCCGCTTTTCAATTTCAATTTTTTTTTTCATTTTGGCTTCGCATTACTTATGAACTTGCTAAATAAAGACAAAAAATATGATTAGGAGTACCTAATCATATTTTTAACAAAAGATAGCAGGTACAATAACAGCCGGCAGTGTAGTGTAGGTATGTAGCGCTCATAGCGTAATTTCAAGTTTGACGTATCAAGTGTTTGTCAGCAGTCACCAAAGTTAAGCAACGTTCGGCACGGTCAGTCTTCGGATGGGTGACCGCGGGTGACATTTACAAGCGCTACCGTGACTCAGATGACACGTTAAATTGTAGGTTCCAGTTGTTTTTACCGTTTAGCTTTGTCAGAGGCCCTCAGGCGCATAAAAACTCTGACGCCAGGGCTAGGCCACCCGGCCTATACGAACTTACTTACTAGTGTAACAAATTAATGAATACGATTATTTATTCAACATTTACGCTGAAAAGATCCTCTAAAAATGTAAACACCTCTAAATAGTTTTTCTGCGTTCCCGCCAAAACATACCGGCACAAAAAAGTGTGGCTAGATTAAAATTTCTCCATCTAATATTGGGTAAACTTTAATATCAAATTATGCAGTTAAGAAATACTTACACTGCATGTTCCTTGTCCAATTTTGGTAAATGTACAAAACATCTGGTCAGTGACTTCTCTGGTATACCTCATAGCAAAACGACACGTTTCTTGACTAAACACAGGTAGCATCAGGACTTGCATCTGATTACTTGATTCACCATCTACCTAAAAAAATATCTCTATAAACATTATCTTGTGTGTTTATTTTATTTTCATGAAATGTATTGATTTACAATTAGAATACTGCTTACATATTGAGCACCGAATCCACTTAAAAATACAATATCTCCTTCTCTAAGCTCCTCTTTGTCTAGCGAGATTGCTCGAACACGATTCATGTCAAATGGTTCTGTTACTTTTAATAAAGCAATATCATTGATTCTTTCGGTAAAATTAAACTTGCTATATATTCTTATAGATTCTATATTATGTTTCATTCCAGCGTTGCTCAAGTTAGTGGTGCCTACCACAGCTTTTATGAATGTTGGATGTGCGCTGAAAATTCAGAACATTTTCGATTATAAGCAAATTAAGATACTTGACGGTAGGTTAGCTAAAAATAATAGTGCCTATCACACTTTCTTCCTTTCAAAGAACTTAACGTACCTATAAACACAATGAGCAGCAGTAACTATGTGCCATTTTGAAACAATTGCACCTCCACATACGTGATATCTTGACAGATTTTGTAGAGAGGCATGAAATAAACCAAACTGTGAGGGTGCTAGTTCTCCACCTATGATTCGGTTTTGACCTGAAAAATATGCATCTATGGTGAAGTGAAGTGGTTTAAGTGATGTGCCTGTTTGTTATTTTTGAACTATCGATATTTAAATACACTTTAAAGAACAGATAAAAAACACTTGAAGAGTAAACTTCTTTGGCGGTGTTAGGCACTTTTTGGGATATTAAATGTAAAAAAAGTTAAGCTCGCGTCAAGACACGTGACCTGATCGTAAATTCATAGGACAGCGCAAGGCACTTGCGTGAGTATGCATGTTTGATATTGTATTTTACTACCTAAACGATATTACTTATATGTTCAAGTTTTCACTCCTGCCAACACTCCCGGGGTGCAAACCGTTGTTTTTTTAAATATAGACAAAATAAAAATCAAAATCTTACCATTTGTACTCATAACACTAACACTTAAAACAAATAGAACACCAAACACATAAAATGTTTTTTTGGTCATTTTTATTTGTTTTACTTTTGCGTAAAGTGTTTTTCTTTGGCGCGAAGCTCAACTATGAGCAATTTTAAACTAAAACTGTTTTGTTTATCAATCTAAGTGCTTATCTGTATGAGTTTATCAAATCAAATTGATGCAATCACACCCTTATCTGTCATTTCTTAATCTAATAATTTAATCTGATTTTTTCAGAAAGGAATTAATTTGTTTTTACCGCGCTTCAATATTTGCAATTTTCGTCGTAACTTCCTCCAAAATAATTAAGCATTTACATCGGTACTAGTAGTAGTATTTTTAGAAAATTCATATAATTATAATGGGTGCAGTTTATTGGTTCATTAATTTAACATTGATTATTACAGAAGAGTACCAAGCAGAGTCCTTATTCATAAAACGACTACTAATTTTACTTTAAAACGTAGATATAAATAAAAAAACATAAATTACCTACTTGGACAATGTACAAAATTATCCGACAAAGACAAACACATGTTAGCTATAAGTAATCAAAATTGTAATACAATCCGATTTAAATGAATGAAAGCGTATTTCATATCTACGGCCCAGCTTTACTGAATTATATATACCTATGTTCCATTTTTTTGTGTATAAATCGAATAGATTTTTTGTAAGTGTACACACCTACCTACGGAAGATGATTTTTTATTTATTTAATTGATGATGCATTTTATGGGGTTCTGTTTTTTTTAGTATTTAATTAGTCGTTTTTGAGTTATCCTTAACAGCACGTATATAATATAATTGATTTCAATACGATGTCGGTTGTCATGTTTTTATCAAATCAAAAATAACAAATAGTGTCAATTACACGTTGCCTTTCATCAGAGGTTGTCTAGGAGAAATTGTTTTTTACTGTCAAAACCGCCTTTTGTGCCTTTCTTCTGTCGTTTTTTTTTCAACTTTTATTCTTTTTTGCGGTGTCAATAAAGTTTTGCTGTAATGAATTGTAACATGAATTGTTTCTACAAAATCACCAATGGTCAGTTTTGTTTACACTAACTAATTATAGGCCGAACCATACGAGTAAGCATGTGAAATTAGCTACAACGTGCGTAAAACCCAATCGACGTACAGATTTATGTGAGCTTCACTCAGGATTAGATATTGTGCAGCCTATCATCCGACCAACTTGTATTATTTAGCCTATACGTAGCTTTTGATACATAATTATTTGTCTCTGTGTGAGCATTTGAAATATTTGAAGATGTAATTTTCTAATTTAATATAAAAATTATTGTAATTTTTTCACGTGTAACGCCGCGTGGCCAATAATAATTCGCAAAACATGACGTAGGTACTTATTAACTAAGTACGCCCACACCACACTTTTTCTAACGATAGTAATTATATCCTGCTACCTGTTTTTCGGCATAATATCAAATAATTTTGATTGTGATCGAAATCTAATCTCAAAAGATATACTTACTTATTATGAAAATCATAATAATTATAATTAAATATTTAGATCTATTATAGATATTCAATTACTTATTTACATCATTTTTGGGTCTTATCTCTGCTGGAAGAAGTCAATTACTAGTACTTTAATGTTCTGCTCATTGGAAAATAACAGTTTGCACTTAGTCATCATATTAGTTCTAATCAGAGCATTCCAAACGTTCACTTCTATTCCAAGAATGATAACTTTATTGACGTAATTTGTATTTTAGTCTTGGAGGTGAATTCATCGGACTACCTTAGTGATCTAAACAATTTTTAGCATTGAGGAAGTTCCATCTAGTTCATTCCGTCCTGCTAAGGAAAAAAACCGGAACCCTTGTAGGATCACTTTGTTGTTCGTCTGTCCGTATGTCAAGACTTTTCATCTTGGCAACGCGTTAAGATATCGAGTTGAAATTTAAATAAACTGTATACGTATATCTATGATCTCTTGCAATTGTGTAAAAGAAAAACTTCTCAGTCATCGTATTAAAAAGTTAGAGCCGTTTATGTCGTAAAAAACACTCACACTCACAAAAATCAAAAAATGCAGTGTACTTCCCGTTGACATAGAACTATCAAATTTGGCGAGAAACATTGTCTCAGAGTGCACATATAGGAATAAATCTGAAAACTGTACATTTTTATTTAAATCACAAAAGGCCCTAGATTCACAGGGTTCAAAATTCACAGTGAGTAAATCGTATCATGTAAGGTATCATATAAAAGAGGTTCATTAGCACATGCTAAAACAGGTTTTTAATTATTTTAACAATGTGTAATTTTTTATGTATGACGAGAAAAGTGAAAAAAATAAAAATCTTTTTTGTCGATGACTATAGTATACTTAGAGATTTTAACAACTTATTTCCCAAATTTGTGAAATTTACTGGATTTGTACGGAACCCTCGATGTGCGAGCCTGACTCGCGCTTGTCCGGTTTTTTTAATATTGATAATTATAGTTCAATTTTTTACAGTTGGTATTAATTATCATAACAGTAAAAAATTAATAGGTGGGAATCGCGATGTATAGATTAGGTATGAAAATATTTAAATTTTTGAAAACCTAAAGTAGTGATTGAAAAACCGGACAAGAGCGAGTCAGGCTCGCACATCGAGGGTTCCGTACAAACATATTGTTAAAATAATTAAAAATCTGTTTTAGCATGTGCTAATGAAGTTATTTTATATGATACCTTACATGATACGATTTACTCACTTTTAATTTTGTACCCATATTTTGTGAATTTTGAGGCCCTATTTTTATGTGATTTAAATAAAAATGTACAGTTTTCAGATTTATTCCTATATGTGTACTCTGAGACAATACTCTTCGCCAAATTTCATAGTTATATGTCAACAGGAAGTACCCTGTAGGTTTTGATTTTTGTGAGCGTTGAAATATGCGTTTTTTTACGACATAAACGGCTCTAACTTTTTTATACGGTAACTGAGAAGCTTTTCTTTTACACAACTGCAAGAATTCATAGGTTTACGTATATAGTTTAAATTTCAACTCGATATCTTTACGCGTTCCAGAGATAAAGAGTCTTGGCATACACACAGACGGACAGACGAACAACAAAGTGATCCTATAAGGGTTCCGTTTTTTCCTTTTGAGGTACGGAACCCTAAAAATGAAGCTTAGTTTTGATTAATTAGTCGGTATCCAACTTAGAGGTCAGATTTATTAAAGTGCAAGTGGGAATTATATTTTCAAAAGATAACAATAGGTACCTAAGTACATCGCGCTTCTTTATCGTTATCATTTAATTTTTAGCCATAGACCGTCAACTTCTAGAAATAAGCCTTCCCAAAAAAAGAGTTTAGTTAGAAGCAGCCTTAGATTATTTACTTGTTGACAAGTACCTAAATAATCAAATGAAGCAGCTTGCATCCAAAA